>OX063276.1:8643922-9243922 GCA_944039245.1 Nebria salina
AGAAACATTCTGCAGAAATAATTCTTTATATTTTTTGCAAATATGCACCACGTTTCCAACCAGCAGAATTTTATGTACCGCTACCAAAAGTATTCGTTATTAATTTTCTGCTATAAAAAACAAATATTTTTTAATATATTTTTACTAATAAATTATATTGACTGGCTATCAATTCTTATTAGTATTGTTTTACAATAAACAAATAATAAATTTCATAAATATAAGATTAGCGTAAATTCACAATGTGGCAATTCATACCGCACAAAAAGATTTATAGATGAAATGTGATAGATGACGTATTTTAAAACATGAGCGAAATTTTCGTTGCCATTAAAAACGAAGTAAGAAAATTGTTCATTTCTTGAGCATCGAGTATTTTCGGTACATATTCGTATTTCGTTGCTACAGTTTTCTGATTTATTGTAGCTGTAAACCGGTGCCAACTAATTAAGTAACTATCAAAATAGTAATATATTAGTCACATAAAACCGACAACGTCAAAAATAGTCTAATTATAATAAAATTGTTCACTCGTATCACGTCCGAAGTTAGATAAGAAAAACACTTTTTGTCCATTACGGTAAAAGATTTACCGGCGGAACTATTATTGCATTCAAATTTCTACAACCACTATGCGTTACTTTGGTACCACGATACGATGCTTAAACTTTAAAGCGATCTACTTTTTATTTTATGTAAAATTCTTATAATATTTGAGGATATTTTAAAAAAAAATCCGACGTTTTATTTTTTTTTTTGGCACAGAAAAATAATTTCATTGATATGAACCTCGGGCAACACGAATTGGTTACTAATTTGAAATCGTGTACCAAATTTGTTTGTAATCGGCTCTATACCGCCGGAGGAAAAGAAGCAATATTTAATTTTCAAAGTAGTAAGAATTCGTTTTACGAAATGGTTACGTTCCAGAAAAATGCAATCACAAAATTAATTGTCGGAAAACGAATACATTTTAAAATAATTTTTCAATTTTTAAAAGAGGCACAGGTTGAGTTTTTTAATCTTCAAAAGCTCAATATACATAATTGATTGAAGAAATACATACTTTTTGACACACCTGAATCTAGAAAATTCAACCTTCGAAATAAAAAGAAAACAATTTAAAAAAATCATATTTATTTTCAAATATTAGTTTTACTTTATTATTGGTTTTCTTCTTACATTTACCAATTTGAATTAATATTTTTCATTTTTAAATATAGGAGCATCTCTCGATTAATGTGAAATTAGTACCTCAATTGTGACAATGTACATTTATTATATAGTTTTTGTTTTTTAAACATATTTAATAATACTGTTACAAATAAATATACAAATGTTCCCGTGACGAGTCTGGCGATGTGTTTACCGTGTGATGAATTGTCTATAGCGATTATTCTAACACGCGATGAATTGTCCGACGATGCTTTTACCGCGTGATGAATCGTCTGGCGATGATTTTACCGCGCGATGAATTGTCTGGCAATGCTTTTCCTGTGTGATGAATTTTCTGGTTATTCTTTTACTACACGATGAATTGTTGAGCGATGCTTTTACTATGCGATGAATTATCTGGCTATGCTTTTACCACGATACATTTTTACTTTCTTCCCCCCCTCATATTAATAAAATGCACACCGCAATACTTACCAGTTGATTTGGTTGCGAAAATAAAGCTTTATTGATAGTTTATGGATTACAACAACCATTAAATTTAAATTAAAATCTCATTTTTACTTTCTTAAACGCAGTATAAGTAAGTATTGTAATCATGAAAAATTTCGAACTCGAGATTTTAACGGAAATATACGTTTTGACCTTCCCTGAATCGATTCCGACTATTTTTGGAATGACGTCCGTCTGTGTGTGTGTGTGTGTGTGTGTGTGTGTGTGTGTGTGTGTATGTTCTCTACAGCCTAAACGGTTGAAGCTAAAATTATGAAACTTTAAACTTAAGATTTGCATATGACTGGGGTGTGCACCTCTTATTTATGAAAAAAATATTTAAGTGCCTGTTTACTCTAGTCATTTTTTGCAGTTTCTGCAATTACTCAAAAATGGTTACAGTTACAGAAAAATTGTATGAACAAAAATTAAAAGTATTTATATTCAGCACAACTTTTGTTCGAATTTTTTTTCCAAAAAGGGTACTGGTTTCAAAATAAATTTCTGTTTATTATATATATTTTTACATAAATCGTATCATCAGCGCCTGTCAATTGTTTAACAAAATAGACTTAAATAATTTGAAGTTAAACATTTAATATTTATTTTAAGAAATATATTTAGTGCAAAAGCAATCTAAAGGTTAGAACAAATATTATAAATTAGATAAATAATGTAACTACGATGTGGTTTAACCCAAATGCGTATAAGAAAGTTCGGTGCATGGCACTGCAGATGCTTTTACTGAACGTTCTGAAAATGCTTTTACTGTACGATGACTGGTCTCGAGATGATTTTATTTCGCGTTGAATTGTTTAGCAATGCTTTTGCTAGAATTTACTGGATTTTACCGCGCCATGACTATTCTGGCGATGCTTTAACCGCGTGATGAATTTATTGTCGTTGATTTTAATGCGCGCGATGTATTGTCTGGTGATGAATATTCCGTGAACCAGGTTTTTCTGTGAATACGCCTGTAAATGCCTTATCACATCGATTTAACATTGCTAACGTACATATAAAGGCTTTCGCAATATATTGTTGACAAGAATAACGTAATGGTATTTCGCCTTCACCGACATGACTAATAACTGACGGTTTTTATTTGATACTATACGCGTACGACGAACCAAAACTGAATCAATTTATCTTTGAAATAAACAAACATAGCACTGTATGTAATTCACTTGAAAACTTCATATACCTGTTTCTTTTTAGTCTGTTTGCTGAAGACATGTATTTCAGTCAGTGATATTATTCCATTTATCATTGTCTAACAAGCTGGGTATTATAGGTTTTATATTATTTTTAGTTTCTTTCTAGCTGCCAAGCCAAAGATGAAAAGCCACTACCGCGGGCACAAAATGGCACTGTGGCTGAACTTAATACCGCAACTGCATCAGCCAGGCGATGAAGACGTAAGCATGCGGCACCATCATTTCCATGAACGAGATCAACATTATTATGCAGGTACACTGTGCTTTGTATTATATTACATTACCCGAGAACGTTACTTCCACGTTCACTACACTCCCACCACATTTCTGACTGCTTAGATTACCATTATATGTATATACCAACGTCCATAAATTAATGAACTCCAACATAATAATACACATCTACATTGTGGCGCATTCACTATAGGACATCATAGTTTGTTTGTTGACTTGTTTAGAATTGTTTTAGAAACCGTTCAAAGCATTATGGTGCTTTTCCAAAATAAAACAAAAACCACTCATTTAATTTAATGGTTTATTAAATCTTGCACCACTTCTCATCCTCTGCTTCTAAATTGTTTAATCTCATAAATCCCTTAACTTTATCTAATAAAAACGTAATATACAACTTACGGAACTAATCTGTAAATGTTGAAAAGGTTTTAAATATTACGATTGGATTTTAAATCAAATATTTAAAGAATCTATAAAATATTTCGAAACTAGTTTTTATTATTAACAATTCCGATAAAGAATTATATAAAAAATAAAGAAAATATTACTTAATCTTAAGGCCCGTAAAAGTGTTTGGACAATCTTGTGCATTTTATATTTTTGAAATTATATTTTAATGATATTTTCCGATCATTTTCAAATGTCGGCCTTTTTTATTTAAGTATACTTACGGCGGCTCATTTATTTTGAGACATTACACTTGCATTTGTCGTTGAATCAATGAAAAAAATTAATATTTTAGGGGCAATAGAATCACCTTTATGCTATGGTATTTATGCAATTGCGAACATCTTTAATAAAGCTATATTTTAAAATTGAAATGCATTTTATGTTCAATGCGTCTCTGCACATGCGCAATATGCTGCGTTTGTTTGGCTTCGTTGTAGAAAATGTAAAAATCCAAACAAACGCAGATTATTGCGCATGGTTGCGCATGTGCAGAGACGTATTTAACATAAAATGCATTTTCAATTTGAAAATATAGCTTTATTAGAAATGTTCACCATTGCATAAACACTATAGCATAAAGGTTATTCTATTGCCCCTAACATATTCATTTTTTCATTGATCCATCGACAAACGTAAGTGTAATGTCTCAAAATAAATGAACCGCCGATTCTGGCTATAAGGTTAACATGTCTCTCAGCGTTGAACGCGAACAAATTCGAACCCCGCGTCTTTTGTCACGTGCTTACTTTTTTTGCCTATTCATATCTAAAATACTACATTACTCTCTGTATTTTGAGGTAAGCAAAATAGTAAACCCACTAAGTAACAAAATTGAGAGTAAAGTCCTACTACCACAAACCCATAAAAACTCAACGCTTCCCAATGCCATGATTTGTATACAAATTAAATTGACTGATCATACTTTCATATTAATTATTTATACAACTAATAAATATGATATTTCTAGGAACTGTCCGCGCCGAATCATTATCTCGTTTACCACCCCCTTTACACCCTGCATCAATCATGGATCCCCATTTGAGCGAATGCGCAACCGAATCAAACGATCTTCTACTAGAAGACGAAGACGACGTTGAATTATTACACCGTCTAGCATCAAAACATTACTATAGCTACGCAGCCGCCCTAGCAATCACAATCGGTGTTGGCTGTCTACTTCTTCTTCTCAACATGATTATATTCGCTGGTATCTATTACCAAAAAGGCCGAGACCAAAAACACAGAAAACGTTCGTCCCGATCAAGCTCATCACCGTCCTCCGAAGACATTCCGATGTCGTCAAGAGGACACAATAGCCCTAGTTCGTCCTCGAAACGCCATTCGCCCGAGAAACACGTCATTAAAATTTATGAACCCCCTCCCTGCTACAATACACTACCAAAGTGTGGTGGCGCATCGAAGGATTGCTGTAAGAGTAAACGTGAGAAACCAATGCCACCGGTTAGATCGTCTAGTAACCCACCGGATGTAACAATCAAGAAACGTGTTCATGTGCAAGAGATATCAGTATAGTGCAGGTACGCCCCCTCTCATCTCATCTGGACATTTTATGCCTGGTTTCGCCATTATGAGTTTCACTTATTCTTCAGATAAAATTCCCAGCAAACAAACATGTGCATGATTTATTACGTTCAGAGATGAAATTTTAGATATATGTATCATAAATGTAACACTTATGTGAATGTGTGTTCTGGGTTTTACGATATCTAATGGTATTATGATTTTTGTTTTAACTTAAGAATAAATTTAACTAGCATGGATGGAACTGGCTCTTAATCGATTGTCATATTTATATATGTTAATTTTATAAACATAGATTTATTTAAACAATGATGGTAGTTTCTAATGAAACCTAGGGTACTCTTTTAAATAAACAATTTACGTCATAAGAAACTTGTGTATATTAATGTATTTCTAGTTATATAAATCAAATACATCCTACATAATTCTTCCTATTTAATATTTTAATATTAAAAATATATTTTGGTGACACCAACTACATTATTAGCGCGACTATGAACATGTCTACACGTTCTGATTATTTTATTAAATAAAGTTTGCAGTTATGGGTCAGCTTAGGTCATGATATAATCGGTAGGTTTTATTAGGAATTGAAAATTGATGCTTAATTAAGTTAAATAATTATCAAGTTTGCGGCCAATAATTAATAATATATATTTACACTCGATGTCTCGACATCTCATGTTTGCTTTAGGCAAATAATTAGTCGGGTAATTTAAAACGTATGATTAAATTATGGATCATGATTTTATAAAAAAATAGATATAAGTAACTTTTTTACCGTTTGGGTGGATAAATCAAACACTAGTTTTAACATAAACGCTACTATTCATTTATTTAATATTCTTATACACTAATATAACACTAATTGAACTAATATTTATTTATATACTAAGCTATGTTTATTTAAACGCGAAAATTAATCTCTATAGTTTATTTAGCTTTACATATCATCTTTTGTTAAAATAACTGATAACGAAAGCTGATTAGTGACTCACACGAACACGATAAAAAAATACTTATTTAAATAATTTTTTAATTATTATGGAAATTTTTCTATAGGGGTGTTTTCTAATATTAAGAGGATAAATATATGTAAAATAGTCCCCTAATTTTAAATCTTTATTTCATAATTAATTTCATATTTGAGGGTAAAATTGAGGACCAGAACTTATTTATCTCTTTAATTATATTATTGTGAAGTTTTAAAAACAATTTAGTAAGTAACAAGGTTTTTATTATAAGTATTCAATTTTTTTCAGACACAATTACTAATAAGTGCTAATATTTTATAAGTAGTATATTTGAATACAAATATAAGCCCGCGTTTTAGTATGGCCCAGAACCGTAGTACAGTTTGTAATTTACCATCATTGCCATCTAGCGGGAGATTCACATATATGGTTCCAGTTGATGCTGCCACCTGTTAGAACTTATTGCGCAGTCGTAAACAAATCGCGTTATTTCCAAAAGAAAATCAATAAACATGGCGGTTTGTGTGTTCTCGCGTAGCCCGCTTTGCTGTGAAATTTAAATATCTGGTAAGTACACAATAATTTCAACTAAAAATCTACACATTTGAACCATATTAACCATGTGGTTATTGTGTATGTAATGGTTGCACGGATCAAATATGTTTGCGATATGTTTTTTGTGTGAAACAAGCGTTTTGACAGCCAAATGCATGTGGGCGGATCTGTCAAACTCATACCGTATGTTATAAAATGTAAAGTGTTTATTTGTTGGATAATTTACGCCGGTTTTTACGTTTATCTACGTGAATTGAGTGCTATTTGTCGTGATATTATGATTGTTGTGAGTTCAACGACTTGAGTATCGTTAATAACATATTTGTTGTTATTTTGATCTATAAATTAATATTTGTGTGAAATGTTTTCGGTAAATATTTTGATATTTGAATAGAAATAGTAATTTGTGTTGTCTAATTTCGTTTATCGTTTGTTTTGTTATTATGTTTTATTGTTGATGAATTGCGGATTAGATTACAATGGAATTGTGTTTTTTTTTTCGTTTATTAACGTAGAGCTTGTTCAATTTGTGAAATGTTCAACTTGTGGCATATTTAAAGTAAATGTTTTTAGTGGAAATCAACAGTGATGGGCGCGTAGCGCGTGCTCACTGTGGCATATGGTACATCGGTGAATCCCTCACTGTAAACAAAATTTGTGTGACATGTAACATAATTATGTTAAAACAATTTTTAGTTTTGAGGTGATTTACCTTTATTTGTGATAAGTACATGTATGAAATAAAAATATACAATAACCAAAATAAGATTTTTTTTTGTTTTGTTTATTATTCATGAATTTGTCGATATTTATATTAGCGATAAGCAAATACGTGTGTCTAAATTATTGGACATTAACGCAATTTTTTTTCTTAACATGTACTTACATAAATCTTGTGGATTACTACTGTTGAGCTGCATTCTGGTCTAGTTTTGTAATATAACAGTTTCCCCCCTCATTTTAGTAAAATGCACACCGCAATACTTACCAGTTGATTTGGTTGCTAAAATTAAGCTTTATTGATAGTTTATGGATTCAATCAATCCATTAAAACAGCCATTAAATTAAAATTTAAATCTCATTTTTACTTTCTTATACGCAGTATATATTTCAACGGAAATATACGTTTTGACCTTCCCTGAATCGATTCCAACTATTTTTAGAATGACGTCTGTCTGTGTGTGTGTCTATGTGTGTGTGTCTATGTGTGTGTCTCTATGTGTGTGTGTCTATGTGTGTGTGTATGTGTGTGTGTCTATGTGTGTATGTGTATGTTCTCCAAAGCCTAAACGGTTGAAGCTAAAATGATGAAACTTTAAACTTAAGATTTGCATATGTATGGGGTGTGCACCTCCTATTTTTGAAAAAAATATTCAAACCGTAAGTGCCTGTTTACTCTAGTCATTTTTTGCAGTTTCTCCAATTACTCAAAAATGGTTGCAGTTACAGAAAATTTTTATGAACAAAAATTAAAGGTATTCATATTTAGTACAACTTTTGTTTGAATTTTTTTGCAAAAAGAGTACTGGTTTCAAAATAAATTTCTGCTTATTATATATTTTTTTACATAAATCGTATCATCTGCGCCTGTCAATTGTTTAATAAAATTGACATAAATAATTTGAAGTTTGACATTTTATATTTATTCTAAGAAATATATTTAGTGTAAAAGCGATCTAAAAGTTAGAACAAATATTATAAATTTGAAAAATAATGAAACTAAGATGTGGTTTAACCCATATGCGTATAAGAAAGTTCGGTGCATAACACTGCAGATGTTTTAAGTCTTATAACACAAAATTTCAAAAAAAATTAAATATGTCTTATTATTAAAACAGTTGTAATGATTTGTGATTGATCATTAGATCAATTTGTAATTGTTTTTATGGAAACTGAAGTGGATTTGTTTAAATAAGTGTTTGATACAATTTTGTAGTGATGTGTTCGTAACCGTGACAATTATGAGTTAGTGTTTAGAAGTGTGATAAATGGGAAAACCGTGGTGCAAAACACACTTGTCTTTTATCATCATCATTATGCACGTTTAGTATTATGGATAAAAGTTAGCTGTAAATTGTATATAATTGAAACGAAGGTATGTAGGTTAACGTTATTATATAGAGAACAGGCTGTCTTTAAGACCTATCATGTAACGTTAACGTAACTCAACGGTTGTGTTTAAAGGGAAACGAAAGTGATTTTCAAAAAGCTACTAAATTTAGGTTTATTGTCAGACCCTTCAAAAACTGTCTATATGTATTTATTCACTTATATGCATAACGCCTTTTTCATAATTCTATGCAATTACTTTTCGTAAAATTGAATTGACAATTTTTTTCAAATATTCCTTGCTTTACCATACAAGTTTTATCTATAGTTGTATTCACGGAACTTAACCATTCTTTACATTCCTTAGTCAGATATAAGTAACGACATAAAATATGTGCGATAGTGTCGTTTAAAGCTTATAGACGTACATCTTTACTTAACGCAGACGCCGTATTAATAACAGCAAACGCAACCACGTTTATATTCCATCATATTTCGTCATACTTCGTATATTATTGTTTTCATGTCACATTATCGTTTCACATTGTTAAAACGGGCCAAAAGCACGATTTTGAGTAGTTTGGCGTTATTTGAAGAAGAGAAATACAGAATTGAATTGTTATTTTCCTTGATTTTATTTAAATCTACTCCGTTTAAAAGTGTTGTATAAACGAAGTGGGTGATTTATGCCAAAAAAATGTTCTAGTCCCGTGAATCCGACTATACATATTCTCACACAAGCACGTTTTCTTTTTTTATTAAACGACTTTTGGGAACTATTTTATTATTAGTAATAATTTTCCAAATCACAAAATCGATTTTCTTCATGATTACAATATTTACCGATTACATAGTATAAGAAAGTAAAAATGTCATCCATATAATAAATGAAAATGTTTAGATAGTAAAAGTAGGCGACATTGACAGAAACATTTATTTTACGAGAGTGAACCATTTTTATGGTATCGCAAATATGTCTAGATCATATATCAAATATAATAGTATCCATACGTGTCTCTTTGCTTTTATGTATGCATGCACATATCTACTTATATGACAAAGTATTGCACTATATATTTATTGGCGGAACTAAAAATTATACTTATTTTATTTTTGAATGGAAACCCTAAAGATATTTTACAAATCAAAATAATTTTTCTAAAAATACGGTTCAAAATAATAATCAGAGAAATAAACTCATTCATATTTCGTGCTTTTATTAATAATTTATAACTCATCAGATAACTTAAATTTAGCCCCAATTTTAATACTTATTCGGAACAAGATTTTGAATAAGTAATGTGATTTAATTAATTAACGAATAGAAATACAAAAGTGTTACACGTTTAGTACAGATATTTGTTTCCAGCTAATAAAGTTGAGTACTTGGTTATATAATATCTGTACGGATAATTTTGAATATTTGCCGAAAATGTATTATATTCATCGACAAATAATTTCATAAAGTACACATTTGAACTTTGTGTAATTTTAAATGTAGAACAGTCGACAATTTTGTATTCAATGCTCAAACATATAATTTATGTTTTTAGACTTAACTAAAACTTTCTTAATAAATCTGCGCTTAGGTAACATGTGTGGGTGGTTGCCTATGCTAAATATGACGTAGTTTGCGTTCGTGAGGCAAACCTCAATTATAATCTTCATTAATGTAAATTAATTAAATGATATATCTGATGGGGCATGTTGAGATAATTTAATAATTTTAACTTCAAATTTATGCCAATCCTGCATTTTATTTACGTTTATTTAATGGTGTATTTCGTTTGTCGTATTAATTTATTTAAACAAAAACACTCAAATCGTAACACTGCCTTCACATTATTAACAATAGTCATGAGATAAGCTTTAGTTATAGTGTAAATATCAAAAATGCACTTAACAATATAATTTTAATATCGTCAGTATAATTAACTTTTCAAATGTCAAGAATTGAGAATTCTTCCTGTTTACTTTCTTATTCAAGGTAGTAAATAAATATTTAATTCACTTTTTGACCTGAATCGATTCTGATTATTTATTTGTATGTCTAAGCGCTCTATAACTATAATTATGAAATTTTAAACTTAAGATTTATAGTATAGTGCACCTATTTTTGAAAAAAATATTCAAACTTTTGCATACTTGAAATATTTTTTTGTCGTTTCTGCAATATCTCTAAAACAGGTGTACTTATAGTAAAAATAGTAAAATATTAAAATTTCACACAAGTTTTGTTCAAAAAGTTTACCAGTTGCAAGAAAATTACTTTTGAAATTCTTACTTTTTTTTTTATAATTACGTAGACATACGAGATATTTTTGATTATATGTAAAGATTCATTGTTTATATTTATACAGAATAAATAATTCCAAGAACAATAATAAATAATTAATATAAATAATTAAATCTATAAAAAGATTCGAGGTTGTGTGACTAACAATAATTAACGACCATAAAAACATATTTCACATATCTTTGTGTATTATTTAAGCGAGAGTAGCGTTAACAGTCTTATTAACCACTCAGACATTATTGTCTTGATTGAATAGAGGAAGGAGGGAGATCAGATCTTTATTTGCTTGCAAGCGCCAGGCATAAATAATTCGCGTCATAAAAATATTCTTTACTATCTATTTACTCGTAAAACATTCTTTACTCGCTCTTATAATAAGAATAAACATGTAGAGTACCCGTTATTAGGATTGATGTTTACGTTCACTAAATTGAAAGTCATTTATTACAAATGATGTTTGGAAAAACTGTGTGGTTATCTAAACTAATAAAATAAGCAAACTCATATATTTGCACGTGCTAAAATATTTGTAATAACATACGTGATGGGACGAACAAATTTAAACGTTAACTCATATCCTACATGCAACTGATTGTGTTTTCTCGGTTATTTTGGTTTTATGTTCAATATATCTTCCACGCAGATAACTATCGCGTTATTAGCCTTGGGGTGTTTGGTGAATATTCAAATTTTCAGGAAACTGCATGTTATGGTTCACCTTTAACCTTTCTGCTTCTTCATTTCAAATCCTAATTGTATTCTAAGGATGTTGTCGGTCGATTTTCTCCTTTTTGTTGCCACTGAATGCATAAATCTAAATCAATCATTCGTCTATTATACTACACTCAATTTAGTTTTCAATGGCTTTTGTCGGCAACTTATCAAATTAAAAAAAAAAAAATTTTACACGTTAATTGTTCTCAGAAATAATCACTAACTAAAACTGCCTTAGTTTTACTATCGTTTATCACCTAAACCCATTTTTATTGGAGCGCCAAACCCAAATGAAACATTATTTTTTAATCTGTCGAATAATTTCGCAGATAAATTATTTCGATTTACATGTACATTTTATTTGCGTTTCCTGTTAAATAATTATTTTGCGTAACTATATCCATATTCTCGTGAGATTTGTTTTTATTTGGTTTATTCAACTACTACATTTTCGTCAGTAGTCTTGAAAACAAATTTCTGATTCCAAAATTAAATTTCAAAACGTGCTCTGTTCGATTAACGTGTATTGTTAAGCGAACTATATGCGAGAATGAGGTGATAATATTTGTATGTTTTCCCAAATGTCACGTACTACCTTAGACTTAATAAAATGGTAAAAAAATACGTCAATAAATTGTACCAATGCTTACGTCAAGAGTATTTTAAGAATTTCCATCGATATGAGTAATATTCAAAATCTAAATGGGTTTGTTAGACAAAATAAACAAAACACCATTTTAGTAACGGATTTGCATTTATTTTAATTCTACATATCATAGATACATTAAAAAGCACGTCTTATTCTTCTTATTATTTAAAAATCTACAATAAAATTTCTCAACAAATTATAAATTATTAATAGTTTAAAAATAGACAAGTAACGATTAATCAAAAATGGCTAAAATGTGTATTTCTGTTAAAATAACCATATTGAGTTTTTTCCTGATTACAATACTTATTTATTACTTCGTATGAGAAAGTAATAAAACACATATTAACATATTATTTATCAATGCTCGTAAAATATTGAATATATTCGTTTATTTGAAATGTTTTCTCGTGCAAATATCTAATAGTGAATTCTTTTCTAACTGACGGTTAAACTTGTGAATTTATATATGAAAATTTCAACTTTCCGATATTAAAATGTTATTTTATGTGTATATAAGTTTGTGTGCAGTATTTCTTGTGCATTTGAAGTTTATGATAAAGCGTGGCGGCCAAATATTCTATATTTGTTTTTTTTTTTTTTAAACATCCGAAATTCTTATTTCCTATAAGCACTGTGGTTGATTCAATTACAACAAAATAAGTTTTAACTGCTAAATATGATCAGAGATAACAGTCCCTAACTCATTGAATTATTTATTTGATTTCCAAGCATGTTTATATTAGCCAAATTAATTTTGTTTGAGTTAATTGATAATTAAAACTTAACATAATAATAAATAAAGCTTCATGCAAATATATATTTATTTACGACTATTTAAACCTTCATTGTCTTAAATATCCTGTGTTAGAATGGTATTTTTGATATTTTCAAATAATTTCTCAAGCCAGTATTCAAGGAAGGTACGTTTTTGGGCTCAATTACTTCATAAATAATGAGTCTAGTGATTTAAAATGCGAACGGCATCAATATTGTATACATAGATTATGTATACCAATTTTTGTATCAATCCATTTTGTATCTTCAGAGGAGAGAGAGCGACACATTTTGGTCTTACGAGCGACGACTCATACCCAAGTATATGAGTTATACTTTCTTTTGATTTTCCGATGGATTCTAGACAGTATTAAATCTTTTTTTTTCAATAAACTACGGTTTTTCTTCGAAATAAAAATATATTTTATGAAAGTCGTTCTTGTGAATTTATTTAAACGTTGAACCATGACAAAAGAAATATATTTTAAGAAAATATGATTACGATTTTGCGAAAGCATAAATAGTCTTTTAGGATTTTAAATAGCATAGGAAATAAAACAAAATAGTATTTATGTGGATTTGAACGGAATAATGCAATACTTGGCAAATGGTGGTCAGGTCATCAGTATGCAGAACCATTGCAAATGGAGACAAAAAGTAAAAAATACGAATTATACGTCAGTTGAACATATAAACAGTTCATGCACAAGTTAAAATAATTTTAAAACTATACAAAACAACCAGTGGCGTAACAATAGTTTTTCAATATTAAATTCGGAATGTAATTTTATTTTCTTTACTTTACAATAATGAAAGAATTATATTTATTTCTCATCAAACTAATACACTTTACAAGCATCGAGTTGAGAAATAATGTAATATATATTTATTTATAGAAAAAATAACTTTTAATTTTTAATTGAAAATATTGGTAAACCCACAACAGAAAGTGTTGTCAAATAAAAAAGTTCGATTTGCGAAAGAGAAAGGATTATTCTGTGGAATGTTAATGTTTCTAATCAGGATCCTGTTTAAACAACACAAAATATACGAAATTTCTTTGCGACAGGATTCACGGTCTACATACAAGAACAATTAAGCCAGATTGCACAATTAATGAGATAATATAGATAAAGTGAAAATCAATATTTACTCATGTTCTATAGGTACATGAGTAACGAGCCTCACGCTATTCAGATTCAATATACGTAATTAATGGATGTTTTACTATGTCAAAGCAGATAGGTGCAAAAAATATATACTTTAACACAAAAAAAAAACACTATTATAAAACATAGATATTATGTAGTCTTTAAAAGCAGGATTTATGGTTTTTTTTTCTACTGTGACTATAGAATTTACTGATTAATATGTAGGAAAAAGAATAGATTTTTCTAAACTCGCTTTCATTAATCTTGTCTTCCCAACATTATTTTCTAGAAAATAATATATTATTTTTGCTGATTATTCGATATTTGGACGAGCACTGTTCTTCTATGTCTATTTTGTAAACAATTGAAGGACGGACGTCTTTTAAAATTTTTATATTTTTTATAAATAATCATTATATGCCATGACATTTTTATTATTTACTGTACTATCTGGAAATTGTATTTTTATAAATTTGCAATTTTTAAACGATGAACCATATGCTGTTGGTTCAACTAATTGTTTTATAATGTTTGATCCAAATTGTTTCCTGTGTTTGTCAAAAGCACATTGTGCTGAACGTAGGAATAGGAAACTAAATTAAATGTAATCATTATATAATTTAATTTACACTTAGGTACTCTCAGCTAATAATATCATTGTTTTATGTAATTAGAGTACTACGTGCGTTGCCCAGATAACGCTATTGTCTTAGTAAGCTTATGTTAATATTAATAGCATTTTTTGTTTGTTGATAATATTTTACGTTGACTAATTTTAACGATTATTTTACATGCTTGAAGTAATTTAGTTAATTATTCCTTTTTACGGAATGATAAAATTCTACATTTTAATAGGTGTATAGATAAAAAAAACGTCATTTAATAATTTGAACCCATCGTTTTTTGTTTGTTTTAAAGTAGATTCACACAAAAACATGGGCAAAGTCAACATGTTTTAAAAATCAATAATTTACTGTGCTACAACTATAAACGTATGTTACCGTTTTGCAAAATAATCGACGGATATATTCTATGTTCATAACGTAGGCTCGTTACGATTACAATCTTTTTTTATAACTTATGGCCGATTTATTAAAATATAATATTTGTTTTTAGAACTCACTCACTGAAACCACCATCGTTTTTTCACGTCGCGTTGCCAGGACGGCCGTCCGTCTCGGATGGTGAAGGTAAAGGACGAAGAGTCCACCGTGGCTCTAATGGCCGAGCCGCGGTCATCCTCAAACTCAACCACGTCGACAGTGATGGCGGTGGCCAACAATGTTGCAGCGGCAAGTGCACCCTTAAGCCTAGTAACCGCGCGTCACCACAAGGCTAGTCGTCACCATCACCACCACCATTTACATCATACGCCGCTGCAGCATTTTCACCATTTTCACCATCACTGGACGTACCCGGACGCGACGGCATGTCCGGCGGCGGGGCCCGCGACTTTTCACTTCGGACCCGGGTTCGAGCCGCAGCAACCGTTGCCGACTCGGTTTGCCGCTGCTGGACCGTCGCAACAGCAGCAGCAGCAACCACCGCCTACTAATCCTAGCTCATCGGAACATGTGGTACATTTTCATGTCAATCCCGGTGTGACAGTCAGCTTTCAAATTGATGACAATATGGAGCTTATACGAGGTAAGTTATATGCTTTTATTATTTTGTGAACACAGAACTTTTATATATTTGAAGAAAATATCTTGATGCATTGACAATTAGCGACGATACTCAAATAAATGTGAAATCTGTCTTAAGTAATCCAATTGCACTTCAGAAAAATCTATTTATTTTGCTAATAAAATCACAATTATATTCGTTCATAACTACCGTATTGATAGTCTGTCGTTCAATTTTAAACCAAGACTTATAGTACGATCTAAATCTATATTCTACCTATCGTATCTTCAATTCAGTTAAACGTTAAGTTAAACTGTTTTGGTCAACTAATTTAACTTACGATAATTGATTTAAAGCTATTGGTATAGTACCCATTTACTACATTTACCGAGTAGAGTAGCAAAATGCCAGACAGAGTTCACCGATTACAACATATCCTAAACTAAATCAGAACAGTAAACTTGGAGTATATCTTTAAACACAATCTCAATACACAATCTAATGACCACTAATAAGAAGTTAGAATCACCTCCCTTAAACCTGGTGCATTTATATAAAATAACTATTTAATTTCATATTCTTTTTGCGGGCTCTTATAGTTTGTATAAACAGTATTTAATTTTGTTTTAATTAAACCCATTAACTGCAAGGAATTTGATAAATTATTTAACGCCATAAATTATAGTTTAACTTATGCCATATCCTTTGTAAAACTTACATTTCAAAATTTAAAATTGAATTATTAGTTTATTAGATAAAAACGAATTAGTATTTGAGAGCAGTGACCGTTTTAAATTTAAGATGATGGCCTCCAGTAAATGCTAATAAATATAAATTAATTTCGTAAGCAAATAGATATTTATTTTATTTTAATTTATTATATTGTTATCAAGAAAAATCTATCTCGGTGTTTTAACAGATATATATCTTTTGATCTCCTCTGAATCGAGTCTCACCATTTTTGCAATGGCGTCTGTCTGTGTATCTCTCTCTCTCTCTGTATGTTGGTATCAAATATGTCTATCAAATGTTAAACAGTAAAAGTGTATTTCTGAAAGAACTTTTAAAATTTTGAACGCAAGCGAATTTTTATATCCATTACAAATTTAATTTCTTTTGATTTTCAAACGATTTTTTTTTGTGTGTGATTTTAATTTTAATTTGCAGGTAAATATAAATATTTTGATGTTATTATGAGGCAGAGTGAAAAATCGCGAAGCGCATCGGTGAACGCTGTACTGTAACACTGACTGTCGATAAAGAAGCATGGTTCCGGATCGTTTCACTTCAGCACATGGTTCATATTGAACTTATTGTGCTAGAGAATGTAAATGAAAGTATAAAAGAACACTTAAGTTCCACTACAAAGAGAACCGTTCGGCACAATAGAATTTATTTATTTACCAAGTAGTAAAGACAACAATATTCTTAATTCTTCATATTTATTTATTATTTTACATTTATACATTCATATCATCATGCCCATTCCCATCTAATGAGGTGACATAAAACCCTTGACAATCTTTCACCATTTAACTCTATTCTTACTCACTAACACACACACACACTTACACATCATTAGAAAAATGGTCTTTTTTGATTACAATACTTACTTATTACTTCGTATAAGATTAAAATTACCATGGCAAATAGTATGTGTGATAGAAACTGTAATAAAGGTTAGAACTCTGGATACAAGTATAGACAAACAGCGAAGAATTTTATTTTACAATATTCCAACATAAATATTATTTATATTATACATTCAACGTGAAACAATACACAAATGATCATCTTGTTGTTTTCATTTAGTTGTGAAACATGTAATTATTTGATTAGTGATTCAAACCAATTCAAATAAAATTACTGAAATTAGTCAGCTGCTATATTTAGACTCGCGAAAAAAACTGTTACTTTTTTTTTATGTCTGTAAAACCAATGCGGATAAATATATTCATGGTCATGTCAACATGTCATAGACTAGTTTATATTTGTGTAATTTATAGAATAATATGAAATCGTAAAACAGGAAACATATGCGTGCTACATACATCATATTATTTATTTGCCGGGACGACATATATAGTCATTTTTGCTAAATCCAATAATATCTTAACAGTAGTTGCGATCACCATATATAAGTGAAGTAAGAAATGTCGAAACTATGAACGGAAACGTTTATACAATTGCCTAAATGTCTTCTAAAAGGAAACTGATTCGTATCGAGTTTATCCTATTATCTATTGTTCTCAAAAATTGCTTCCCAACTCTTAAATGCGTTTACTAAGCCAACATCAATGTCGTAATAGTGTGATATCTGATCATATAGTTAATTAAATATGAAAATTCTTTTAATATCATCGCAAACAATAACACTTAAATTCATTTCTACTAGTTTGGTTTTAAGGATGCGAAAGTATTTCCATAACTGGTTGGTGCTTCATCCTTATATCATATTATAATATATATTTTATTATTATTTTCTATAGTGTTATTTGTTAGTATATTTGCTGTAATAAATATAACAAACCAAGAATTTCATATGAAAACAATGACTTATTAAGATATATCTTATATATCAAGAATTTTCGCTGATTATCGATCTAATTTGCGACTAATTACGACTTAACCAAATATGTATTTTGCGTGCCGTAAGACACTTGGTGTACAGCAACGCATCTGTAAAATTTAGTATAAACATTTGTTTAAATACTATACTTATCTTGTGTCTATTAAATAGAACACATGTCTAAATATTGAAAATTATTCCTAAGTATACGACATTATACTTTTTTATAGGTATACTCATATTTAGTAGAGATAGTAAATAAATTCGTACTATATGCAGTTTGTAATTTAAATTTGAAATTTGAGTTCTGTTATTATGGATATTAATTTATTTTCTCTGCAAAACTTTGTCGTTAGAGCGGAAATAAGCAAAAATGTAATTAAAACGGTTTTAATTTAAATTGCAAAAGTATTAATTATGATTTTTTTCGAGCAAAATATAGTAAAGCGATTATTTAATATTTTGTATTTGAATTGGAAAAAAATTTAGTCCTATGGAAAAATATGCTAATTCAATTCAGAATGTTTGGCAATAAAATCATTATTGAATCAGTTTATTTTAGAATAATGTACTTAATATTGCTGCGAATACAAGCGCATTCATGCAGATATTTGTCTATGGCAAAATAATTGGCAATATCGTGGTTAACCTACAGGCGGTTCTTTTAAAAAACGCCTACATTCTTATGTGAAAAATTGTTACCATAACTAAGAATTTACTTGTTTCGTTTTTCACTAATACCAAGTAGAATATTAACGTATTTGTTATTTTCACTTTTAATTTCCTATACGAACTAATAAGTGACTATTTTAAAAAAATCGATCTTTAATTTTAACGAAAATATATCTTTTGTTCTTCTTTGACTATTCTGCCTATTTTTTATATTTTGTATATTTCGCACAATTTTTGTTTGAAATGTTTCTTAATTTACTCTAAATTTAGTAGTTTCGCAGATTTTTCTGAAACGCAAAAAATAATTATTTCAGTAAACTTATACGTGTGCTTCGAGTATTTATTTCAAAATTGAGAAATTTACTTGCGAACCATATACAAATATTAAGATTTATGATGCACATACATCATTCCAAAAATAGTCTGACTCACAATATTTTGGTAAATGAGTTTGGTAAATGATTCCAGCACTTAATGTTTCCCAAACTCATTTGATCATTTACAATTATTTTAAACCGACAAAAACGAGGTCATTTTTTAATAAATTTTCCTAAAATATAGGAGTGTGTTTTTTTAGTTAATTATAAATTGGATTGTATATCACATACGCTTATACAAAAATAAACATAAAACGTTTGTATGGAGTTTTGCGTCCTAGATGTATTATTCAATAGCAAATCATAATTAATTTCAACCTTGATCTTAAGCATTTTCAATAGAAGGTCGTAAAATAGATAGAATAAAACATATAAAGTACAGTTGAATGGTACTGTGTGAGAAGCAATAATAGATTTTGTCTTGCATCCGGTAAACATTATTATTATTACACCATTAACATACTCATGGTAGCATGTTACATATTTATGATCATATTTTTGATCGCAAATTCACAAAAACAGCTTTTGTTACTATGAACATTTAAAATAAGCGAAAGGATATTCATGTGCACATGTGCGAACAAATAAAATTGTTATATTATATAATTCTAAAATCGTACAAGCATAAAATACATATAAAATTATTTATTTCTAAATTCTAAAGTTGGTTTAAAGTTTTGTTCAAACAAATACTTGCATTGTTATATTTGAATTAAAAATTAATTTACCAAACATAACAAATCTAATTGTTGATTGTTTGGCTTTATTTATTGTGTTAAATTATATTTTAATAACACGAATAGATTAATACATAATTAAACAACGTAATTAGAACAGTCACATGCTTCATGCTTACATTACAAATACTATTATATTTAATTATAGCTTAATTATGTTTTTAAATCTTACTTCTACAATATTTATTCTAAAACTTAAATATGATCGACTTCTGCAAATAAAATTTATTTCTTAGGGCGTAAATGTGATTTTTAATCCTATTTTATTTTACGGGCACATCATATTAAGGTATGGTTTTTATAAATAATGAAATAAATGGTTATAATATTATTTATTAGATTTATAAAAATGATTTAAGTCAAATATGTGTGTGAAATTGTTGGGATGATTGGAATAAAATAGAATTTATTTCTTATTTTTTGTTTGTTGAGTGTGAGCTAATTTCATTCGTATTTCATCACTTGAATTCATTGAACTTTTGTTTGTCTGGTTTGGCATAGCGAGCGTTGCTAGATAGATAGATTAGAGTCGTTCGTTCGTTCGTTCGTTGTGATAAAGTAGTGTACGAAACGAACGAATATATATTTCGCTTCCTACTTTCACTGACTGTCTGAAAATGTTCGCTCTTTAAACCATTCATTCGTTTATTTGTTTGCGTTTGATTACACTTCACAACAGTTCACTAAACTTTAAACTTGTACGTAATGTATGATTGTCAATATGTCAATCATAAAGTTATCTTATACAATATACAGCGCAATATATATATTTCAAATTTATATATAAAATACCAATATAAAATTCACCTAATAATCTTCTAGAGATGTTAGTTTATTCATTCATAGCAAAACTGCAATAAATTCGCACTTATGATCCTTGGCAAACTATTAAACAATTTACGGTTTATTAATATTAACCAAATTGAGGAACATATCTAAGCATTTATTGTTAAAGGATTAGGTTTTTTAATTAGATAATTAAATCAAAGACGTTTCGAATAATGTACATATTTTGTATATCTTATGCCAAAAGAACCAACCGTATATGAATTTTATTTTAAATTATTGTTATATTGTAAGTATTGTACTTGTTTTACACAAGACTTAATATGAAAATATCAATTATTTGTCGAGCACTTTTGAAATGCGAATGAAAACAATGAGAATATTGACGCGTACGTAATGCATTTCTAGAAACGTAAATATAACGATGAAATGTATGCTCATATCTAGTATATTATAATGAATGTGCCGATGCATATTACTGCCCTTTATATTTATTCTAGGAATTAATTTTATCGCTACTAAATGAATTTGCACTCGCAAAGCACATTAATTTATATTAATATGGCAATGAGCATATAATGTATTGCTTTTATTCATAAGCAAGCCTTTCATATAATAAAATTATTATTTAATTACTTTTATTGATATCAAACAATAGAATTTGCTAAATTAATTATAGCCAATACGTATTTAAATTTTTTTCTATTATACCTATTTCGCACCGAAGGTTTTCTGCATTAATTTTAATTAAAATTAGGAGTCATATTATTTCTCATGCTTGAAGCTTGTTTGTAGATGGTTTGTGTTTTAAGTTCATATGTATTTTTGGTAAAATGGTAAGTTTTTACCACTATTTTGAAACCAAATTCAACTAAAGCTAAATATTTATTTTTAATTAAATAAACCAATATCGCAAAACGAAGTTTTTTTTAATTTTATGACGATATATGTGAATATGTTTCCCCATTACATTATATTATACATTTTGCTGTCAGTAACATTGATGAACAGGAAATTGAACTTCAACAAATATGAACACATACTACAGTAATATAAGCTAACATTTTTTCTTGATATTACAAGACATTTTTTTTATCGGCAGATCATTTTATCGTTGATAGAGCAAAAGTAGACACTCATTTTAATATTGCAAGAATAAGCACGATAATAATTGAATAATTCCTACAAAACTTAAATAAATTGAAAGTATTTCAAAGTTTCTTATATACTTTTCCCTGCTAACTCTGGAAATCGTCCACTTATAGAGTTTCTTATGTTTGGATTTGTGTTACTTTTGGCACATTATGTAACGACATAATTAGAAAATCAATATTTATCTCGGCAAACTACATAAGTGCTTGGTATGTTGATTGTGATCGCACTTTAGTTATTTAGAAATATTTGTTTACTATGATAAATGATGTCATATGCATTTGTTGCATTATCATTGACCTATGAACTTGTTGGGGAATTCATTTCATTAATAAACACGCAATGTGATGTAAATGACACGGAAGACTGTTCTAGTTTTAAACTACATCGATTTATATAACATTTATTTGTCTGTTAACGAATCAAGCGTATTTTATACTATTTTTTTACAACCACTTAGTACGTATACTGTGAAAATGCAAATAGATGAATAAAAACATCTAAAGTGGTATGAAAATGTCAATATAGTTGGCACTCAAATTTAAAAAAGTTACGAAGTTTGAGCTTGGATCAAAGTTATTAGATAACAAATATACAATTAATTTTTCAACTATGGATGAGTCTATTTCTAAAGTTTACTTTGAATTTACACATTTACCATTGCTTTGGTACACTAGTCACGACAAATATCGACCGGGCTCTTTTACAAATAAAAAGCAACACACAAATGAAGGAAGAATCCTTATAACGACGCACACGATAATAATAGTAATGTATAAGGAAGTCATCCAAAAGATATGATTGTGCTCTCCAACAAAACCCTAATCCCTCTTAACATATCCATGAACCGTTACCATAGACCAGTTCAAATATATTGATGCGTTACTGGTTCAATCATTAAAATGGACTGGTTTGAACCAATATGAAGCATGTTCAAACCAGTATTACCTAAAAATAGCTCTTTTCGAATGATTTGATAAGTGCATGGTACAGTGTAGGTAGACATGCACTGTAGTTCAAACAAGATCCTCTTAGACTCTCAATCTTTCAATGTCCTCGCTTCTATAGATATCAAAGTGGGTAGCTTTTCGATTCACGATACAAGATGATATTTTCGTTTTCGGCTTGTTATGCAACGACAGTAAACAACATTCAAACTTTTCTCATGCAGAAAAGACGAATTTTCTAAACGTTTGAATTAAATATGTATATACTTTTCCAACTAGTAGCTCGATTTTTGTAAAAAATCGTTGCTTCGCATAATATCGTTATTACTTTCTTATACGCAGTATAAGTAAGTATTGTAATCATGCAAAATTTCGAACTCGAGATATTAACGGAAATATACGTTTTGAACTGTCCTGAATCGATTCTGACTATTTTTGAAGTTACGTCTGTGTGTGTGTGTGTGTGTGTGTATGTTCTCTACAGCCTAAACGGTTGAAGCTACAATTATGAAACTTTAAACTTAAGATTGGCATATGTCTGAGGTGTGCATCTCCTATTATTGAAAAAAATATTCAAACCGGAAGTGCTTGTTTACTTTAGTCATTTTTTGCAGTTTCTGCAATTACTCAAAAATGGTTACAGTTACAGGAAAAGTTTATTAACAAAAATTAAAGGTATTCATATTTAGCACAACTTTTGTTTGAATTTTTTTTCCAAAAAAAGTACTGGTTTCAAAATATATTTCTGCTTATTATATATATTCTTACATAAATCGTATCATCTGCGCCTGTCAATTGTTTAACAAAATAGACTTAAATAATTAAAATATATAAAGCAATCTAAAGGTTAGAACAAATATTATAAATTAGAAAAATAATGAAACTACGATATGGTTTAACCCAAATGCGTATAAGAAAGTTCGGTGCATGACACTGCAGATGTTTTTTATTGAGAAAGCATTAGGTTGTTTGATACATTTTTTTTATAATATATAATATGATGTTTGATGAATATAACACGAACCGCTACTGACTCATAGTTTCATGAAATGCACGTCCGGACTTTGATACTGGACATGGAATGCATACATGTGTTAGTACAGATATATCCGAGGTCATAGGTTATTCACAATAAAAATATTGTTTACTCTATAAGTATAGAATTACAAATTTAATAGAAAATAAAACACAGGTTGTGATAAAAATATCAAATTAAAATTATTTTTAATTTTCGTACTGCATCAGAATTTGTTTATACTATAAGTGTATAAACGTATTACATAATTTAAAGAGCAACAATTTTAATTTTATGATATATACATCCGTAATGAAATCTAAATCTTATAAAATATGACACTATAGTACGACATGAATATGTTTGTTTTGTCATTTAATCAGTGGCATACGTAAAGGAGCGTTATGAGAGTTTATATATTCTTAAATTTTAGTTTTCAAATAAATTTGATATTCCTACTAATAACAATAGTGGAAAATAATAAATATGAATATTGTCCTCATTTGCTTTTGTTGCCGCGTGTAGCTCCTTCGACATTTTTAGAACGAGTATTTTCAGTCGTCTGACATAAAATGTCATTACATGCATTCTCCTTGGTATTTCTAATTTCATGATTTATTTGCAGTCTAGATGTGTACTGGGTACATTATATCTCCTTGTCACTGCACAGTTCGTGATGCACAATTTCTTGCAGTCGGTAAAAATTAAATTGTAAACGTGACGGCAAATGTTTTTAATTTACATTTACTCAAAAGCCACGGAGCAATATTAAACTTTCTGTCACAGATGATGGCGCTAGAAAATACATATTATTTACTGACAAGTTTCGTTCGTTTCCGTATATTTATTTCTGTTCTTTATTGCTGTTGTTTATCAATACATCAATGTTCAAAATTACTAAATGTGGTTTTCTTTTGGCTGTTTCTAATTTCAGAAATATCTACGTGTAGATTTGCTATTTTACTACAGCTTTCTTTATAAAGTTTATCTGAATTTCGTTCATGTTTCTCACCATAAAATTAGTATCTTTAATCATAAATCAAAATATGAATTTCTTTTTTTTTTATTTCAAGAATAACGATACACATATCTGCTATATGCAAGTTTTACATTAAAAGTTTCAATAATACACGTGCGCGCACGTACACACACATTCAAACACCATTCCAAAAATAGTCTGATTCAATTTAGTCTTGGAAAATATTTATGATTACAATACTTCCTGTTATAGGTACTTTCATATAAGAAAGTAAAAAATAGCAGCTAGGGAAAATTAAATATCTTGCTCTGATTCTTCTTATACCTTAAACAAGATTCTATTTGAAAAAAAAATACAACTTGAACAATATACACATATATAGCTTAAATTCAAAAGATTTCTTTGGCGTAAGAAATAATCAAAATATAATTGTAAGTATTTGAAGTAAAAAATCGTCATTAATCTAACAGCGAAGGTTTTTTTGTCTGTAAAGTTCGAGTATACATTAAACCTTCAACGTCCTTGACTTGTACTCGACGTCGAGCTTCTTCAAATATTCATTACATCGCAAGTAAGACAATTTAAACATAAATCAAATCGTTTATCTTTTTTTAACATTGCCTGTATCACGGCTATATTTCCACAAAATCAGAATCCTATTTCATGTATTTGCTTTCTTATTCAAATTTGTGCCATCGATCTTATATGTGCTTCACTGTGCTCGTGTTACGCACGAGCGAAAGCTTAACGTGCTCCGAAAATTCCACGTTAGGAAATTAAAATCCGAATACAAAATTTACATGTAGATAACTTAGGATTTCTTTCGTATGTTTTGTTTGTTTCAACGTTTTAGTTCTTAACCCAGATAGTCCTGAAACATTTTTAGTGTGAGATTGAGATTTTTTATTTGAATACAGGTTTTAATTCATATAAGTAATATTTTCAGTACGATTTTTTTTTGTTGTAATTTGAAGTTTTTGCGATATTTAGTGTCCTTTTAAAAGGACGGTAGGACTATATGTTACTAATATGATATAAATGAAAAGCCGTTTAAAATAAAATGTTAGCTGTCTTTTAAAAAGAACGGTAAGTTTATCTGGGTTAAGCATCAAGCTTTATTAATACTAATCTACACACATAGTCGTTTATAATTTTCTACAATCATACAATAAATAACACGTGCAATGAGTTTTTTTCACTGACGCGTGTCCAAAAATCACTATGACTACAAGCGTCAGTAATTGTATATTTCTTTAATACGTGTTTGGAGACTAATGTTTAATTTTCTCGATAAATATCAACAATTGCTTGACAACATAAATTTGATGTAATATATGCATACAATCAATTCCATTCTACATAATTATTTCAATTTATATAAAATGACAATTAAGATACTCATGCTTACAATACTTATACGTCGTATAAGAAATTAAAAAGTATAAACAATTTTGTAGAAATGTGCCGCCCGAACATCCTTAGTCTTCACTGCGTAATAAATACGATAATTATTAGTATAATTATGCAAATTTATCAATAATTAGCCCGAATACATTATTGCAAATACTTTATTTTGACTTGTTTATACGCGCCAGTGCTTATGCATAGTGTTTGCACTCACTTAGCATGGTATATTTAATTAATCATACTATAATTAATACGTAGTGAAAATGAAGCATTAGAGTTTCTGTATAAATAGAATAATGCCTTACTGTTCTGAACAGAAATATATAATAGCGGTTATAAAGATACCAAATTAAATTAAAAGAGATTATTACAGAGAACTTTACTTTGTTACATCGTCTGTATGTGTGTATGCTTTTCCGGTCGTTGATATCCGGTCTTTCATAGATTGTTCGCGCATCTTTTATCTTGAGCGTATGTCGCAGCTGCTCTAGACCGTGTATGCATATATATATATATATATATATATATATATATATATATATATATATATATATATATATATATATATATATATATATATATATATATATACGATTCTTTGCACACATACACACATAAAAATCATTTGAAGCTACGACTGCAATTATTTTAATTAAATCTGACTATACATAGTTCCTTCCTCTCTTTTTGCTTGTGCATGTTCATTTGCACCTCATTTCCACTTTTACTAACCAGCTATTGTCTCACATTATTATTTTTTATACGTTTTACTTCGACATTTCTTGCTCGCGACAAAATTAAATTATGAATATTTTCCAATGAGGAAAGTTTTTACTTTTGTTTATTTTTTGAATAAATTGGAATGCGTCATCCAGGTTTAATTTCTTTGTTCGACAGGCGGTATGATTTCGTTATCGAACCAAATTTATTACAGAGTAATAACATAAAAAGATCAATAATTTTGGGTATATTGAGTTCGCGAAAACATGCCCTAAGATTCTTATAAATTGAAATTTCTGGTGGCAATGAAAATAATAAATTAAAGCAAATGTATGTTAGATGTCTAGATTTGCTAAATAACCTCGATATTGAAAACAATATTATTCATGCATACACTGTAATATTAATACGCGATTCAACCAATAAATTTTGTTTTGTTATTAAAATACATAATTACGTTTATAATAAATTTTTTTATGTTTCTTTGGTCCAACCGACCAGTTTATTATAATACAACTCTTTAAATCCATATTTTAACGTGATTATTAAATGTAATTTTTACGTGAAAACCCATTTAAAATTACTGTAACTATTTACAGTGTATACATTAGAATACAAAGAAAAGAATATGTAAATGTTTACGTCTGATGTTAATTTAAGAGAGAAAAAAACTAGTATAATAAGTCTTTAGATCAAGATAAGACATTTTAATTAAAGGTTTTTTATTGTTTATATAAACATCATAGCATAAACCGTGGCTTTAAAATATTCTTGAATTTATAGATATTTTTAGCTCGTGTGTCAGAATCAATAATTCTTTTATAGAAATTCATTTCACGCTGTCATGGTTCTGAAATTATTAATAACTTATACACATTGTGATTGTTCGACCAACATTTCACAGCTTCTTCTCGTCTTTATCACAACCAGATTTTGTACGCTTATTATTTGGTGTCTGTTTGCATATTTTTTACGGTGTTTTATAACGATCTGTATATTAAAAAAATTAATATTAGTGCATTGGGATTTTTAATATTGTTGCTTCAATTTGTATTTTATTATAAAAATAAAATGCCTTATATATATCTACATGTCTATTAGTTATAAATAATAAATGAAGATTACGTTGTCTCGGTGTACGTCGTTTAAGTATACGATTAAGATTTACTGAATGAAAAAAGATTTAGAATTTTTATTTCTGTCCACCCAATGACGACATGATACATGTTATGTAGGTATTACTTTATTGTGAAGAGAACACGAATGATTCAATTTGACTGATTCGTGTAATGATGTGGTAGTTGTAGGTAAGGTATATTTTTCCACCGTTTTATCAGATGACACTTCCGTCATGAAGTTATTGGTGTGATTAAACAAACATAAAATATCGAAATAACTGTTGAAACCCCTGTTTGGTGATAGATAACACTTCCTGTCGTCCGGAAAACAAGCAGCACATCACACGCGACAACACTAGCGTGTAAATTCATATAATACATGTGTATATCACAAACAATCTCATTCAAGGTCTAGGACAGTTCATTGTAAACCCAGCGATGAATTTTATCAAGTTTTCTTAGCAGTATATTTCGCTAAACAAAAGGAAATAGAATAATGCCTTATATCATTCATATCTTCATATGTGACGATTTACCAATTTAAATGAATTAATTTTCATTTCTTGGGCAATATAAATATATATTACCTTTCAGGCGATGTTCCAATTTTTTTTTTTTTAAATCGATTTTTTTTTTGTTCAATAATTTTATATAAAAACATATCAAAAATATATAAAAACATTTTAAGGTAAATTTCGTAACCGTTTTCAAGATATTTACATTTCCATAAGTAGTAACAAGGTAATAAATACACTAAAATTAAACTTAAAACACGATTTTCTCGAAACTACATTTTTAAAAACGGTGTGCACTCTAGCGCAAAAAATAATTAAGCTATTGACTCATATCTTTTTTTATTTTATTAATTAACTTATAATGCAGAACGCAAACCAACATTTTGACATAAATATACATTTGTTCCATTTTTATTCGATCCCAAAGGTCCAATTTTGTGTACAAACATAGAACTTTTCTTAAACTCACTCTATTTTCTAGGTTTTTCTTAATTTTTAACTTTTTATTGGTTTACGGGGAAGTTAATTTTGTTCTTAATAAAACCGCGTTAGATTATTTTGTTTTCGACATCTTAGACTGGCGTTATCGTGCACACCGCAAAACACCTCATCTCCGCGGCCTCTACTTTGTCACCTCCTATATAAGTAATTATGCATAAAAATAAAAAATAAAATTTTTTTTTGTATACTGCATGAATTACCTAATATTGTAAAATAAAATAAAATTTTCCATCTAATAAAATAAGAGAGAAAAAAATTATAAAAAATAGTCATTTATTTGACCAAAAATTTGGAACATCGCCTTACGAATTTCAGTTGTTAAAAATATATTTCAACAAACGAAATTCATCTTTTTAAATGCACCAACAAAATAATTTTTATTGAAGATTTAAAAAAAAAACGTTCGGCATACATTTCACCAAAAAACTTTTGCAAAATTTTAAGGGTATAATTCATGAAAAAAATATTATGATATTAAATAGCGGTTGTAGTAAAATCATTAATGATAATATTTTAATTTTATTATCTTTTATTGTTAACTATAAAGTTTGCTCGCTTTTTTTTTCGAATGAGGATAAATAAGTCTTATATATTTTGAAATTATGAATAGAAACTAATTATGAAATGTGCTCGATATATGAACGAAATGATTCTTTCTAATTTAAGTCAAATATGTGTAATCTATCGTAATATATAAAACATAAATAGTCATTTCAAAACAAAAACAAACATTATGTAAGTTCCGAAAGGTCAAGCAGTCTATATTCCAAGAAATTGTATAATCACAATAAAACAAAACTGTACCAAAGGCCGGAAAATAATGTTGTTATCGGTGAAATAACTCGATGCCAACAGCTATGAATACTATATGTAGAACAAATCAGAATTATTAATTCCGTTTCGCGTGAATGGATAAAAAGCAATATATCGAGCATCAAGGTGAGGTGGATAAAAATGAAAATGGATCTATGTATGTGGTGATGTGTAGTATGATATATGTCTATTACATCCGTGTCATTCATTGTGTGATTAAATGAAAAATGTACGTGACATGTGTCGAGTCTCTTACGTGGTACGTTTATATACATTATATTACACATATGTTTGTACAGTCACTCACTTTGGTTTTTGATTTATATATTTTTTATTAGTTTAATATTGCAAAGAATTCCTCATTGGAAGAAATGAAAGATATTAATATTTAACGTAGTAAATAATTTAGAAGCTTTTTTTTCTTCAAAATTTATATTTTATTATCCTATCTAGTACAAGACACTGCATATATTGTTAATATTATATTTTAAAGGCCCTACACACATGGAACTTTAAAAATTGCTGTTTTTTATCAAAAATAGTAAAGTAAAAACATTTTATGTTCTGTATTTCTAAAAGCTACTGGAACAAATTAACCGATAAGTACCTACTACAATCAATTAAAATTTATCATTTCAGAAATATCTTACACATTTATTTAAAATGTTATAAATTACAATTAAAAACTGATAATGTTTTCGGCTGACAGCAAATATCGCGAAAGTGATTTATCTTTTTTTGCGAATAATCGTGAGAAAGAGTAATTTATAATAAAGAAATAACCAAAACTTCAAATAGCTTAATAACCATAAAATTTCAAATGAACAACAAATTAGTTATAGAATCATAAGTCAGAAATGAAACTCCCTACGTAAACATTAATAAATATATCTAAATTAAAATGTAATTTATTATAAAATCATAAATAAGAAACTAAATTGATATTTGATGGCTTTATTTTGTTTCATTGTATTTTTGTTTTTGAATATGAAAGTTTTTAGATAAAATTTTTCGACTTTAATAAATAAATCAAAAATATTACAAAATTAATCATATGACTTGGTGATTTTAATCATTATAAATCGTTATTATTTATTTTGAATAGTTTTTTTTTTTTGAGATTATCTTCAGTTTTTTTTTTATAATTTGGAAGAAAAACGATTCTTTTTGTCCTGAATATCAAAATAATGTTTCAACAAAAACCTCTGTACCTTCTATGCTAGTTTTAGTATGTGTGGAGACAATACGCACGTACAGATTGCGTCGATGACGGTGTCAGTCACATCATACGGGCTCTACCTGCATAATAATAATCATAACACAGTACAGGACTACATGATATACATTTTTAAATAGATAGTGATGCCGAGCTCAAGATGACAATCCGTGCATTGTTATCAATATGATAATATAGAATTTAATCCTGGTTACTTCCATTAAATTATAGTTTTATGATTATTTATTTTCAATCGAATTCGAAACACTGGTAATTGTTTTCGGGGGGAAATAATATTTCTATTTTCAAAAATAGGAGGTTTTCTGCCCAGACATATACAAATCTTAAGTTTGAAGTTTCATAATTTTACCATCAACCGTCTAGGCTGTAAGCGCGCGCGCACTCACACACACACACACACACACACACACACACACACACAAACAGACACACACACACAAACACGCACAAACACACAAACACGCACAAACACACACAAACACACACGGACATCATTGTAAAATAATCGGAATCGATTAAGGGAAGGGCAAAACGTATATTTCCGTTAAAATCTCGAGATCGAAATTTGTCGTGATTACAATACTTACTTATACTACGTATAAGAAAGTAAAAATCATATGTAGTCTATTTCATATACATAAATTGTATAAGCGCTAAGAAAATAAAACAAATTCAGTGGCCTGCACTAGACTTTCTTGTACATAGTAACTATATTTTGTTTAAAAAGATATTAAAGTATTAATTTTATATATTATATTATTCCTGCTATTTCGGTAATTTCTGTAGTCGCTAAGTTTTCTAATAAATTAAATACTCTACAATATATTTATACGTAATATTTGAACTATTCTACTAACATTTGAAGAACTCAATTTACCACACATTATTTAAGCCTATTTTGTTTCAAGTATACGAAATCATAGTAAATAATATTTAGATAAGCAATCAAATATTGATTAACTTTCTTTATCAATAGCTTATTTCTTTATTATTGCTATTACATCAAATTAAAATAATTACACATTATTCCTCCATTACTATTAGTGTCGCGTTTATATTGCTATTGTTGTTTACAAGTTTTTCAAATTCCTACAATTTTTATGATATTTGCAAAAGATGAAGAGTGCGGTCAGCTTGTAGAAAGCTGGGAACTAGTTTTCTATAGGTTATTTGGCGTCCTTGTCTTCTGTATACTACATAAGGTCGATATATCCGGACTTTATCTTTTATGTATTGTGCTGTAATTTTTTTTTTTGCGCGTTCGCCAGTGCCAATTCGTTAAACCATGAAATTGGAAACGCATTGTTTTGAAATTAAACGCAAGCAGGTATTTTTTTTCCAGCTTTTCCTAAATTTGTAGCAACAGTGTAATTGGTTGGGCTATAGATTTGCCAGTGAAAAAAAAAAACCGAAACAAAATAAATTTCATCACGTATTCACTATTTATGTTCGTTATAGCCTAAACACTGGTTCGCAACCTTTCGCAGTCGCAATATAATTTCGATTGATAACACAAAAACTCGCGATATAATTGAAACACATTAATTAAATATGTGGACCAAATACACTTAATTACAATCTAAGTTTATTTCGTTTAAAGAATTCGAAAAAACTATTCAAATAATTATTTAAGTCAATCTGTACATGCAAAAACATTAAAATTAAACTTATCAAATGCAAATATTTTAGCAACAACAAACAACATATCACTAAAAGGTGCAACTATATGAAATGAAATCGCTATCATTTATTTGTGGTAACTGTAATTGTTATTTTGATATCTTGCACAACGAACTCTGACATGCTAGCAATTAATGCATGTAATTACAACGGAAATTATGCTGTTTGATTTATTTTCTCATATAGGTATGTAATGGAACAATGCATGCTCTGATATTTAGTTTATGTGCCCATAAGTAAAGCATTGCCTTTCATGTTCTATATTAACATTAAATTTCCTAAAAATTGATATCAAATACAAATGGAAAACATCTGTAGCGTATAGGATAATAATTTTTGTTTAATAAAGTATATAGCGGTGGGAAAATTATCGATATATCAATACGATAGATATGATTGAGTAAAAATGTACTTTGTAATACTTAACAGGGTAAAAAAGTATTATGCGTTACATTAAATTATATTCAATGGCAATAATTGTCCTATTTGTTTAAATTCAGCTGAAATTCGTATAGGAGAAAAACGCACCCGATACTGTATGATATGGAAAAATTGGAAATAACTGCATAAATATGTTTACTTCTTATGCTATCTTTATAACACTTGTCAGTTATTCATAATGATTTGTCATTCATAATTAATGGAACACTTACCAATATAAGCCTTGTTACGGTGACAAGTAATATTGATTTAAGAGATGGTAAACGTCATTCGTCGATTGAAATACATGAATATTATTGAAAAGTAAATAACATTATAGGATGTCTTAATTTATGTGTGTATTTTATTGTGCCAAATGGCATCATTAGGAAGGCTGTAACCTTTCGAAGGGCATCAAAATAGCTACGAATATAATAGTCTGTTAATTTCGTAAGAATTCAATGATGAAAAGTAGTTATCGATTTAGATATTCTCATCATTTTATTAGTTACTTCATCGACATATTTGTGGGTATAAATGCAAAATGGGAGCTTTATCATCAAAGAGATTTTATTTTATAAAATTATAAAATGCGCCTCTTTTAATTTGTTCCATTATATTCTTCTCATGAAAATTCATAATTTGCTAATTTCTTTTTACGTTATCAATACAAAATGGGCTATTGCGCTAGCCACTACTTCAGGGCTTTAGTTTACTTGTTCTTACTATATTACATGTATTTCAAAGCATGAAAGTATCAATTCTAAACGTTATTAAGTAAATATTTATAATAATTATATTTGACCGAAATTTTGATATACAAAACACCTTAACAAAATCTTGAATCATATCCATTGTCAAGAACGTATTTCACAGGACTAATTAATTAAGAACGATAAATTAATAACCAGCAAACAAGTTATATAATTAATTTATATTAATAAAAGAATAACCTTGACCTGCTTTTATTATACTGTAATTTGGAACGATATAATCCAGAATTGTGAACATTTATGTTATTGGTTATTGTACGCACGATAATTTCGCTCGCTGCATAACTAATTTCGAGTGCCAAACAATTAATATTGAAACATGTATTGATTTATATTCGTTTGTTTAATTTTACGATAAATAATCTTGTGCACAATTCTAACTAACAATGTTTAGATATCTGCAGTATCAGAACATTCGTACACTACAAAATTTACTCTAATTATACATAAAAATATACGAGTTATTGAAATTTTATAAAGCTTCAGAGATATTTTTCACGATTTCAATAAAATAATTGGCTCTTCAAATATAACAGACTTAAACTCTCTACGTACAACAAACTGAAGGAATTGAAGATCAAATAGACAATAACATTTTTAAATATCGCATTCATCGTATAAAGAACACACTTAGAAATAAATTTATCTCAACTACGTAAAATAGTAAATGTGCTATTCTAGGTTTCGTATATTATCTTACACTAACATCGTTAGTTCCTCTTCATCGCCCCGCAATAACTGCAATTGTCTCCTATTACTATTGCAAGTTACAGCAGCATCAGTTTCAACGTCTTTATTTTACGTAATCCATTAGCTGTCACTTATGTATGCTGTTTGTTCGTTTCTTTCGTCTTTTTTGAATGTTTGAAACATAAAATTGGTATTTCCCAGACCCACACCACTCCATCATGACACCAAACGTCATTTTATTTATTCATCGTGTTGTTTACTACTTGTGGTTATTTTCATGCTGTAAAAGAACCATACATTTATTTTTATGCGAATATATTTTTAATGCGTCACCTTTTTCCCGTTTTACCTGCAACATGCTATTTTGAGTTTTCAGGCATGGGTATGGAAGGTATACCATTTTACCTTAAATTTGACATTGAATATTCGACCTGGCTTTTGGTTTTTTTATTCTTATTGTTGCTATAAATTAAATTAGGCCAACAATGTTTACGATATTATTCTAATTTTTGATCAAAAATACAACTCGTTTGATTCTCAAACACGCCTGTAATAGATTTTTCCTAAAATCGTGTTTATTGTCGTAACCATGGAATACTCTATAGAGTATTTCGTGGTTACCTATAGGTATTGTTGTATTCGTTGAATGATAGTTACTTGGTATATGCTAGTAATAAAATTTAATAATGCAATGTCTGTGCAGGTTAAATAAAAGAAGAATTTATAAAATTTTAATAGACATGTCGGGAGTGAGGCAATCTTGTTTTTCAACGTTGGTTTTCTTGTATGCTTAAGTTGTGATGATTTTAAATTATATATTTGTTTTGTGATTGGTATTGTTTATTACTTAAATGCATTGTAAATGTAATGTTATATAACATTCGCGGAACACTTACAATGTAGATAATATTCTAAAATTTGTAATGGAAGAAAGTGCAACCGGATATCGGTTAATTTAGTCATTAAAATATCTTCAGTGTCACTCAGTGGATTTACGTAGTTTGTATATTTTGTTTGAATAGAAAGAATATTCAAATTTTGAGAAATTCACAAATATATAATTATTTATTATGCTATATTAGCAATTTTTTGATTATTAGTCAATATTAAGATCGAAAATGTTCATGATACTTTCTTTTGTGCTATTTTCTCATATTATACATTCATATCGCAAAGTAAGAACAACTAAATCAACTTGAAAGTTTTGATTTAATTTTATATAGAGCAATACGTAAAATGGCATTTATAAATTTTACTTGTTTATAAGAAAATTATCATTTGCACTTGTGAGTGCTGCAGTACCGCATTGCTTATGACCATGCCTGGATATAATTGGTTTGTATTCCCACCCCATAGTATAATATAACTGACTATATGTCTACGGAAACTTGATATGCCACATTGATTGCATTAAGTTAAACTGACAGGCCACAATGGTCAAATAGTACGTAAAGTTACCCTTAAAATACAACCCCAATTAATGACTTGATTATCTACTGGTTCCATCGATCTAACTTGGCAGTGAACGTGGAGATGCAAGAACCAATATTTTCAGCTTATTTTAAGAAGCTAAACTTTGTTGGGATTAACATCAAAATTATTATTTTAGACAATCGTTTATTTGACTGAGTTTAGGAATTTTATAAATAATATTATTTTATTATCGCATAGTATAATGGCATGATCTGAAAGTATAAATTTACATTAAAATTAATGTAAATTTACATGCTTCCACATTGAATTTCATTAGTGGTGAACGGTGTTAGAATTTAAAAATAACGAAATGACTGATACAATATTTAAATGTTTGGCGAATGTCTGGTTTATATCTTGTAGAAGTAAATGAATCAAACAAAATTATAACGAAAATTATACTGTTTTATTAATATTTCCTTTCGTTTAAAATACATTTCTTTACAATCTTTAAGAAATATCTAACAATTTGTTAAATATATGTACAAATTAATGAATTTTTTATAAATTGTAATCTCGTTTTTGTTTTAGGTAAGTGATGTTCTTTCTATTGATTCCTGCTGTTCAAACTATCTCGGCAGAGTTGGAGATTCAAGGTAAATGGTCCATTATTGGAATTAAAATAATTAATATTATTAATGCTCTCTTGCCGGGTGTAAAAGTCATCTGGCCTCGGCGTCCTCAACTGATTTATTTTCGGATTTAGATCGCGCGCTTACACATTAAATCCCGCACATTACTCACGAAGGTTCATTCCAACTTGCAAAAGAACTAAAACACACATGAACTGAACTATAAAGTGCATTTGCGAAAACAGACCGTGAATAAATTATATTTTAATGAACTTCTATCTTTCAGATCATAAAATTATTATATATGCGCATTTACTAGCTTATGAAAATTAAACTTCAATATTTGCTTTCAATATCATTCATATTTACGTAAATTCTTACAAGCATTCAGGGCTTCTTCAAAAGAAGTTTACAAACATTCAGTGTGCGCGTCGGGCACTTTCGGCTTTCTAGGCGCTTTCCGACGCGTACAGCACTCACGTTATTGTGTGTGAGTAGCGCCTATTCTAAAAAAATCATCTACCATCGTATCATATATATATAAAACGATCGTTTTATTTATGTGTATAAAATGTATATAAAATGCAACCCGTAAGAAATATATGCATTGCAAAGTGCCAATTTCCAAACGGACAAAAAATAATTTCCGCCGTCTACGTTTCACCAAATCAAATAAGTTTTATATACGCCACTGAAAATGTATAGATGCGTATGTATTTTCGGTGGCATCCTTGCATATACTGATGTTTACACATTTTCAATCTTGAGTGCTGCCACTCACCCGTAATTTTTTTTTTTTGTAGAAGTTCATATGTGGTTCAAATGTTTAAACTTGCCTTGCATTCATTAATAACTATAGTACCTGTAGTTATATAATATATAATAATGTTTAATAATACATCTAAAAAAAAATCGCAGCTGTTTTTTATTTATATAAATTTGAGTCAATACAAATAAACGCCAACCAAATCTGGTAAACAAATGACACGTGTATCATTCGGCGATTATTTTGATCGTGTAGACATTATATTCAATCGGCAACAGGATTGATATGTGTATTATATATTTTGACAGTTTGTATGAAATATGAAACCATTTTTGCACATTGTCGAAAAGAATTTATATCATTCGAGTTCCATCAGCGCTTTGCGCGTGGTTGTAGCTCTCATCACGAAAGAGCTCAACTGAACTCTCACCATATATCCTCTGTTATTACGCATTATGGATTTTCTATTTTGCGATTTTGATGGCACAACGCCAAGCTGTCAATCGATCTTCAATGATGTGCAATGTGTTCGTATTTGTGGTTGCTGTGTTTGGGTTTGTTTTGGTTCTACAGATTGGTTTTAAAATATCTGCAACCACAGTACACCGCGTCGCATTTCCTTTTTTTGCCTCCCGACAATCTGGCAATTGAAGGACGCCAACATTGATTATAAACTACGTTATTAAACTAAATTGTGATTACTAAAAAAACGATTCTATTCGAAAGATATATAATAAAATAAATCATAAAAAAAAATAGGATTGTATTTTGATTACAATAATGGATTAGAATAAGTCTAATACTTAGTAAAATTAATATAGGCGGACGTTTTTTTTATTTTCCAAAAATATATAAATATTACATTTTTAATAATTTCAGAAATAATCAGACTTGATTCAGGGAAGGTCAAAAGGTCTTTTCGTTAAAATCTCTATTAGTATAAGAAAGTAAATTGTCATATTTGTGTTATGGATTTAATCGTTTATCTTGGAAATAATGCCACTATATTTAGTTATCACAATTGCATTAGTTACAAATAAGTCGATGTTGTTTGTAACTAGAACAAATGCATGTTAAAATGTCTGTGTGACAATATTATCATCATACCAAGTGCTTTTAATATTTATAGATCGCGTAACTTTTATTACCCTAATATAGGCCAAACGAAAGTGTAGTGTAAAGTACAAACCTCATATTTTATAAGCAATTGACGTTAATGATCAGTAGAATAGAACAACACACATAGTAGGCCATACAATTTAAATAGAATTTTTGTTTGAACGCGATCCTATTGTATGGAGTATGGTTCTCGTTATATATTTGGAATGCAAGAGTTATATTTCTGGTAGATACTGAAGCGAGGTGTTCCATTGCAAAATAGTTAAATACTGGAAGTGCACTTTCACTTTGCTGCACAGCTAATTGCCACATGTAATTACTACTTAAATGACTCTACAATATTAGATTACCGAACGCGGTACTTTATAAATCTATGTTCGTATCTATAGATTTACGAAATCACGTAACAAACATAATTATGAACAAAAGATTATTTTGTTGCAAAATTTCAACTTCCCTACAAGATTAATATAATTATTTCGTTCGCTTCCTAGTATATATTAGTGGACTTTACGCCTTCGCGAAAAATATTTCTTACACCAAGTAATTAGTAAATATTGTAGTCATGAAAATTACAGCAAATAAAATAAAATTTAGAGCTATTAATATTTCGTGCATATTTTGTTTGGTATTTTTTTTTTATCTAATATCTTACCGATTACAAGAAAGTGGATATTGAAATTTGTTCATATTTTATTTATACATCTGTGCCTGTAAATTGTTTAAAGGAGAAAGAAAATAGACTCAAATAATTTGAAATTTGTCAGAAAGTTCAATGCAAGCCATTGCGGATATGTTATTATGATATTTAAGTATTGTGATATAGAAAATTTATATGTTCTAGATTTTAATGGAAATATCAATTATTGTCCATTTTAATCTTACCGTTTAAAATTAAAGACGCGTATTAAATTTAAAATTGCGGGCTATTTTTTTCAATCGGCATTCATATTTTATTTGATACAGTTTTTAGCTTCTGCCTATTTTAAGAAAAAGCGTGCATTTATTTGAAAATCTACTTATGTATTTAATAAAGGCAATGTAGATTTCCACGATTTTATTTTCTACATAGGACCCATTGACTTTCCCTGAATCGATTCTGACTATAATCATGAAACTTCGAAATCTTGGCTTCCTATTTTTGAAATGAGTAATTAAACCAGAAGTACAAGTTAACGTTATGCATTTTTTGTGGTTTCTGCAATGTCTCCGAAACGACCACACTTAAAGTAAAATATAATTATATTTATAATGAAAGATATTAATATTTTGCACAACTTTCTAAAACGTGATGGACAACTCCAATGTACATCTCTGATGCACGTTCGAAACCGGAAACTCCTGATGTTCTCTTAAGACCCTTATAAAAAATTATTAATTTGAAATTATACTTATGACAAATTACTAATATTCTAAAAGGAGCCTGTAAGATAATCATGTTATGGAGTAATAAACTGTTTTGAATTGATTTTTTATTAAAATACTGTATAAATGATACTATTGCTCCTGAACGCTTTTATTTTATTTTCTATATTTTTATACTCATTTAAAGATAGTAATTTATAATCCTGGAATACGAAATAATTTTTTAATGACAATTCTAAACAGATCATATGTTTTGTCTTGAGAATACACAGAGATGCAAACATGTGACAACGGCAACATGTTGTGTAGATGTATATATTATGGAACAAACAAACATAACATGAAACATAACTACGCATAATGTACACACATGGTGGCGCCGCCAGATCGGCTACAGTTGAACGAATCTCGAGCATTACTCGAATCAAACAAACGCGCATAAACGATGACATAATACGTGCATCATGAAAAACTGACACACTTAAAATTTAATATCTATTTGGTTCTGAATGACGCTTACGAACTAGATCTTCGGCATGAGCAAAAAGTCTGTTGTCCGATCATTTTATTTTCATTGTAAAAGCTGAGCGATCGTTTAGTTTTCGACATATATCAAGTTTACAGCTTATATATGACTCGATTTTTGGTTTTCACTAGGAATAACATAATATGTGTGCGTTTAGGTTTATGTATGTGTTACTATATCTGCATAGTGAAAAAGATCTATATCTATATATTCAGGAATGCGGATATTTTAGTTATAAACTGGAATTCGAAATTTTTGTTTGATTACATATTTCGTATGATACATAAAATGAAATGAAATCGACTTGGTAAGAATATGGGAGATATAGTTTCCCATAAAATATATATGTTTATTTTACATATAATAATACATGAATTGATATAGTTTTATTTTAAATCTCATGCATAAATTCATTCTGGGTAATATTTATAAACTATCAAAATACTGTTCATTAAAATAACTGTTTGAAATAATAGTATACCATTATAAAATGAAGAACTGTAGACATACAAAACAGTCGAAATTTAATCCTATTAAAAAAGTTGTTTTTAACGAACATTGCAATTTTTGACCTTTTATTTACAAGGACTCATTAATTTTTATTTTAAATGCTATATAAATGAAGTCATTATATCGTATGCACATAAAAAAGGCAGGATATTTATTTATATGCACTGTTAATTTCTAAATATAAAATGATTTCTCCTAAGCATATCTATATAATTTTCATCAACGATATTGCAGCTACTGAAGACAAACTATAGTATATTTGTGCGTTTTACATCTTATAGTAGCGTTTTTCTTATTGTGAACGTATCACTTACCTCTAATATCGATATAACGTTTCTGCATCCATATGGAGCGCTCTTTTGTAAGCACAATCTACCGTATTCATAGACAAGAGTTTAATTTTAAAAAAATTGCACCTCATTTGCTTTTAGTCCAATTTTGCATCTGTTTAAGATTGGGGCAATGCCCCATGCTCATATTTCAATTTTATCTAAAACTGTAACATACTTAAAATATAAGCAATTTTGTTTCTCCATGTTGCATAAATTTTCTATGCACATAATACGTGAGTTTGAAAATTCTAATACAGTTTTGCGCATAACTTTCGCATGCAATAATTTGTGATTGCTGTTGCCTGGAGTACTTGATACAATAACTGTGCAATTATCTTTTATAAGTAATATTTATTTGTATAACAAGTTAGAATAGATCACGATCCTACTACGTAGTAAAGAACTGATGATGCCTAGTACAATTTGCTATACATCTACTGTATTATAAAATAAGCTCCAAAATGTAATGATGGTGCATGCACTCATATTGCACCAAATGCAATATATGGCAACATACGCATAATCAGATTTCATCGTGAAACTGGATGAGAGCAATATGAGTAGAAAATTGATTTAAAAGCTTTTAGTTATAAAATACAAGTAATATACTTAAGGATAGTTTATGGTAACAAATAGACAACAGCAAACAGATAAAGTTTGTGATTTTAGGTCCATCAGGTTTCACGAAAATGTCACACGTTGGCTGTTGTGTATGCGTTACTATAAATTCTCCTTTAGTGTGACCAATAACAAGCTTTGGACAGTAAAAATGGTCTGGAGTTGTGGGAGTAACTGCGCCAAGACCTGCAAAGTCTAATAATACAATACGTAGAAAATCTTATTATATAATAGGTTGTTTTCCACCCCAATTTATGATAATAGGCATGATGCATGTATGCTTCTATTTGACAACAAACAATAAAGTTTACCTAAAGAATTCATCTGAAGAATAAAAATTTAGAAATTCAAAAATTATCACAATTTTTATCCAATATTGAGAATCTTTCTCTACACTTAACTTACAAAATAGATCTACCAACTTATTTGGTTAATGCGAACATTTATTTGCATGACCAGTATACATGTATAAAAATATATTATAAAATATAATAAAATTTCTTATAAAAAGATTGCTCTTTAAAAGGCACCAGGGCAACAAGATTGTCAAATGAAATATAATATAGACAAAAACGATGTTAATTTTCTGTATTACTAAAATATATATATGTACTTAATAAATAAATTGGAAGTTCTGCAGAGATTTACATCTGGTTATGTTGTAGCGGATATGTAGGCGTTTGCGTAGGTTTTTCACAAGCGTCGCGTCGAGGGTTGTAAGGATGCCTAAAGGCGTAACTGGTGGCACGTGCAGTGCAGAGGTAGCAGACGGGCGTTTCTCATCTCACTAGAAAGCAGCAGTGGATTTAGACATATTAGGGGCCTGGGCGGTTATCTATTTTAGGTCCTGATCTGAAGGTTTTAGTGACTGTATCACCTATTTTTTTATCTCCTTCGCAAGCACCAGGTGCCATCGTATATCCTCCTCTGACAGAATGTCTAACAACATCGAACATGTTGTTCGACATTCATCAATATACCTTTTGACCTTCCCTGAATCAAGTCGGCCTATTTTTGGATTTTCTGTCTGATTGTCTGTTTCTCTCTGTGTGTGTGTGATAGAAAGAGAGAGTGTGTACGTATATAGTAACAAATATGAAATTTACTGTATTTTAAAAGCACTTTGGCTATACTTTTTGAGGAATATATTCAAACAAAAATTATTAGTTAAATCAATACATTTACTCTGTAAGTGCAAGGAGTTACGAAATAATAACAAAAGTAAGCATTCATTTACGGTTTTTATTTCTTTTAATGAAAGATTTTATTCTATGTGTATGCAAATCTTAAATTTAAACATTTTTATTTGTATATTAAATATTTACGGAGCTAGATCGTTTAGACGAGACTTACAATGATGTTTTAAGCATAATTCTGTAAAAATTTCTATTTCTAATATTTTAAAACTATTTATGATTTCATTTAAAATATTAAAATCGCATTATGCACAAACTTTACCATCTTGGAGTTATTTGCGAACAATACTCTGTTATGAAAATACTTCTCTAAATAAAGTATTTTTAAAAATAGACGATTTTACATTTATTTGATGAAAAACAAATAATTTGATATGCAAATCATAAGCAAAAGAATAAAAGAAAAGCAATGAGAATGAAGCGATTAAAGTGTGAATTATCATATGCTTCAGTAATTCAACGAATTGTACAATTCATCACTTTTCCCATAACATAACTAACCTAGGTTACAACTTTCACAATTGCTTTTTGCCAATCTTTTTTGTAATATATATGAGCCATCCACTACCATATAATTTGTATTTAGTTGTTGCACATTTTCAATCGATTTTTATTACTTTTGGAGCTATGCCATCATCACTAGTTATTGATAATACTTCTAGAAAGCCAATGCAGCGTTTGAACCCGGATCTACATGTTTTTTTTTTCCTTTTATTATCGAAATGAACGTGGTAATTTTGTCGTGATTAGAATTTCATTTGATGTACGATTTAATGAACTATTGTTTGTTTATATCCTACCATGAAAGTGAAATGAGACGACACCGCTTTGGAACTATCTCTTACAATTTGGCAATAACTTTAGGGTTATATTTCTGCTAATATTTTGATTTTTATTATTAAAATAACAGATTCAATCAACAAATTAATACTGACGTTGATTCTGCTTGAAGTAGGCTGAAGCGAAATAAATATTTATATCAACAATGACGTAAAATAATCTGTTGTTATTATTAAATTAGATGTGTATAATTTTTAATTAATTAGGTAAATAAATATTCATTTGAAAATTATTTTACTCAACGGGCATTTATTTTGATAAAAATAATACATTTCATTAATATCATTATGATACGTAATTACTAATTTATTTTAAAACTTTTAAACATATAAAAATCAGCACAATTTGTAATTAATTTTCCAATTATTATCTACAAATTTCCTGTCATAAAATAATGTTGGATTAGAAAGTTGGTGTAAACGTCCTTGAATTATATTATCTAGAATAACTTTTTACTTTCATTTCACATTGTGCCTATTTGGCTGTTCTTTTTGTGATTATATATTTCCTACATATCAATCGAAAATCAATAAATGTTCTATTGCGTGGATGTAAGCTTTCACATTTAATTTAATCATGTTCAAGTGAGAAATGATGTGTCAGTGTATGACATTTAATGACATCAAGTTTACCAATCGACCAATCCAAATGCCCATTTAATAAGATAATATAATTATTAGAATGTATATGTTTTTATGCGAGTGGGTGTCGCTGTATGAGAGATTTGTCATATGTATTGTCGCAATGCGTAAATGGCAAGCGTGTGATTTTACGTTCAACCCTTTATAATTGGCATTTAGTTTTTATTCTTTTTGCTGCTTATTTTATTTCAAATTTTGTTAAAATATTCATATATGAAAACATTTATTTATTGAATAATTATTTTTTTATTATTAAATTATACAATGTTTTATAACAAATTTAATCTATTTTGGATTTGAATTTGTATAAAAATGTGTTTTTGTGAAGGGCTTCAGTCGGCAAACATGGTCTTAAATAAGGATTGGTGAAATATTCTGCTAAGCTGGTAGTAAACTTATTCGCAAACAGACGTAGACCGTTGATCTGCTGTAATAAGACCGTTTATCGATTGTGCATTCTCCGCGCATAAAAGAGAACAAATCCGAAAATATTTGAGCCTCATATAGGGCAATCTGGCTGGGATGCATGTGAGTGAAGAGTGAAGTTAACAGCGAGCGTCGAGCGAGGCAAGCAATGCGGGCGGGCGCTCTCCACATCACAACCAGCCGCGCTGCGTTCATTGACACGATGAAGTGACCTTTCTCGATCGGCGGGCGGCTTGTTTGCCGGCCGCCACTGCCACACTCGCCCATCCAGCCATTCAACAACACAATTCGTAACACATACACACAAAAATCGAAATCAAACCAAAAAATCACCAGAAAATAATCCCTACTTATAATTCATTTTTAAACCACCGCTAAGAATTCCTAGCAATTTTTTTTTAACTCTTGCTTATGGATTCTAATAGTGCGGACACCAAGTTGGTTAAAACGTCACCGATGTAGAAAGTTTTGCTTATGCCAGTCAAGTAATGTTGTATTGGCCTACTACTGCTATTGCACTCAACGACACTTTGCTTTTCGCTCTTAAGCACTGGCTGGTCATATGGCATAGGCCTCTCTTTCGAAACGAAATATGTCCGCGACTAGCTATATGTTTCATTAGCTGGTGTCCGCGGTTTTGCTCAAGGACACATCGTCGCTCTCCGGGTATCTCCGACAGACACGTAGTCCCGGTCCGTGGCCGTACCGCGTCGCGGACTGTCAGTTCGCCGTTAGCTCTCGTGTCGTTGGTATGTGATACTTAAAGTGTGTCGTAGAATCTGTCAAATTGAAAAAAAGAACCCGATTATCTGTTATTGCAAAGTGCAAGTGAACTAGTGCCGTGATTTGATATCAAAGTGAATTACTGAACACTGAAAGTGCCTGTGGATTCGCAATAAGCTACAGTTTGTAAGTCACTTTTTAATACGTTTTAAATTGAAAAATGACATTGTTTGTCCTCTTGAGCTCATCGTTAAAGAGCAGATTTAATTAATCTAGCTTTATTGACATGCTCAAGAAGACACGCAATTTCTACGCCTAATTTGCCAATCTCGATGAATGCACCCAACACTTTTTAATTGACTTAGTTTTAATTTAAATTCATTGAAAACGCTCTTACGAGCACGTACAAAATATTGACTTCTAAATTTGTTAAATAATGAATGTTGCCAAAACACTAGACATAAACCGGAATCCGGTTACGTGGATATAATTCACATAAAAACATATTTTAATTCATAATATAATAAAAATTTATGAAATATTTGAGACTAAAACAACTTCTTTACTACAACGATTTTCATTATTATCGATAATCTCCGCACGTAGGTGGAAATATGTAAAGTGTAGCTTCTTCATAAGTTCGATACTTTAACTTGTCTGGAGCTGTTTGAATAATATATTAAAATATTTTCACACACAATTTATTGCGTTTTTCAATGAAACGGAAACGCTTTACATTTATTTTCTCTTTCACAATCTTTCCTCCAATCATTTTGATCTTGTTCACTTCCACAAACAATAGTATTTAATTATTATAATAATATTAATGCAAGTTAGAGAAAATTCTCAATTTAAAGCAATTAAGTTAAAATTGTGAATCTCACATCAAAATTAACCCTTCCACCATTTCTGATACTGACCAAAAATGCACTTCTATGAAATTTGAAAGAATAGTAAATTAGATATTAATTCTAAACGTTTATTTATGTGGCTTAAGTCAATAATCTTTCGTCGATTGAATGTTATAATTTGTAACATTGATAAACTAACACACTTAAATAGAAATCATATCGGTCAATTGATTGTTAGGAATCGTTATTAGGGAAAATCATAGAATATTGATTTAAAGTACTGTTTTTATTCCTCTGATTCTTTTGCCAACTATAGAGATTTATATGTCACTGAGTAAGTAATTCTTTTTACAAAAATAAGGATACCATGTACCAGTTTAAAAGAGTATACTTTTTGTTTTTAATAAATACAAATATCAAGTAATGTTGCACGAAATTCTTACTTTATTATTTAATAGACGCGTTTTGGCTTTTCAATCATCTTCAGGTGTTACAATGGTTAACCATTGTAACACCTGAAGATGACTGAAAAGTCGGAGCGAGATTAAATAATGAGGCAAGAATTCGTGAAAATAGCCAATGTAGGTATTTGTTTAAAAATTTTAAGTATGTTTCACCATGTACCACCCACACAATCAATTAATAATATTAAGAGTATAGTACTTTCTTATACGCAGTATAAGTATTGTAATTTCGATCTCGAAATTTGAACAGAAACATATCTTTTGACCTTCCCTGAATCGAGTCTGACTATTTTTTGGAATGACGTCTGTCTGTGTGTATGTCTATCTGTTTTGAAATTTACTAAATTTTCATAATTTTCAAAAAAAAATTAACCAAAAAATGTCCAGCGACAAACATGCTAGATATTGTTTTAATAAAATTTTATATCTAGGCAGAAATAAATATATCGAACATATTTCATGATTAGAGCATACATAACATTGTCTATTCCTATGAAGTGGGGCAGCAGAAAACTTTTTACATTCTTTCACATCGTGACAATTGATTATAGCATGTATTGCGGAATTATAGTTTTTTTTTTTTTATAAATTTGCATTATTAGTCAGTGTTATTGTATTTGTATTCTATACAGGAATTTCTAGATTGTACATAGAATGAATCAATTTTGGAATAATTTACACATCTGATTGAATTGATCGTTTCGCAACAAGTACATATGTAATTAGAAATGTTACAACGATGGAATTCTGGTTGTCGCGAAATTAGCTATTATTAGCTGTGATTATGAATGCAGGTGGTGAAAGTAAAGAGACACAACGAACGCTCTAGCTGCGGAATGTGTTGCTTGTTTACGTTCCCATGGATACTAAAACAGATAATCCGCTTTTACACAATCTCCGGTCTCTGCGAACCGAACAATGCACGTTGGTTGTTGTCTTCGACACTGCAGCTTTTCGCAGCAGTGCAGTTGCCGACACTGGCACTGGCACTGGCACTGGTACTGGTACTGGAACTGGCACTCTCTTGACTATATTATTGCTCATGTAGCATGTTGCCGTTTGACATTTGACAAGCCAACTTAAAAGTGTCCTTGATATTTTACATTCTGCATTGAATTATCGGCCGTTTACATTTACTGGTTCTCCGTATTCTTTGCATTCTCTATCATGCGCTGTAAGACAGTCGCGCGGGTTTTACCAACCGTGAGGATACTGGGTAAACTACGCGGTGATCAAGAAGCTGAATTACATACCACGCCGATTCATATTTTATTATATATTTTTCCAGATTAGGTTCTTTGTTGATGAGAATCATTTTGAATTTATTACATTTATAAATGTATACAGAGTAGTTGATTTTTAAAAGCTTATTATTGAGTTTTGTATAGATTTGTAGTGTTTTGAGGTATATTTGTAAATATTTAACGGACCAACAAATATATTTTCGATATTATCAACGATTTTCGTCTAAATTAAATTTAAGAATTTTTCAATTGAAATAATTCTTCTTCTCTCTTCTCTTATAAAAGTGTGTTTTCGTGCGCTCTACAGCTTAAATTGCTGAAAGTAAAATCTGCAGTCTGTCTGTGTATGTCTGATTGTTTGTCTGACTGTCGGTCTGCGTGGGTATATGTGTATGCCTCTTTCTGTCTGTCTGTGTAACTGTCCGCCTGTGTCTGTCTTTCTATCTCTCTCTCTCTCTCTCTCTCTGGCTGTCTATCTCTGTCTGTCTCTGTATGTGTCTGTCTGTCTGTGTATGTGTGAGAGAGTGAGTGTTATTAACAATTTATTCTTGTTATCATTGTCACGTAGGTATTGGAAACTTATATAACTATTTAGAATAGTCACGACAATAACTCTTACTAAGAAATTCCTCTATAATACATTGCACTGTAATATGATGTAAGTGTATCTGATACGTTTGCTAGAAAAAGTAGTCCATTTTGGTCAGTCATGCACTTTTACTCTAATCTATCCCTAACCTACATACTTGTTTGAAGGGTAACATAAGTCGGTCTCGGTAATACGATCCGGCGCTTCTCTGAGGTCTGCGCAGTGGCACACGCTTTCAGCGCCCAGCATCCCGGTATTGGGCGTGGCGTGATGTGATGCCACCGTGCCGCGCCGTCTTCATAATAATACGTACGTGTGATGGTGTGATGTCACCAACACACCACCGCACCGTACAACCTGTTGCACTGCGTGTTGTCTCACTGCCACGGACTTCTCCTGCATTCTAGTTTAAAATTAATTAACGCGGATCATTTTTAAATCTCAGGATAACTGGCAGTAAATCCTATTTATTACTCTACAAGATCACTAGATTTTCATGCTAAATTATAAACCGTTCTACCATTTATTAATTGATATCAGTAATTTAAATTTCCATTACGAATTATTAAATTTAAGGAAAATAAAAAAAAAACTGTTTTATAATAAGTACTAGAAAATTAATTTGTAATCTAACAAAATAATCACTAGTTTAGCGAAATATATAATATATAGCAACATTCATCACCATATTTTATCTATACTAATTGTTTTTAAAAATTATGAATTTTTCTTTAAAATTCTGGTTATTTTCGTAGAATGTTGTCACAAATTACAAATAAATACAACGTTCATACAAAACTTCATGCCTATTCCCATCAAAAAGGTTAACAAAAAATCTAACATTTATACAAATCGAGTTAATTCAAAAAGTTAAACATTTAATACTTTTGATGCTGTCTTCTTATGATTCAGATAAATATTACAACTTTTACTATTCCTTGAATAGCTACTGAAGAACTAAGTATTCGGAACAGTATTAAATGTTAAAAATTAAATGAACTTCTCACGTTATGAGATTGCTGCAAATTTCTTGCTTAATCAAGAATCTCAAACCGATTAACGTTGCTATACGTCTAGACATTTAAAGCAATAGTTGAGAAACTGTTGTAATAATACTTTTATCGGATTGATATTTCTAAATATCATCCAAAGTGTGTTGATGCATCCGAATGCAGCGGTGGCGGCGGCGACAGCGCTGCTGGCCCCAATCAGGTACGGTCAAGCGGCCATTCACTCCAAACTTACCTGTGTGTAAGTGTATGTGCGTGACCACCGTATAACACTATTGCGTGTCGCATCTGTGTGCGTTCCTCACACCACCCCGTCTATCATCCATCCATACACACACACACACACACACACACACACACACACACACACATACATATTACGACGGTCGGACACGTCACACGCCACATTCCAGTTGGATAACTGCACTTGACAGCGATTCTCAAAACGACGCGACGGAAGGCTTCAATTCGAGTACCTACTATCTAGTGCACACACGCTTTCTAGCTGTTACGATTTACCCACTCTGAATTCACCAAACATTTTTATCCATACTGCAATTTTCCTAGTATATTTTACTCACCATTTATGATTGACAGGGAAATTTTCCATTTATTTATATAAATATTCTGTTTCTTATGCATAACGTATGAGTGAGAATATTTATGAGTGTTGGCCACATAAGATAGTTTTGGAGAGTTACCATGACATTTATTCCTATGTAGACAGATATTTGAAATAATGCATAAATCGTAACCTTTTGCCCGAAAACCAATAATGTCAGTGAAAGCATTTATGGAAAATCCCAGACGGTAAATATGTGCGGTCATGGTTCGTCTGCCTCGTAAAATTTCGTAACAACTTCTAAAAGAGGTTCATCGTTTCATTTCGCCAAGACTGCAGTGTTATATAATATGCAAAACCTGGTATCAGTTAACTGGAACGTTCTAATCCGTTGAAATTACGTCACAGTTTCGTAGTTACGTTCGCGACCGTTCACCGTAATAAGTAAATAAAGTGTTCGGCAATGTCGTGTTGTATAAATTTTACACCTTCATGGCTGCAGTCGCGACTCGAGCTCAGTGCAATCAAACTCTGACGTAATTCTAACTTGGATGCCGTATTTCTCGGTGCACTTTCGAAATCTGACGTTTTTTTTTTTTAGTTAAGAAAGTTCGTGTCTGTTGATGACAGCGCCACTATAAACTCGCGGTCGTGGCTTGCGTGATTTGTAGTTCTATTTTTAGCCATTTTTCTTTCTGCATTTCTCCCATTCTTCATCATGTTAGGGTAGGTCTGGAAGGTTTGCAATTTCTGATTGCTTTGTTTGTTGTAAGACTTTTTTCTTGGGGTTTCATCCAACCGGTAGCAACATCCTCTTCAGCTGACATCTGCAAACAATTTGATGTTATTATATGTGATGTGTATCACACTTGTTATCTACAACATGCGGCTACTCGATTTAGTAACTAAGATCTTAAAGTTCAATTTCTAATATATTTAATTAAATGCTTGTAACAAATATACTTATATTTTACTTGTATATGAAAACAAAAACAATATTTAATAAACTAGTTTATTTAAATCATCAAGATGATTTGAATATATTCAAATTAGTTCCCAGAAAGTTTAAGAGTCGAAAATTACGTTTACTTATAACAGATTTTTACAAAGGTAACAATATTTGTTTATTTTTTTAATATTTATGAATGTTTAACTGTCTGACTATATTTATCTCGCAAATAAGAAATAAATAATGATGGATTAATGACCATTAATATAAATTGTATAGTTTACCTTGAAATAATACAATTTAATTCGTTATTTTGATGAACAATAAAACATTTTTATGGGACAAAATTTGTATACATGTGATTTGCATGCAATTGAGAATATAATTTGCATTACTGGGCACCCGTATTTTGCAAAATCTCATTATTACATTCATTTATCATTTGCGTCATTTTGATTACCTATATATATATACTCCAACAAATTACATCGGTTGTCGATGGCGTTTAATCAAACTTTAATAATTATCAACCAAATATTTTTAATTGCCGGTATTGGCAATCGACTACAACAAATTATACGTATGAAATTGCTTTGTATTGCAAGCATATTAGTTCAACAGGTTCCACAGAATTTTATTGGTGTTTCGATTTCGGCACGTTGTTGCCGGGAATGCATGTTGCGATTGTCATACATCGACACACTTGCAGTGTCCATTATTTTTACCGTTGCATGGCATGGTATTTGTTGCCAAGGATGTTGTTCTTGCACCAGTACCGTATTCACGGGAAAATGTAAACCAATCTCCCTGTAAACAGTGCATATCTATTACAGTTTCACTTAACCACTTCTTTGTCGAACTAGTACATAATAGAACAAGGAATACAATTTTAGTTAACTAGTAAAAAGAAGTAATAATTTCATACAAATGTAGCGCATTTAATTTGTTTTTATTCTTTTAATACATTCACATCTTAACAATATTTCATCATTTACTCTTACAAGCTTCTTTTGCTTCGAGTATCTCTTCTATTTCACTTTTTTACAACATTCCAAACCAAATGCATTAGCTGTAGCAGCCAACAACTATAGATTCCACCTGCCTAGGTGTTATATTATTATATATGAGAGATAAACTAAGCCAAGTATATTTAATTTTGGAATCAAAGTAAATAAATAATAAAATGGGAAATAAGTACAGTAGTGTTCACTTATAACGAACCCGTTTATAGCGAAATATCAGTTATAACGAACCTTTCTGGAACACACTAATGTTTTCATAGATACAGTGGGTGTTCACTTATAACGAACTCGTTTATAACGAATTCTCGGTTATAACGAACCTTTCTGGAACACACTTATGTTTTCCTATATGTATAATATCCTTAACACCTTATCTATTATACCGAACCTCGGATATAGCGACCCATTATGAGTGCAAAATATGCATTCGTTATATCCGGATTTCACTGTCTATAATATCCTTAGCACCTTACCTTTTATAGCGAACCTCGGATATAGTGACCCATTATGAATGCAAAATAAGCATTCGTTATATCTGGACTTCACTGTATATTTAAAATAAAGTTCCAAAAGATGTAAAGCGTATAAGCATTTTATTAGTGTTAGTTTAGAAAGCCATCTGAGCATTCACAGAACAACAACATCAACAACGGCATTTAATATAAATCAATTCATGTAGGAATGTGTTATTGCATGTTTGGAACAAGTCTAGAAATACATTATGATGATGCTGCTCTATATGTGTGTATGTGTGTGTGTGTGTGTGTGCGTGCAAACGAGCAACTTGTTAGTTTGGCCTCCCTGACCGGCATGGCTTTGGCTCTCACTCGGCCATCACACTGAAACATGTGTGATGATGCAAAGTTCAGACCGACATGGAATCAAGATCGAGAACCATACCATTACATTATATCGGCTTGACTTTGATAATGAAGAGATGGATGCTATCACATCACAAATGTGTACTAATATTGCAAATCTGCACTCAATAACTCTATTATTATTTGAAATTACTTATATTCAAACCATCGTTTTGCTACATTTACAACTTTATTACTATTATTATTCGCGAAATTAATACCTTATCACAATAATCCATATTAAGATCACAATACAGTATTAAAGAGCAATTTTACTTTTAACTCCATAAAGGAAGTAACAAGCACCTCATCTCATACACATTCTTATAATATTTCACCTTTCTACTTCACATTCATTCATAAAACCTTTCACAAAATCCAAAAATAACTTTTATCAATGCTTAGAAACTAAGCAAAGATCTATACAGAAAATTACCCTCAAAACTGAACTCTAATCATAATTTGGATTTAGTGTCCCGCGTTTTTCTTTTATCTACAATTATTCGTACTTTACCATTCTATATTTGATAATATAAGCTCCACAACTAATATTACAATAATCCGCTTTGAGTTTTACGTATTTATATTAAAATTTGTCAAAAATTACATACACTTAGCAAACAGATTGCGTTTGCAATAACTCGTACACCATGCGGATGTATGTTAAGTGGATGGTGGTTTTTCATATCAAAATAACGTCATTTACAGCGGTCGGATGGTTTGAGCGCGTTATATTTACGTTTGTTATCCTAGTATAATGAATTCGTTATCAATATAACAATATTGATTCAACATAACTGACCTTAGAAATATATCTGGATGTAATCTAAAATATTTGAAATTCCATCACGTTTATCAATTTCATTATTATTTGTGTGTCATTTGTCCACTAATCGCTTTATATGTCCTATGGCGTCAAATATAGTAGTTGAACATATAATTTGTATGTCATCATTTGGGATTACTTACAACGAGATAAATTATTTTATATTTAATGATTGAGGATATAAAGAAAATTTGATGCCTTGGTATAAATCGGTCGATTTTGAACGTACTAAATCCTATAGCGATGATAGGAATTGTCTGTAAGCAGGTATAGAAATTCTTTCGCACATATATTAGTGTCCATCTTTTAAGCAGCATTAAAACATGAGTAAGACTGTAAAAGTGATAGGAACTCTTCCCAGTTGTCCTTGCATTGTTCACATTTACTGCGGATCCAAGCGTCTAGCGTTGAATGCTATTCATCTGACGTCATTATTCTTTTAACAAATATGGCCGACATGTCCGCTTTTGTTCGATTCGCAAAGTGGTGTGTAGTTTTATTGCCGCACGTTTCTTTTGTAATGGTGATTTTTTTAATTTCGTTGTTCCTCTTCTGGAAATGCGCAACACCTAAAGCCAACACACTTGATATTCAACGGCCGTAACATAAATCACAGTTTCGAATAGTATACTCCCATCTTTTGCTCGTATCTAATGCTAATTTGGCCTCAGTAGTTATTTAAACCTAACGGCACTTTACTAAGTAAATTTTCCGAAATTTATTTGATTTATTTTCTATTCGAAAATTTAGGCTAGCGCTTTATTCGAATTTTAAATCGTTTAATGATTGACCTTATTGCTTACCTTAATAATAATTCGAAGAAAAATATATGAGAGTAGTTTAACGACTTTAAATCGATTTCGAAATTTAAATAAACCATAACACGATCTTGATTATTTTCACTGTAATTCAGAAATGTATAAAATTATATAAAACGAACCAATACAGTTTTTCTAATCAATAGGTCTATTCGTTTGTCCTGCAATAAATTACTTTATGTTGCTATAAACGTATGAAAATTGCATTAGTAGTAAATTTGAAATCCTTCTTTGATTATTGCATATACAAATTTTAAGTTTAAAGTTTCATAATTTTACCTTCAGCCGTTGAGGCTGTAGAGCACACACACACACACACACACACACATATGCGTCATTCCAAAAATAGTCGGAATCGATTCAGGGAAATTTTTCATGATTACAATACTTACTTATACTGCGTTTAAGAAAGTAAAAAGTTTAAATATGTATTATTTGATATTTTGGATAGGCAACTAGATCTCAATGTCATAGAAATAAAAAAATAAAAACGTTTAGGAAATACATTTGAAAGTACTTTAGATATATAAATCGACGTCTCTTTTGGATATCTATATCAGTTTACGGAAACAGGGCGCCCGGATAACGCTCATTCAACACAGTTACAAACAAACAAAATGGATTGGCTACAAAAGCAAATGATGACAACGGAAGATTTATGAGAACGAAGCGGGTGTTACAATTGATTTGCAATTATTCCCTATTCAATCAAGTTTTTTTTAAAAAAATTTTATATTCATGTTGATTGCCAAATCGAATCCTGTGTAATTCATTTTGCATTTTAATGTCAGCTCCTCTCCTAATTCATATATTATTAATTGTATTGCTACTGAATCGTTTATAATAGGCACGCATTTTTTTTTTTATTATTTTCGCCTCAATTTATTTAATTTAAAAGTTATTATTCGGCACCGGGCTTCCTTTTTGCTGTTTGTGTCACCCTATAAATAAATATGGCGGTAATATGACCCTACGCACTATACATACACACGTATGTGTAATGATATATTCTTAGTTCGTTCGGTGGTTCGCGTAGACATCAGGTAAGCCAGGGTTAATCCTAGAATTATACCGTAATGACCTGTTGGATTTATGTTTAACGAGAATTTAAGTACGCAGGTACTTACACTGAATCCTCTTATAACATATTGCATTTAGATCAAATATTCATGGGAATTGCGGCAAATTTATTTGTCTTCATTAGCGTACATTTTACATTTTCTAATAGGAATATAAATATCTGCAGTGTCCTGCATTGGATGCTGCATTCGAATAGGTAGATTTATATAGAAAATATAATTATTTTATGTGTATCAGCAAATTGAAATATAATTGCATAAAAATATCATAAATATGATGTTTCATAATTATATCATTCGCACATATTCGCACAGTTTCTATAATTACGATGTTTTGATAGTTTACGATTTCATTCAATAACGTAGAAAATCAATTACAGCGAAATTTGTATTATAATTTATTTCACAACACAAAAATGTACTTATATGTTTTTACTTTGCATTGAAATTTTCTTTATATCTTTCTATATTTAGATATCTCATTCTAGAATAACGGCACTTATATGTAATCTAGACATAAATACAACGATGACGAGTAAATATTCAATTTCTCCAATAGATCTTGATAAATTTAGAGCTCCAAACAGCGCAATTTATTCCATATAATAAATTTGTTCCAATATTTTTCCATTCGCAAATAAACAATTTCCACAATTCAATCATTTTACTATTAAATTTGTGCATTTCTCCGTAAAATTACAATTACCGTAACAGATGCATATCACAATAAGACATAAACATTTATTTATGTTTTCTGTGAATTGGAATAAATAAAGATTCACATTTAGATATCTTTTAAAATGCACTTGTAACTAACCTACCACTCTATTTTGGAACACAGTAATTTTATTTTTTCTATGCCTTTCATTGGCTTTGCTGCACCGGAAATTGTTGTGCGGAATGAACATATACCTACTTAAGATATATTATCAATTCTAAGTAATTTAGTCTATGGTTGGTTGTTGTTGTTGTTTGCTATCACAACTGTATACCTTTTGAGGAGATACGCGTTACGCTAACTATATCCAAACATGTCGATTTTTATCAGTAACTACGCACGTATATACACAATCATTCTTTCAATTTAACGATCACCGTTGAAGCAGATATAAATGCATACAGTGAAACGCAACAAGAAATAAGAAAGCCTGTTCCATTTTTTAAAAATACTCAATTTAAATCGATAATTCATATTTTCCATAAAATACTTTTATAATAGGTTCTCATTCCATATTTACTTAAATAAATACACTTTTCAATAGGAAGCTTACTATCGTGTAGATTATCGCGTTTTGTAGGTTTGCAATTAATTTGCTGGCATTAAAAATTCGTTTTGTTCAATTAGTAATAGAAAATATAGATATATTACCAAAGAAAATTAATTTCTGGTAAAATATTTTATGGTCTCATCAGTAAATAATTAATAAATAGTCAAATGTTTTGTTATACTTCGTCCCAAATTGGTAGAAATTCAGTGGTTTGTTCTTGTATTAGAACCTTTCTCTCTGTTTTTCCTAAAATGCTCAAATTTGGGAGCGCTCAAAAGTCTATTTGCTTTTAAAAGATTCAATTTTTATTTTGTTTCGTGCTATATCCAATGCAATATAATTTTCGCATAAGATATTTTCGCGTAGTGTCTTCAATGTGGACCATAAAAGTAATAGAGGAATGAATTGACCATTTCTTTTAACGTCCACCAGGATTACAATCTAGATACCCAAGGCTCGATTAACCGATGAAAGAGCGCATGTAGCATAAACATCAAATTTTGTAGCTCTTGGTTCACGCTAAGAATTCACGATATACATTTATTCCTCTCATACTTTTTGAAACATTCTCTGAATCATATAAGAGAATTATTAAATTTTCATGGCGACTGTATAAGTAAATGTAATTTCTTGAACAAAGGAGTATTTTTATTATAACCATTAGTAGTCTCCTTGTATCAGAATCCATAATTGCTATTGTAAGGTTGATTACAACTTAAGATTGGAGAAAACAATAAATTTCAGTCTGGCTATACATCAATGTGAAACGTATTTGTATTTATTGATTTGTAATCCAGGTGTACCTGCTACTATTGTTTCTGTAATTAAATTCTGATTTGTGAATACGTTGTGTAATACATTTTTTTAATCTTTTATATTATTATAACAGTGTAAGTTAGTATCCAGACCGAGAGGGATGCACAAATTTAGCACTTATCTTACAGTTCTGAGAAGCATGGCTTTTCAACACTGTTCTTTGATAATTTACTTCTTTTTGTAAACAAGATATGATATGTTGAATTCGCGAGCAACGACCTCATACCCATTTCTTATATTATTAGATTTTTTCCAGTTTCAAGAAATTTATTTTCGTGTGTACTATAAATTCATATGTGTTTTTTTTTGCTTCGCAAAATTTATTTTACAAAAATAATCATTTCAAAACACAGACTAGATCGACATAATTTATAATATATTCCCTTATTTATTGTACATATTTGCGAACAAATTTAGCTTTCCAAGAGATTCATTATTTCTTCGCGTAATTGAAGTGTTATTTCAATATTTGATATAATGGATTAAATTACGCTGTTTGTTTATATAAACATGTTAATTTTGAGTATTCTTAATTTTATTTTTAAAATAATAAGTCTTAAATCAGTTATTTCGTTCCCACAATATTCTACATTACTTACGAAAATCGGAATAATAATTTTATATTAAATTTGGCGATAATGAATGAAATTACTCATTTAGATGTCATTTTATGACAAATGTGCTACAAATTTTTATTTCGCACTGAAACATAGATGGTATATAGGGTCAAGGTTTTATGAAACTGCGTTGGTTAGAGAATCTATTTATTTATTTTTTTAAAAATATATCAACATGTTCTAATCAAATATGAATTTTATGCGAGTCTATATTTAAATTGAATTTCTCCGAATCAATAAAATCACATGCAATACTCAACTAGTATGCGATAACAAATTTCACGGCAACACGGGTTTTCACATGGTGATACGCCAAGAAATAAAATGTATAAACAAATTCATAGCGTGTCTGCAGACTGGGCTTGGGATGGCACAAGGTCTCGTTCGTTTCTATGTGACGTTATTGTCGCGCCGGCATTTATTGTATGGTCGAACAGATCACGAAAAGAAAAGCAAAGCAAAATCATATAAAGCCAACTCGTCGAAGGTCACAAATATACAGATGATAAAAAGCGTAAAAAACAGTAAACAAATTTAAACCATAAATGATGATGGTTTCGCTTATACATGCGAGATATCATTAAATAGATGAATATTCAAGGGTGTCTGGTCTTTAACATCATCGCTCATTTCAAAATAGTTTATGGTATTATTTTTACGTTTTACACTACCATAAATGTTCACATTCAAATTTATACAATTCACAACGTTACTACACATACACAGACAGACAAAAATAGTCTGATTCGATTCAGGAAATGTATAATTTCCCTTAAAATCTAAATATCGAATTTTTTTACTTCGTATAAGAAAATAATAAATATTTTAATTCAGAATATTTTATTTTGTTTGTTACTTATACATGAAAATGTAATCGCTATATATTTATGGGTTCTACTCGTATTTTTTCTGTTGTTATTAATATTGAGAAAAAATAACCAATCAAGCAGCAGTAATTAATTAAGAGAGCACGCTGTTAATAATGCACTTAGCTATAAGATCTTCTCGTAATTTGCTTCCCGCTTTGTCTAGTAACCACATTAAATGCGGTTTCACACTGAACCGCACTTCAGGAGCTTCGTTTGCACCGTCAAAGAGAATCGAATTTCATAAACGATACCGAGCGATGCGCACTAAAAAAGCTAATGCATTGTCAATTACAGCGAAATGCTGCACTTATACATAGCTAAAAATGTATTATTTCAATCATAAATCACTATTTACTACATGTCTATAATTGATTTCGTACGTATGTTTCTATTGTTGTCTGATGTTATTAAATATTAATAGGTATTCAGACCAACGTAACAGTTATTTTTGCTTGTGCATAATATATATTATTAATGAATATATTTACATAAACAATATATTGGAATATATTATATAACATATGTAAACAACATGTTGTTTTCTGATTCACTACATCGTATATTATTAAATTCTATCGATTGAATTAAATTCGGAGTTTTACTTCCTATTGGATTCGAAATAACGCTCATACATAATTTAATAACATATTTAAATATAAATTTTTACTAAAATTTCTTTTCATTCTTAATTCTTATATTTGCAAAAATTTTACATTGGTCAATTTGGTTACATATTAATATTTGTTACTGAAAACTAAAATCCTGATGGTAATTTTCCGTATTACTATACGGAACGTAAATTTTATATTCTCGATGTTTGAATCTCTTGATGTTACGATACGTGTATTACACTCTGTTGGACGAATTATGGTTTGAATGTAATATGGAGAACAGGACTTCGCATTTGCCTCGTGCACACCACACACACACCATCCATTCATCATGTCACAATGAACTAAAATTGAATTACATTAGCAGCCTGATAGCAGTACGATCTACATATACGTATGTGGTCCATATACGTATACATACGTACGATGCAGTGTTAGTGAAATAGTAATTGAAGCTTCGTATAATTGTCTTACCAGATCCACATCATACATTCGTGCATGACACACCCTAAATATTTTTTGGATAACTCATTACAATTTTATACATCTGTTCACCATACTATAAACTAATTTAATTTCAGTTTAAATAAATCAAATCATACTTGATATTTTAAATCTAATTATTATTTTAAATCTTATTTTCATTGGCTTAGTATATTGCTAATCTAACTTCTCTCTCTCTCTCTCTCTCTCTCACACACACACACACGCACTTATATATTTATATATAGACACACACGCCCACAAACACACATATACACATATGCGCAGGCGCGTGCGCGCGTAATTCCTAAAATAGTCTCGACTCAGGGAAGGTCAAAAAGCATATTTCCATTAAAATAACGAGTTCGAATTTTTTTATGATTACTTAACTTCGTATAAGTGAGTAAAAAGAAATATAAAGCTGAACTATAAAAATGCTAATGTATAATATTCGTCAAGATTAAAAACCAACTTTTTTTTTGGTGATTATGATATTTTTCGTGTAATGGCCAAGGGCATGGAAAAATAGATCAAAGACCTTTTCGTGTGCACAGGTGTTATGGCTGAAAATTGGATCAATCTGTTTTAATGTGGCTAAAGAAATGGCTTCGGTCTGTTAAGTATTGGCCATTTTCCTATAGCTATTATATGGTGAATTGTTCAAAATACAATTGTTAGAATGCTTTATTCCTTAGCTTTGTGCAGTATTGAAATAGATTTCCTACTTTTAAATCTCGAAACAGTAGCTTGAGATTTTTTAATCAGTTCAGTACAATTAAAATTAATTTTGAGTCAAACGTTAATGAATTTCGATCAAATATTTTGATTAAAATTGTCTAAACTTTATTCAAAAGATTTGCAATGATTGAATGATGCTACATGTTTTAGTGAATTTCTACTTATGTATATGTATCAATTCGTTTTTTGTTGTATTGCACAGAATATTCTCTGCTTGAAATAAATAAACTCGCTAAATTACTGAAACTTTTCTTCTAAACCTCGTTGTCAGGCGAGGCGAAAATCAACGATGTTAGACAGTTGGTTTCCTTTCGGAATTGTTTGTGTTTCGTGTGCGTGCCATCTAGAAAATTGAAGTGTCCTCCAAACAACTTTATGATTTGGATTTTCTTTTATTTTCTTTACTTTTTTATTCTGTGTGTGATTTCAGTAATTTTGCTTACCTTGTTGTCGTCTCTCCTAACTAACTCGTCGAATATTCCAGGTAGCTGCCTATTATCATACTTCGCTCGTAAATTACCGACCGTAATTCCGTGAATTATTATTTCTGTTTCTCGGTGACGTAAATTTTACTTACGTTTAACTTGTGTTAATATATTCCATTGTCTGACTGTAAATAAACGCATTAACAGTTGTCGCCAAGGATCGATTGTGGTTACGATTTTTTATTCTTTTAAGGTGTTTTATTCAAAACAAAAATTGTCTATGATTATTTTGAATATTGCGGATAAAGATGCAATTTATTATCGACATAAATTTGTTGATAGTTTGATTTTGTCGACGCTTAACTATTAATTCATCGGCAAATCATTTATTACGATCTTAATATTTATTGAGGCGAATAAATATAGTAGATATCTTTTTTATAAGCTTCATAACTGATCTAACGAATTAGTTGCATTTTCCACTTCAGTTTTAAATTATTGTCAAAGTTTTCTCAAACTCAAGTGATACTTAAAACTTTTCAACTTGAACGCAATTGCAAATAACATAAAACAAATCTCGACTTCCTTTTCGGAAAAACGATTTGTTTCCATGATTGGAAGTAGACCAGTTTCTTTTTATTTAATCTAATTGATTGAAAAGAAAATGGATATTTTGCTATATAAATCACGTTTTTTTCCTTTCGTTATATATAGCTGTGAATAGATTGCGGATTATCTATTATATGTCCAGCACATAGATTATTATTTATAACAAAATATTAGTAATGAATTTGTAAGATTATCTTTTAAATGATTATTGGTAATGAATTTTGTATGATTATCTATTAAATTATTTGGTATCTGGTACTTTTTATTTTTAATAAAAACAAAATACAATATTTTAATTACTAAATAAGCAGTATTTTTATTAGATGAGAAAAGGCATGATGTTATGTATGTATGTGCATATCTGTAGTAATTTACGACGATAATTGATAACGGATATGATTAAAGTTGTATGATTCTATTCTTGAAAAAGTTTTAAAATCTGTTGGTTGGTCATATCGCAGTGCAGATGCTATTCATAATGAAATGTGTTTTTATTATACGAAACCGGAAGTAAACACATAAACACGTACCTACATATACAGGTAAAAGGGAGACGATGGCGGAAGCGCATCCATAAAGTTAATGTCTTGTGCGATAACGTTGCCACGAGTGTAAGGTATTCATTCAACTAGGTTACCGTAACTTCTAAGAAATGTCGAGAAGTCTAAAGAACTTGTACTTATATTGTGAACATGCTGATTTATTTTCGCTTTCGATAAATTTATTTTAAACCATTTGAATTACGATACCTGCAGGTTTACTATCAATCTCGATCTTAAATTGTATCTATTTATCGCACTACGAACTTTACATGATTTCAATTTGTGGAAAATTTTCTTCATTCTTGTTTTACGTTATAGTAAATTTCGAGTGGCATCACAATTTTGGTTTGAAATATCTTCTGATTAACGTGATATATATTTTTCTAGTGTCTTGTTTTTATATTTGTAATCAAACATGGAATTTATTTATGATTTATTCTTTTCCACATTCCACTTACTATTGATGTTTATATTTTTCTTTAACATAAAAGTTGAGCTTGCAGACACGAGCTGGTGTATGAATCCCTTTTAGGAGTTGCAATTTTCATATCGTGTTACCCGTCAGGATATAAGGTTTCTTTGAAATATCAATTTAGAAGCCGGTTTCTCAAAAATAATTAACACCTGTGTACTATTAGGTATCAACATATGTTTTCCAAATGTAATTAATTTCTTCCGTAAGCAGGGAAAGCGAAATGCGTCACTTTAGAAAATAATTGTCTTGGAATGTATCTTAATATGATAATACATTCAAATGTATAGTTTTTTATTTAACATTATTTTGCTTTTAATCTATTACAATTTCAAATAATAAATGATTCAAATTAGAAACCCATACTTCCACTGAGATTTTCTAAATGGTATATAGATGTATCTTAAATGCGACTAGAAGTTTTATAAAGTTCACTATAATCCGATTGAACCAACGCGATTTATGTAATATTGCTAATTAAATGAAGTTCATAATATAAATGTATAAATATAAATTTGTTTTACTAAATATTCATATTTGATTTTGCGCAATTTTACGTTTAATTTTACAATAAAATAATAAACAGATGTATTTAATCAAAACATACATTTGTATTGGTTAAACACGCTATTAACAGTATAAAATGTATGTGCCTTTTGATTTTTATGGAAAAACCATGGATTAAAATATAATTTTTACATTTTAATCTTTATTAATGCGTGAATGACATGTATGAATATTAACACTGAATTTTATTATCATTCGCTAAGATGTTCTCAAGAAATTAAACAATATCATTAAAAAAAACAATTATTTAGAATAAAATGACATATTTTTCTTTTTCTTATACACACAATTTTTACATGTGGGTACTAATAAATAATTTCACTTATACTAAATTCATATATTCCATTGAATATTCTGTTATAATTAACAAATTAGCAAACTTAGTTAATTGTAATTAATTTGGAATATAAAATATATTCCTATGCATAATTTAAGGCTCGGGTTATCACTTATATTACTTATGATTTTCATTTCTAGAATTTTATGTTCTGAACACAGGAAATAAATACCATATATTTTATATAAATCTAATACGAATTTATGTTAATTTAAAGGTGGTAGAAAATATAGATTCGGAATGATTATTTTCCCACATACTTGGCACGGTTTTCGCCATAAATTATTAATGTATCGTGTAATGACAGTACAATTAGATAAAACAGTCAATATGGTACATTTCAGATAAAATGTTATTTGTGCGGCCTTAGATTTTGAAGGGGTGACCTAAAGTTCGTGGTTTGCGTGAACTAAATTCTCACGATTTAATTTTGTAACTAACTTTGTTTTGTACTTTTCGCACGACCAATTTCGAAATGCTAGCTCGTAGCTAGCATTATTTATGGTCTACGATCGATAATCGTCTGGTTATATTGCACGAACTGCACGACATAATCGTGTAATGTAAAATAAATGCAATTTTAATACGCTACGATTTTGTCATTTAATCTTTTAAATAAAATTTAGATGTCTCAACTGACATACACATTTCAAATATATGTTCGTACTGTGAGAAACGAAATACTATCACAATTTCACAGTTTTATTTATTATACAAATTTCTTATATTTTTCAAACGAGTGATCAGTTAATAAACAATGGGTATTGAAATATAGAGCGTGATATGAATGCACTAAATTTTATCTGGTTGCTATTGTTGTTATTTTGACAATGAAGAATTCATTCAATCACAACCATCACTGCACACAATTACTTTTTTGGTGTTCAATGGATCTCATTTAGAACTTTTATTTATAATTAACGAACACTTTTCGCCATTTTCTAATCCTCTTAAAGCGTATCGTATGAAATATATTTCGGTTACATATCATTAAACCACTGGCTGACTGACGGATGATATATAAAAATAACGAAGGTAAATGCTACGCCATCATGCAATTTAACTGATTGCACGTAAATATATACAGTGCATTGGTTCCACTACAAGGAAACCAGTCCCTAATTAAGAATATAATGGATAGAGTAATTTGCGGAAAGGATGTGATGTCTGTATGTGTTCAAAATAAAAATAAATATATTCTTCAACGGTGTTTTTTACCCATATATATAAGAAATCTTTAGCAATAATTACTTTCTCTGGTTGTATCGTCCCGATTTCCTTTCACATTATATCAGTAATACATTCTATTTTCATCTGGATCCGTCCATTTTGTTTGCTATTGTACTGGGCAAATAGAGCAAAACAATGGCATTATAATTTTCTGTAATCACTTTCTATCGGAATTACAAATGCGCATCATTTGCATAATATGACTTGTTATGTATTTGTTGAATTTTTTTCTCACGCAGACCTTATTTTCATACATGAATCTTTTAGAATTCTAATCTCAATACAAAAGGTGTCTTTTAACTCTCCTGATTACAACATTATTAACAAATTGCGATTTATTTAATAATTACGACTCTATTAAAAATTATTTTATTTGAAGTTTTGACAATAGAAATATTTATTACTCATCAATTCTAAATTACTATGTTAAAACTATATAAACAAATGGCTAATTACGATATTGTAAGTTTAAATTAAACTTCGTTTAAAATTCAACGAAAACAAACTTTATATTATTACTGCTAAATAGATTGTATGTTTCTATTTTATATTCTGAACTCCTGGCGTTCCATTTCTCACAAATGGAAATTTCGCATATTAGTATTGTTAAATAATTATTGGTTTTCATTATCACTAGATTAAAAACGAATTACTGCTATTATTGGCGCGTTTTCGCTAGTGAAAAACATAATTATTTATAGTTTTGATGTTTTGTAATAATTGCGTGGTTGAATAATATTTGTTGTTTAGAAAAAAGTGATTTTGAAATTAGAAAAACCTCATTTAATTGTTTTAAATTAAATTAATCTGTATTACATCGTTGGAAACATAACTGTGTTGAAATAGGAAGTCACTTTCACAAGAGAATTTTATAAGATTAATATTGGATTATGTTATCTTACGCGTGATAAAATATTCTATTTACATGCTTTGTATAGGAAAGGAATGTGATAAATACTTTGTTAGATTATATATATATATTTTTTTTTTTTTGAATACAAATGTCAACAACATTTATTTGCTTGGCTCAAATTTGACATTGTACAGTTCTTATAAATAAAACACAATTCAGTGTTTGGTGATAGAATCTATTTATCCCAAACAAACACAAATGTTGATTTGATTCTGAATCAGCTGGGTGTAAATTTTTTAAAATATTTACACAACGTTCTCTTTATCACGCAATTCATTCTCGGCTATGAAGATATAACGTCTTATTAGGTGGAATGCAATTATCTGTAAGCAACAGATATCCTTGGGTGTTAATACGATCTCTCATGTATATTTCATTATGCATGTAGGAAACTAAGAATCATATTGCAATTGTCAAAATACGAATTGATTTTTTGTGTTTCATTTTTATTCATTTATTTTGTTGTTCAAATACCTGAATTAATTAAGGATATCTGTGGAACATTTTTTTTTGAACAATGCGTCAGGGTTTTTCAAACTGATTTTGATACATCATTCTCGACTTTCATTTATGCAATTAATTTTATGATTGACTACTCGATAAAAAAATCTCAATTTAGTCTATCTAAAACAAAAATATTTATGTATTTTGAAATAATGATATATTTGAAAAACATTTAAACAGCTGATCTAAAACATAGAAACTACATGAAACACATTTTTATTTGCGAACATTTTATGTTATTTCCTGTTTAGATTCCACTTTCAACTTACTGACGAAAACATGTCATTTTAAATGCTAAGAAACTCATATACGTTAAATTTATCAACGATCCAAAATTAGACCGTTACGTATATATTGTTCGACACGTAGTCCAAAAATAATTTGTAACCCAATTACATGTATCGCACCGTATTCCTAAAACCTAAAATAACTGGCACTGTTACCTGTTTAAAATGCAAGACGCTAGTTGAACATCAATCGATGTCCAATAACGTCACTCGCGTTATACATCTTCGATAAAATGCAGAAATTGCAGACGGTATTTTATTTCTGACGTAAGAGAATTCATAGAACTATTTTATCATAAACAGCATTACCAATATATGTACATATATTTATATACACATACTGGTATTTGCGGTAAACTTCAGTTTTGATGTTATGTCTCATTTAATATTTGTTTGCCATTTCAATCATTCAGTTTTAATTTGAATTGTACAAATATATCCGAACACAGAATGGAAATTATACACGGACAAAAATAATGATTTGGATTAAATTAAAATCGTATACAATAAAGTGGTGGAATTGGATACGGTCAAATATTTTATTGCATCAATTACTTATTTCATAGATTTTAATTACTACGCTAATTTGTTTTTCGCTAATCAAATATAATTGACACAAATTAATTAGTGTTTGTCATGGTTAAATATGATACTGAATATAATAAATATATTATTAGGAATACAAATTTATATTATTTAGCTTTAAATAATTAAAGATCGCCAATTGTGTTTTTTTTTAATAATTTAATATATAAAATTCCGTGATATTTACATAACGTATTACCAATTATATGTAAAATATTTTCATATATCCGTGAAAAGTGACAAAATCACTGAAGCAACTCCTAAATAGCATTTTTACATCTTGTGGAAGTGGTTTTCTCTGTCGTGATTTCATTTCTGTCTATATATTATACATTGTTCCAACTAATCGGTTTGAATTGTACGACGCATGCGCATTCGTTCCAACGGAACACTATTTTCATAATGAGCATGCGTCGTACAGTTTCAAACCGATTATGACATTAGTTGGAACAAACCCAATATGAACTTTTAGCTTTCGATATTTTTTATTGACGCATGTTATTATATTTAAATTTTATTTTGATGCTATGGTTTTGCTATTTCGTCTGTTTCATTATTTCGCTTTGTTTGTTTGCTTTGGTTACTAAAATATACTGCTGTTTTGGCATACAGGAATTTCCTAGTTCAGAAATTATGTTGTTTGATATACCAAATAATAAGGTTTCTGTAAACTCAAAATTGCATAACTATTGCAACTAGATTAAATGGCAATCATTACGGAATGTATATACCGAGGCATTATTTTATTAATATTAGGGCTGAAATATAAACACGTAATAATATACACGTTTATAATTCACTAGTTCAGCAGAAAACCACAACCGCATATTCGCACTAAATATATCGTTATTTTCCTCATTTATCGACGATTATTAGCTAGTTACACAAATACATTTCGATGTTTAATGATGCAATGTGTTCACAATTTAAAATCATTGTATACACTAATAGTAAATTGCAGCTATTATAGTTACCAATTATTTCATATTTCTATTAGTGTCATATTTGTATTAAATTGAAGTACTTGGCTAAGTTGACTAATTGGCTACACTTATCCATTTTTCAAATTTCTATTTGATGTTTTTACTCATTGCTCTGTCTTTTGCCAGAAAGTTGTCAGCCCAATTGAAATATTTTGCATTTTATTGCAATTTCGAAATTTCTAGCTTTTTTTTATTCATATTAGGCATTCATCCTCTGTGGATACTTTTAATATGGATACAAATGAACTATCTTATCGTTAATAAAAACAAATGTATATTGTATATTGACACATTTACACAAACCTGACGAAAGTTAGCAACATGGAACTCAAAAGTTCTTTGTTCGAAGTTTTATTACAGCCGCGTAGAGTATATTTATTTTTTCCGTCTGAGTGGCGATGGATTCATGTAGTTAGTTCTATTTGAGCTGGTTTAGGATGCATGTTGACCATGACCGAGATATACAGTATTAAACTTAGAAACAAACGAAAGGCAACAAGCATCTTTTGACATGGGTCGTAAAATGTTCTCTCAAACATTCTGTTTCGATTTTAACTACATTGCTTATTTATAACTAGCCTAGCTCAGCTAATAATGCATAACTTTAAAATTAAATCTACAATAATGCATTACGAATTTTATTCTTCCCAAGAATTTAAAAAAAAACATCACACTAAAAGTAGAAATGTACCAAAAACCAAATAATACGATACCGCTAATATAAGAATACAAGGGAAAGAAATGGAAAACAGACGCTTTAGTTTGTGCCGTGTTTAGTTATTACAAAATTCTAATGTACTAAAAACGAAAAGATGCTGGGAACGTTTTATTTTAATCATTTATTAAAGAAAGTAAAACGCGTCATACGTTATCGTACATAATATGTCTATAATAAAATATATACATATGTATATAATTTGTGATATCTGCAATGGTATTTACAATGATTGGTCGCTAATGAGTTCAATGAACTATTGTGATGGAATTTCTCTCGAATGTCTGGCGAGGTGACCGGACCGCTCATCGGAACGTTTCATAGAAAGGTGTTTGTTGTATGTTGGTATATAACTTCACGTAATTTGTTGTGTAAACACGTCCTCATTAAAAATAAACTGCACAAAAATAAATATAATTCGCTGATATAAGTGCGCATTTACCTACTGCGATGGATGTCTCGGAAATGTGAAAGTATCGCAATCATTTTCATCCTGTTCAAGCGATATCGTATTTCATTAAATTTCTTTTAATTTAAATTTTACTCAAATTGACCGGCTTGCTTGGATAGAGAACTTAAATATACTAATCGAGGGGCGTTTTTTTTTTTGTACAAAACAGAACATCTACTAAATTGCCGGTGTGGAGATAATGATACACTTTATTTCGAAACTGTGGAATCTGTTGACTTAGGATTTATCCAAACAAAGACACAGTTATTAAATCAAATCAAATTAATATATAATAACAAAGCAAAAATAAATTACATTTATTAATATTGATCCTAAAAAAAGTATTTTACTTTCATATACGAAGTATAAATAATTTCGAAAGTGAGATTTTATCAAAATATCTGTTTTAAACTCTATTGAATATTTTCTAAAGATGTCTATGCCTTGTTACGAAAAAGTCTTTTTTGATGAGGTATTTACTATATTTGTCTTTTAGTATTCTTATCTAAACAGATTTCATTTCCAAAATTGGTTCATTTATAAAGTTACATTTATTTACAATAAAAAGTTGACAGTTACAAAATAGTTATTTATATAGCGAGTGTTAAACGTGTCATTTTATTTTGTGACAGACGTTTGCGAAACGAGGCGTAGCCAAGTGGAGCAACCCTACGAACAAAATTAAATCACTTTTAACACGCGTTCCGTAGACTTTTTACTAAAAGTACGACCGCTATAAATCTGTAACGCACATTGCGAGACTGAAATTATTTTTGCAGTTTATGATTTATTTATTGACAAATGGTTCAGTTGGTCTAAATGTTACATACATAAAAAATTAAATATGTTATATTAAATTATATTAAGAAATTACTATACTACCGAAATTAAATTATTTAAATATTCGAAATTTGAGAAAAATGTATTTGGATGTCACTGGGATTCGAACCCAGAAACTACAGATCTATAGCTTCCGGATTTGAATCCCGGCGACATTCGATAGATTTGCACAAATATTTAAATAAATTAACTATGTACTTTTATGGGAAGCGGAAAATATTGTCGGAATACATAAAATCGCTATTTCTGCAATTTTCATATTACGTCTTATAAAAAATTAAATACATACATATTTGTTAGATTGAACGATTAATAGTCACATGTCGAATAGATGAAATATTAATTTTTAGTTTTCCGTTTGTTTTAACAAAGCAAATACGAATGTCGTGGTTAACGATTTATCATGTTAAATTGTTTCCACTAATGTATTTGCATTAGAAGTCTAAATTGAACTATTCGGTTGATGTGAATACGAAAACAACAACCTTAAATTGTATAATGAAGCAATTTAAATGTAGAAAATGAAAATTCATATATCATATGAAACTCTATAAATGTTTAACTTTTTAATTAATTCTCATAAAATAGTGAAAGTTAAATCTACGTAATTAAAACGAATTCGTTTTGGAATCAATATGCGGATTTCAAGTATATTGGTAAAATGTTGGATTGCAACTAGAGGAGTGTTAAGAACCATAATGCTATGTAATGAGTAGTGCTCATAGGATGCTATTAGATTTCATTTATTCACCATATTTATTTAGTCGGTTATTAAGTTCATATATTTTCTGTTGATAGCCCTTGTAGGGATCATAAATCATAGTAGACATTTCCGACAAGTATGTCAATAACCATTGAATATTTCATTGCAATAAAATCCAGAAGTCTATAGTAGGTAGGAAACAAGCGTTTTAGGCCGTACGACAGTTTGTTCCGTTGAACCAACATTGCAGCTACGTGCCGAGAATACACGTTGAACTCCTCATGGCACAAAGAACTTCGCTATGTTTTATGCAAGTTTGTTTATCTTGTTTGTGGTATAAAATAATGTGCGGTATTTCACCACTTTGCCGCACATACATATTGCTCAATTCGTGGCCCAAGTTATTCAGATTTGGTTATTCTGGTTTGCCCTCCAACGCCGCGAACCGCGACTGATGATGAACAATAAAACTTTATTTCTTCGCATTTTTTGATTCTTTGCTCTCTTGTTTAACTTATTCAATTTTAATCATTGAAACATTTCCTTAAATATACACATATTTACTTTTTTCGCCATAACATTTATTTTTCCTATCTGTCTGTCTGTATGTATCCAGAATGGAAAGAAATTAAGTTATTTAAACAATTGTGCCAACCGGAATTAATATTTAACTTGAAGCTGTTTTATATTTAGCTTTTTAAATAAAAAAATTACGTTAATTCATAATTGTATTACTTTATTAAATAAAAGGCAATGCCAGATTCTAAAAATGTGTTTCAAAGGGATTTTTAAAATCGTCTGGTTTACGTGCTACGAATTTTTGAAATTTTATACTATTTGCCAAGTTTTTCCGTTTTTGTATATTTATAAAATGTATTGGTTTATTACTTTTGTGTCTTTATAAATATAATTTCATAGAATAATCAGATTTCCAGGTAAAATTATGTAAATAAAATGGTGACAAATTTTCTAAATATGGCATTTTTTTTTATAAATATTTAATTGGTTTTAAATTATTATAGTGTATACATTTATGTCACTTTATCTCTAACCAACTATAATTTATGTCAACATTAAAATAATTATAATAACCGACGTATTTAAGCAGATTAACCAATCAATTGGTATTTATAAACACCCGATTACAACAATTTATCTGTCTATCATGTGTGGTGGAAAATCAAATATGTAAACCACATACTTGCGGGAATAAAAGTATGTAAACTATTCATAAATGCAGTGTGGAATGAACGGTACACACGCAAATAAACCGTGACAAAGCGAGCCACAAGTAGCGAGAATGAAACAGCAGAATGAGAGAAGCGACGAGTGGGAGAGAAAATGCAATACCAAAAAAAAAAAAAACGACCAACAAGCACAATAAAATGTTAGTAGTTTGCCATCATCTGCACATTCCTGGCATTGCGAATTGTTGTCAGGCTGGTTCTGCAGCAGAAAAGTGCCGCAGGCTAAGCATCTAGGCGGTGGCGGCGGCATTGGTATGACACAGTGGCGTGCTGTGCGAAACCCGAGTAATATCAGCTGGGTCACCCATCCACCACCCCTTCCCAACTGACAAAATCAGCGAGTGCTACTACTAACACTCCCAGCTACATGTTTCGCATAATGTGCATTATCGCCATAATGCCACACTGTTTTATTACAAAATATATAATCGATTTCCCATACAATTCCATCAAGGAATATATTGCGATAAAATTAGCTCTATCCATACCTTCAACTCTATTTACCCAGTTGAATAATTCAACATAACGTACTTACCATATCACGTAACTAAACTGATCAAACAAGCGAGGCAAACAGTGAAAACCGTATGAGACTATGAACAAGCAGTATAGAAGAGCTTTTAAGAAAGGATAGAATTAAATAGAGACAAAATTAATCATAAAGTAACTATGATATATATAAATTATAAAATTAATTGGCTTATTGCCAATATTATGACACCTGATGTTATAATTCCAACAAATGAAAATATTGTGAAATAATTAAATATGAAGTAAATTGGAATGGCTAAATTATATAGCACAAAAGAAACTCTTATTCTCTATAGCTAGACATAGGTAGCAATGTGTGTGAAACGAATGATTTTTTTATTTAAAACAATAGTCATAAGACCAAATTACACATTCAACAAGTTCTGCGCTTTTTAATCCTCATTTTTATATGAAAAACGCTCATTTCATACGGAACAAATCGCATTTGATTTGCATGAACATTAAAGATAAGAACTAGCATGCAAATTCTAAAAAAAAGTTCACTTTTTCTCTAGATTTACATACATAGAAGACGAAAAACTTATAATTGAGCATTTGCATTTCCATTGAGGAAAAAATGTATAAACATATATACTTGGTCAGTTTCCAAATAGCATTAAATACAACAAAAAACATTGAAATTCGCATATTTTGACAGTGGGCGGAATGTCAAGTACACATTTAGTTCCTGTTGCCATTTTACTGATATTTATGAAGTTATTTTTAAATCATAAATAATCATAATCAGAATTCTGAGTTATCAGCATCAGTCATTTCATTTAGATACTATTTTATTTTGAATATATATATACACATATTTTTTAACATTTTGTGTATATTTCCTGTAGAATTTATCTCGGATTTATCACTGTATATAATATTTTTTTAATATGTATGTTATGTTTACCAGAATTATCATTTCCAAGTATTATTATTTACATTTGCTTTATTTATAAAAATTGAAATATATTCATTTTTATTCACTTAATTAATCTGAATGTTTCAATAAATTTTTATGTTTATTTTTTTGATTTACCAGACCTAACATTTCTTAGAACTATAATGTTGTAATATTTTCCTGGTAGTTGACGTATATATTATTTATTTACTATTATTAAATTGATATCTTTATATGCAATTTGATTTACCATCCAGTTTTATGAAGCAATATTTGCTTAAGTCCTTTTTGCTCAGAATTTGTTTCCCAACAATGATTTCATCTGTAGGAAAATTATTACAATAAAAATGACAACTTTAGTTTGAATTTATATTTAATAAATGACCCTATTAACAACATAGATATACATAAATGGTTTTAAATCTAACATACAAAATAAAAGAAACCATTTTGATTCGATATTGAATTGTTTATTCGCTGAACCAATTATAAAGTTATTTTCGTTATTATTTTAATGACTTCTTAATTATGCATTGTGTAAACGATTGTATCTGAAATTTCTCTGAATAAAACTAACATTTTTTTGAATGCACGCGACGCTTTAATATTGTTACAACCATAAAAAAAAAAGCTCGACTGCATCATGGAAATTGCATCGGTAATTCTGTTAGCTCCCTTCGCAACATTCCCGTATGTGTGTGTTGGATGGTTCGTGTGCCTCGTGTTCTCATTAAAACTTATCTCCTCCTCTAATCGACACGTCCATTCATATTTTTAATGAGATAATCTAATTCCTAAAACCGAATGGAATAGCTGATGGTAGCGCACTCGGTCCGGTCGCTCGTTCGTAAACTGCTGATTACATAACCGCCGGGACTCACTGACAGACTGATGTACAAATGCTATCAACACCCACACATCACACGTCCATCATACGTTGACCTTTTCATTCGACCCAGTTCATTTCGTTTGTATCCTGTGTAAATGATGCGTCCGTATAATATTTGTGTGATATGATGGTCATCTCATGAATTCATTAATATTACATGCGTCCACTTTCTTATACGTAGTTTAGATAAGAAGATTAATAAAATACAATAAAAGACAATTTTTTTAAATATATTTTTTATTTTACATATTATACATTAACAATTATTATTTGGTTTCAAATAAATTAAAAACTAGATTAAATTTCCATATACATAATTTTGCATTTGAAACTAAATCTTTTTGTGAAAATTAATCATATTTGATTTTACGTATGAAAGATGTGTATTTCCCGTTTAAATCTCGTGTTAGATGATTTTCATGATTGCAATTTGCATTGTTTTGTCTTATAACTTCATATAAGAAAGTAAAAATAAAAATGAAATCTAACTAAGTTGCAATAATAAAGTTTTCAAGAAAAGTATTGTTTGTGAAAATATGTTAGATGCTAGAGAAATCTCTGTACACGTATATTGTTTTGACAAACAAATATCCACATTTCAAAGCCGCATATAAACAAGCTTTTAGAAATTCAATTACCAAGAAGAACACAGAAATAGTTTTTGTCTTCGAACTGTATACACAAAACAAGAATGCAATTTCCCTAGGCGTGAGAAATTCTGACATTTATGACGACATAACCGACCTGTCTAGTCAGCACAAACACTTGTCGTTTGCTTGTTTATAATATCCGTACGCGCTTCAGTGTGCGAGTGTGCATAGATCAAAGTTGGCACATCTCGAATCCGACTAAAATCAGGAGGCGGTCTATTTGTGAGCCAAATATAAAACACTAGCATGTGCATTTCGTAAGTATATACATGACGTCACACCAAGTTTGCGGATAATGTCGAATTATAATGGCAGTCTCAGAGTTTCCATGAAAAATAAACACTTGTGTGAAATATAACACTTCCCATACAACTTTTATTGCTACATGAACTTTTTCTCTTCCATTTTCTTCTTTTATTACAATTTTCTGCATATATCGTATTCACTTGAGTTAAATTTAGATTAGTTTCACGAAAATCTTATTTTATGAAACATACATAGCATTTTTGTATTTCGTAAACTATCGTTGCTTATATTATATCTTATTCTACATTTCACAATTTTTACTAGTTTTTTCTTGAAAAGTTTAATTACATTGAAAATGATTTTCTCAAATCAATGTTTTAATAACATAATAAATAATAATAAAAATCAAGTACCCGCGATCACTCATATTAGATTTTGTTTAACATTTTGGATGTTTTTCCTATTTAATCGGGTAACAAATTGATACAAGTGATCGCGGGTTATAAAAGATTCAGGCCAATTTTTCACTTTCGACGATGAATCGTCTTGTTTTCCTATATTCGTGACAAACTTTCGAGTTTTACATAAACTTTATTCGTAGAATCATGACGATTTTAATAAATATCTTTAATTTTGTAAATACGAAACTAATTGATTGTAGTTTCAAAGTCCAATGAATAACTAATAAATATATTCATTATATAAGCCAGGCCCCGCTTGACATAGTATTACAGTTGTTTTATTTGAATTAAATGTTTTCGAGTTGAGTCATTCGTTAGTTCTTATTGATTATTATAATTCCTTGATCCTTGGTATACGGTCACGTTTATATTATGAATGACTCATACGCGACAAGACATAATACTTAATTTTCATATCGTTGGTCATCGCATCGCAAGTGGTAATCTTAATTGTTAAAACTAGATTGATACTTAAAACACCAGCGTGTTGCCTGATTATTTTTTAGAAATAATCACACTTTAATATTTTACAGCTGTTTAAAAGCGAATTTTATACTACTATAAAGTGTAGTGGCATTTCCAAGTGCCATCACTATTAATTTTATATTTTAATTTATTTTTCTTTTTTATCAATCGATATGTGATGAAAGGCCAAAAAGTACTTTATTACTTTAATTTCTCTAAATATTGAATTCTATTTTAAGATTTACTTCGCTTCTTTTAGTGTTAATTAACAATTACGATTTACAAATAACCTGCTTCGAAATCAAAGTAGTAGTAAAATAAATTGTTTGAAATTACGCCACCAGTTTTTAATGCCAAGACACACTTAAATAAATTATTAACTGTAAAAATAAAGTTTTATTTATCAATTTACAATAACAATATAACATGCATTCACATGACAAGTTTTTGTTTATGTAACATGTTTAAAAGTTCAATTATACTTTATTTATTTTTGGAATAATTATTCTTATTAGAAGTCATATTTGGTGCAAGTAAATAACGTATTTAATAATAATTTTGTAAATTTTTCTGTATGTGTACCTTAACATATCGACAATTAAAGTATTTTGAAACATTACCGATTGTATTTTTATTTATTTATTAGTTACTTTATTATTGACTTATTAGTCTACGTAATTAATTGTGTTGGTACCCATTAAATTATTATAAATTTATGAATAATTTTGATTTATTTATAAATATACTTTAAATATTAATAATTTGAAAAATGTATATTTTTTATTTAGGGTATTAATCGAGATTGGCAAATATTTAATTGTGTAATATTATTACTAAATTGACAATTTCCTCAACAGAAATGTGGACGAAGCCAGCAAATAGTTCAAGGCATCTGGGCGAAATTTACCTCGGTTTTTAAGATAAGTCTGGGTTGTGTAACAGAATATAATATTTAAACTCGTGTCAGTGCATTAGTGAGTGTGTATGTGTGTGATTGTGTGCATTTAGGGTGAATATTTCATCAAAATTGAACGGGTACAGAGGTATGGTAGCCAGTCAGAGCGGTTTGCAAGAACAACATAATGACATGTATTGCTCCGCTATACCCTCACCTTACGGCGAATACTACCACGATAACCACTACTATGTGCCGCCACCCGGGCCAGAAATGTGCCCGGCTCATCACACGCCGATGTGCACCGTACATGGAGACTTTGGTATGTTGCGTTTTTTTCCTTATTCTTTTTCTATCAATTTTTTCTTTTTCGTGTGGTTTATTTTAGTAGTCTAATCTTTACTAATGTAAACAAATCTTTTCTAATATAAACAGAGTTTGTGTACAGTGTAAAGAAACACAAGAAAAAGTTATTTATCTTTATCTTACGATAATCCTTAAAGTAATCCATAGCTAGAAGTGGTGTAAATTGTTTCATTTTAATATTTTATAATTTGCATAGTTATTTGTTATAATTTACGGACAATTTATTATTATTATTAAAGCCCGGTATTCATCTATTAGATAAATTTACGTGAAAATAATTTATCCGGTAGCCTACTCGGGGCTTAATTCATATAAAATACAAAATAGAATATTTATTTGAATAATTCCATAACTAGTATAAATTTAATAATTAGCAAATTTTATTAAAATTATGTTACATCATTAAAAACATTTATACTCTGTTGCGTATGAGCATCCATACAAATTGCACTATTTAATTGGTCAAGTACGTTAAAATAGTAGGTACGTGCTAAAGTAGTCGTAGTCAATTAATGAAATAAATAATGGATCTATTGTTGCTTGCAAGTTCTTGAAAACGAGAAAAAAAATGGGGCAAAGAAACTATGGTTTGATACTGTGAACACGTCCAATTAAGCTTGTATGTTGCACATATGTTTACCCTATTTTTTGTGCCACTAAGCATAGCTAAAGCGAATGAATGAAGTGAAACATGCTTCAGTCTAATATATGTCACACTTGATGCGTACCAAACACGTCGTTTACTATATACTTCCTTCACGGAAACAACAATCAATCATTCCTTTAAGCGGATTTCAAATGTTAAACATGCGCTGATTTTCTAATTTGTGAATCGTGTTCATTTCATTTTCTACAATTAAATATTTTGCATATTTCTAATAAAAATTTCTATGTAATTTGGCATCTATTTATAATTTGCTATTAGTTTTTATATATAATATAAACTAATAGTGTTTTTAGACGAGGAAATATTTTACAGTACAATGAAATCTTTAATACGTAATTTTTTAAATAATTTAAAAATATGCTAAGTAGTACAAATAGTATAGTGTTTATTTTTAAATAATTTCGAAGCTTATTTAATTAATAAAAGGTCTTATTGCTTATTATATAATTTTGAGCTAACTACTTATAAAAATCGCTAAAAAGTAGGACATCGCTAAATTAAATCCGACATTCAAATGATGTGTTTTTATTAAAATATCAAGTGAAAATGCGAACTATTTGTTAAGATTATGTTCTTCTTAATTATGTATTCTTAAGTAAAGCATGTGAACTATTTAAAATTAGATACTGTCATTCATTATAATAATATAAATTAATTTATCTTTTCATTTACGGTTATTGTATTATATGTTTAGGTATGGGAATATTTTTATAAAAGGATGAAACTAAACAAAATGACCGAAGCATATTTTCTGATGAATAATTTGTGATTGCATGATCATAATATTTTATTAAGTATTCATAGGAAATGTATTCAAGAGAAAAAAGTTAATAATTGTTTACGCTTTACCATAAGTGTAACCTTCAACTTCTTTCTTTTTTACTTTAGTCTAGCCTCACCAACGTATTCGCTAATGGAACTAAACATGCCACGTTCTTGAAGGAAGCATGGCAAATTGTGTTTGCGAATTATGGAGAGAGCGCTTCATTTACTTGGCTTAGTTAAATATATTAACAGTGATGCTTTAGAAATATAGGCATTTGTCTATTAACTACATAATTAATTTGTGTACCGTACACACGCAGATATTTTACTAGTAACTAGGTGTTGTATCTCAAAAATTTGATTGCACACTTTTTCGTTGATTAACTCATACTTTGATATTAATAATGTATATATTGTAAAATATCCATAACAACAATTTGGGATACGAGCAGACAAGAATTGGCTATTTTAAAACGTAGTTTAATGAAAATTAAATGAGGATGAGGAGTGGTAGATTAACATTTTTTTATAATAGCGCAAAATATCCAATAACAGCCGTTGACAATATAAATTCCGCTCTTGTAGTTCAGTTTAGTGGAAGCTTTTATCAGAAATGAATGAGCTCGCTAGCCTGCCTCGGATATTAAACAACCGGAAGATATTATTTATAGTCGCTTGATATTTCAATTTTCTAGATTATAAAAACTGAAGCGCATACCATATAATTGCCTTCATGTTGTCTAAATAATTAATTAACTTAAAAAACGAGAATTTTTTATTTAATTTGTTGGATATCGCAGATTTATATTTCATACGAATTTGGGTCTTGCTTTTAACCACATATGTTACGTGGTACATTCTTTTTGAGTTTGGTAAATAATTTTTTCAATATAGTAGTTTTTAAGATTTCACAAATTTTAAAAAAATATTCCAGTCTCGAAATAGTATGTAATTTTTTGTGTTACTCTGAAATTTGTTTAATCACGATCAAAGAAATAGTATCAAAGATCTTATTTTATAAAGTGCATATATGTATTTATATAATTAATTGCACGGTATTAATTCTTTGGAATTAATGCTTGTCAGAATGTTTTTTTTAGATTCCTATCATTTTGAATTATATTCATAGTTTTTATTCTGCATTATTTTCATCGTTTTATAAGAGGTATTCCAGTTTTATTCTAAAATTATGGCTTTAAAAATGAAGAATTTTTTATATTTTAGCTTTTTACTTCCTAATACGAAGTATGTTTGTTGTCGGACTCTCTCCGCTGCTCTCCCTCTCCCTGCTCTCGCTCTCTCTCTTTATCTATCTGTTTGTCTGTTTAAAACAATTATTCAAAGTGCATGTTTACTCTAGTCATTTTTGTAGTAATATTTTATTTTGTCAAGTTAATTTACTCTTAAATACGCTTATAGGTCATACAGTCTCCTGTTTGACCATTAGGGGCACAAAATAGGAAATTAATGTTATATCGAATTCTAATTTAGTCGACTTGTATTTGCTACAAATATTTGGGATGAAGATATCAATAGAACCTATTTCGCTTCATTATTTTCCGTGATTGAGTAGCATTCCCAACGGAGACTACTGATTAAAACATGTTTTGAATTAAACTAGACAAAGGCGACGTATTCCCATAAGATGCTAAGTAAAACTATTCTATAGAATATTGTAATCATTGAACCAAATCAGCGTAATTCTAGTATTACCATTAATACATATACAATTCTGTTTTATAAAATTAGCACTATAGAATGATATATAACTTCATGCGGATAATTATCACAAATGTACCACTACATATATCGTAAATAAATCACTTTTAATGTATTTTTATTTAAGTTATTTATCTAGATGCAAATATTACGGAGCGTGTTTTGACCAAATGTAATATATTCTTGAGACACTTGGAAAATCTTGAATACATTTTTCTGTTATTAGAAAAATTGTATTTCTGCGATTTTAACCTTTGTTACAAGGCGACGAAAGTTGTATTTTTTTTTCTTTACATCAAACTTGCACAAGTTAAAATTAACTTTGAAACTAAAATTAACAAACTCGAGAATTTGACGGGAAATGTAAATATTATTGTTAACATTTTGACGCAGATGTAACTCGCTAAACTTCGTTTCCTACGTCAATTAACCTATAATTTATACGAAATATAAAGCAGTTTTAATCAAATATTCACATAAAATCTATTTTTATATTTAGCGGTACCCGCATTATATATTACAAAAATTGCTTTATTAGCTAATCAGAATTAAGAGATCTAATTTTGCCTGATTTTACTGCGGATATTCCACACACTAACGTTTATTAAAATACACAAGTATAAAACATGATTTATTTTAAAAATAATTAACCGAGTACCCATTTTTGTTAGTATAAACACGAAGTAGAATCGAATTAATCCCTTGTTTCACAAAGTAACTGGATAGTTATGAAATAATATAAATTGGTTATTAACTAGAAAGAAAATAACATTTATGGTCGGTTGTAGTAATACAAATTAACGTTAATCATGAATTAAATAAATTTGTAAATAATTTAATGGTGAAATTAAATATCGTAATATTTAATATAGACAATTATATGATGTTATGTATATTTAGTAAATATAAACCTGTTGTAATTTTATACTTAAAATTTCTTTAATTAGCAAAACGAGACTGAAATAATCTCCGATTAAAATTATTTCCTGGACGCAATCATGAATTTGAAATTCTTTAAAATAATTATAGTAATGCCATTTATTTAAAATATATATTATATGCTGTACCAATTTGATATTAAATAGTTCTAATTTATGTTAGTATTAATTTTCATCATCTAGAGATTGTTCATACTTTTGTTTTAAATTAATATTTAATTTATAGTGTATTTTTTATTTTTTTGCTATTGACTTTGGTATTTGCAATATGATATATGAGTAATTATTACGTTCCAAGTATGCTTATTACAATTATTGTATACGCTTGTAAACTATTATAATCGTTATCAGTCATACCAGTGTAATAATATAGCGTATGATATGGTAATTACTATAGCATTTAAATACTTTGATAATTTAGTATCGTACAAAATATAAAACTGTTATTACTAATGTTAATGTATATTTATATACAAATATAAGTAAAATGAGCCTGTGCATTAACTGTGATATATTACGCAATTTATTTTCAAATTAAACGTAATGCCCTTGACCGATCATGCATACAAAAGAATTATTTATTGAAGATTTGGAAGAAACATTTAAATATTGTTTTCAAAATTAATAGGTTTTCTTACCAAATATTAAGTTTTATAATTTTTTTGCAGCCGTTTTTAGCTGTAAAGCACTTATACACACATACACACACACACACACACACACACACACAGCCCCACACACACACAGCCCCACACACACACAGCCCCACACACACACAGCCCCACACACACACACACACACACACACACACACACACACACACACGATAGTGCGAGAGGCGTTATTCGAAAAATGGTCAGAATCGAGTCAGGGAAGGTCAAAAGGCATATTTCCATTGAAATATAATTATTTCATGATAATAATAAGGCTACGTATAAGAAAATAAAAAATTTTATAAATACGTATCGCATATTTTTAAAAACTAATAATCTTAATAATGATTCATAAAACTAGTCGTTCATATTGCTGCTGGGGATATTGTTCATAAAATGACGATATATCAGAGCAAACTTGATTAGGGTGTGTCGTGAAGCTATAAAATCCATAATTGAATGAAATATCAAGCCGAAGAGTATTGTATAAATACTCTGTACATAGGTACGGCAATTTAATGTTTTCAATATTTTCTAAACTAGCTTTTGCGCTATGATGTCCCATAATTTTAGTTGGAAACTAAATTGTGTTTGTGTAAAAAAAAACAAGTTACGTTCCACTTATTTTGCTGTCACTAACCGGATGCTTCTAATATCACCACAATAGGTTTATATGTTATATATGGCATGATATCAGGGTCGAAAGTTAATAGTTATAGTTTCCAATATCATATGTTATTATGTCTGTACCTGATAGCCAACTAGTACATATTTTAATGGATTTAAAATTATTTTATAATCATAGCTTGTCATAACATAATTTTTCATTTTTCTATTTATCGTGTAATCAATTTTTCGAATTCCATTCGTTAGTCATATTTTTTTAAACACACTACTTGATTCTAAATAATGTAATTTTATTTGTATTATTTAATAAAATAAAGGGTTACTAATTAAAAAAAATTATTTATTTCATAGAACATGGCTATTAAAATTTGAATTTTTTTTGGTTTTTTCTAATATGTCAATAGAAATATTGAAATAAAAGATTGAAAGAATCGTCGAAGTTTAAACGTATATCTCGTACGAACGAACAAGACACCTACTTTCTATCGTGTTATTTTTCAATTTATATCCACATAGCATGTTGAATTATAATTTAAGAAAACGTTTTCTGTGCTTATCTGTTAAAGTTATTTAATTTATTTTCCTTTGTTGCTGTCAGAATTTTTGTTTATATATGCTCTGGGTAATATTGCTTATAAATATTGGCAACTGAGGAAGTTTTTCAACAAGATTGATAATTTCTAGAGCAGACAAGAGATAGTAGAGAGATTTAAAAAAAAAACTGTATTTTATATGAATACTGTATCACGGTAATCTTTGACCTCAGCGTATTTTCTTGTGGTATTCTCTAGAAATGTTTGGGCCGTTCATCTATATTTAGAATATAAATTGTATTTATTATATTAAATATCTAAGCTTTCAAATGAAAATTTCAATAACCATTTTCTTGTTATTGTAGAATCCGCACAAAGACGACTAGAGTAAACAAGTCCTTGCAGTTTAAATATTTCTTGTCAGCCATATTCAAATCTGTATACAAACAAATAGTCTGACTCGATTCAGGGAAGGTATATTATTGTTCAAATCTCGGTATCGAATTTTTTCTTGATTACAGTACTTAGTTATTACTTCGTATAAAAAAGTAAAAACATATTTTAAAATGAGCAATAATACTCCACTTTAGTTAGGAAAATGCATTTCCAAGAATGTTCAGTCTCTTCAATTTATTAATAAGCTTTATATCTAGTCTCCGAATCAATTGCAAATATAATTGCAATGAAATGCAAAGATGTCGCATTAAATATCTATTTTATTATATATTTTTATTTTTCTGTAGATATATGTCAATTACAGACAGCTTCTAAGAAATGATTATCTGTATCTGATAATGGCAACTTTGAAAATTTCCATTTTAATTAATAATCACTCACTTCCACACTTCAACTAGATTTTTCTATCTCATCTTAATCACTCTATAATTAATTATTTCGAGACGAATTTAAAAATATCGTTGCACTACTTCAACTATAAAATATCCACCCATCGACTACTCAGAAGTTAAACCAAGTATTTCATATTTGGGCCAACATTGGACATGCTTGATAACAATAATAATACCCAACGGGGCCACCCAGTACCGCTTACATTATGTGCGTTTGTATTGTATTAGCAATTCCGCAGAATTATATACACCAAATTGGAAATGGTAATTTCGATAACCATGCGTCCGTCCGGGTGCGATTACAGATTCAAGTATGGAGTATATTCGTCGATAGAATCATTCAGTTCAGTGTTTATATTGTTCAAATTCATTTGTGGTTGTGTAGTATCTTGGGAAACTTAGTGTAGAAATTTGAATATATGACTAAGTTTGTACTTGTTGAACATCAGCTCAACTACTAAACGTTAATTTAATACGGGAAAATCAATTTTAGTCGTTCTCTTACAAATACGTTTAACTTAACTATAATCTAATTAGGTCACTGGTCTATATATTGCTGACCAAAAACTATATTTAGAGGTAAATATTGTTACTTGGCATTTTGTAGCGGCGAAGGATATTATTAGTAAATATGCTTTGTATTTTATTCAATGAGGAATTATATGTATATGAGTACTTCTGTAAGTATTGTAATCATAAAATAAGTCGATCTCGAGATTTTAACAGAAATATACCTTTTGACCTTCCCTGAATCGAGTGTCGAGTTTTGTGTATTTGTTTTGATAATGCTACGTTAAGAGAGGTATATAGAGTATATATGTATAGTAAGTTTATTGTTACAAAAGAATACAGATTAATTTTCATAAATTATAAAGCTAATTAACTGAGAAGGATGAATAATTATATATTTTTTAAATACCAGTGTTCTGTATATTTTTATAACTTCATCAGTAACAACACATCATTTGTATATTTTTCTTTATTATTATTTATTTTTCCGCAGATGCCTATACGTGCTAAGAAGCACGTTCTGTTTAATTTGTTTAGCAATTTATTTCTGGTATATATGAAATAATAATGTTTCTAGGAAACAAGGCCTGCTTAACTTATTTCATACAAACCAATTACATTCATTGATATATGGATGTCGACACGTTGAATTGCGTACATGTTACAGCATATATCACTAAAATCGAGTAGGCGATGAAAATAAATAATCCAAGTCTGTTTAGGATTTTCATACTAATTTTACATTCAAATTCACATGTATATTGTTTTAAATTTATGTTGCTTGCTTCAAATAAATAACTTCATTTAAAATTGAATCTTTTTCTAATTAATTTCCTATACCTCCGTAACTGTGGCAGCAGGATTAAATTTTCAACTGCAAAACATATCTAGAGTAAACATGCACTTCCAGTTTAAATATTCGTTTTTAAGATAGGAGGTTTTCTAATCAGACGTCTTTTCAAAAATTGTCTCGATTTGTTTTATGTTTACAGTATTTATTTACTATTTCATATTAAGAAGTAAAAATATATATTCTCTTTTCTACTGAAGGAGTAAAGAAATAAAAGTGTACCAGAAATAGAAAACAAACAATGAAAATATACATTAAAGCTATTTTAATCACTTTAATGAGGAAATAAATATTAAACCGCGATACTTGATAGTGTAATTCAATTAAAGGGTGCATATTTAAGATAGCATGCAAAAGCATTTCGCTTATCTAAACACATATATACATGTATGTATGTTCGTAATATAATGCTTAGATAGTCTAGACTCATGTACAGCAATGTAGTTTTCCCCCGTGGTGATTCCTATCAAGTTTATAGAAGTTGTACATTTCATACCATTTTTTGCATAGTAATAATGACTGCTCAGAGACGATGATTGCATAGAAACATAAACGATTCGAACACTTTCAGAAATATAGATAAAAGGTGTGCATGGGTATAGTCGTAAATTTCATTAAAATTTGGGGATTACTGCTACAAATGCAATAGCAATTCTCAAGTAATGCTACCTAGCGTGCAACACAGAATGAACTTGTAGTCGGCAATGAATATGTTAACTAGTTTCTAAAAGATTTATGTTTTATATAAATAAAACATTATCTATTATAGTTACTCTAGAGAGGCGTGGTTAGCATTGCAATAAATTCAAATCAATTTGTGCAAGTACGGTGTACAAAAAAAATCATTTTATTTTTCAAGTGGTAATTTAAAATTCCTATGAGCACACACACACACACATAGAGAGAGCGAGATAGAGGGAGATGTGGTTCCAAAAGTAGTTTCACTCAATTCAGGGAAAGTCAAAAGGTATATATTCAGATATGAATATTTTGGCTTGGAATTTACAATATTTTACTAACGAATGGAACTAATAGATTTTGATAGTATATTTGCATTATATGTATATAATCCTCATCAGATAGTAAGCGTAAATAAAAATATATTGAACGACTTGAACTCTTATACGGTATGAACAGAAATTAGTATGCCTGCAGCATTTAGAACAGACACGATTGCGCGCATAAAATAAAATCCTCATGAGAACGACACTCCCATGCTAATAACAAACGAATGACAGTAAATAAATGTCTATCTATCCTCTATCCACTTTAATCTTGAGGGGTAATTTTATTCGAAACGCATCTATATAATATAAATAATACTTGATTGGGTCCGCCTTTACTGGCTGGAACATTTCTATAGGCACATATAATACAACTTAATAATCGATATCTGGCTGGTCGGACGGTCTGTCCTTGAACGTCGCATAGAAACTACGAAAAGTTCACGACCAGAGAGAGGCAACATCCAGATTACGTGGATGGAATAAAATGTATAAGTTTGCGAAATGATGGTTGCTGACTGCTGACTGCCGACTGCTGCTGGTGTTGTAACGGATGGCCTGTTTTGTTTCGGGTGATGGACACAAAAGCATGGCGACGACATATGTCACGGGAGGATGCTGCGACCTTCGGGATCACCACACTCAAACTATGATGCTCTTCATGTTTTACGCTGATGAGTTTATTAATCCATGGTGGCATCGTAAACAAAGCTTTATAATTGTCTGTTTTGGTTTTAATTACTGCCTAACCCAATAGAATTGTAATCGTTATTATCGGGTTTATATTCAGGGTTGAAATAAACATTAATTTAGAATACTGATTTTTATTACCCATACTTGGAAGAATAAAAATGTTCGCTGCTTCATTTTTCATCAATAAAAGTCTGTTACGGCATTTTGAATAATTTAAACACTATTTTTGAACACATAAATAATGTGTGTGTGTGTGTGTTTGAAATACTTTTTTGTTAAATACATTTCTTAGAATAGATATTAAATTTCAAATTCCAAATTATTTGAGTCTATTTTGTTTTTCTGTTGAACATTTGATATGATTTATGTAATAATATATCCTATACTTACGTATACTTTTTTCTTATTTCTTATTAATCAACTTTAAATAGCGATTTTCTAGTAACCGATACACTTTTTGAAAAAAAAAATTAAACAATACTGGTGTGAAATATTGATATCTTTCATTTTTATTGTAACAATTTCACTCTAAGTGCAGCCCATTCGGTGCTACTGCAAAAACCATAAAAAACGACCGAAGTAAACAAGCACTTAGTGAAGCCGTTTCGGTGAACGACTGAAGTAAACAAGCACTCCCAGTTTAATTTTTTTTTAAATAAGATGTTTTCGTGTCATGTAAATCTTATGATTAAATCATAATTCTACCTTTTATCGTTTAGGCTGTAGAACACAGACAAATAAACAAGCGCCATTCCACAAATAGTCGACCTTAATTCAGGGAAGGTCATTTTCCGTTGAAATCTCGAGATCGAGTCTGGTAATACTATATGGATTATGAAAACTATTGATCGGAAAGTTACTGTAAAAAGACCAAAAAATAAAAGTCTGCTCTATAATTTATTGCGTTACTAGTTTTATCTACAAAATGTCCTTTTCCGATTTTATTTCCTTTTTACATTTAAACTCGTTATCCAGATAACCAAATGCATTAGAAACTACCATATATGACTCCCTTGATTTACATTTAAAAAAACAGTGCAACTTATATAGTTGTAACTACTATATACCTAATCGCAAACAAGTCAAAATGACTTATCCACACTCATTTACTCATGCTTATCATTGCTAGGTGTGCATAATTAGTCTAATAATTATGTTAATTATTGTTTAGTCGGTATTTGATAAAACTTATCATACTCTGAATTTTTTAAGCCTTAATTATTAAATAATCATGTATGATACATTTGTTCTATTATCAGTAATTTATTTTATAAAATAATTTCCAAACCGTAAACAATGGAAACAAACTGAAACCATAAATCGTTTTGTCGAAATAAAAAACAAATTAAATAATACATTAAAGATATAGGTGCTGTGTCGAAAGACATCAATCAACGCATTCGGTTTTCAATTTAAATTTTATTGTTTGTCAGCACTTTTGTTCGAATTGATTTTAAATAGAATTTCGCTTTAAACGAACGAAGTACGACGAGACAAGGTTAAAGACATCGGATCACCATTTATCGAAGGAGACGTATGACAAACACCAATCAGAAGACAGACGTCAAACTAAACTAATATAAAAGCAAGATCGCTAACTTGAACACAAAACAAAAAAAAACTCAAACAACATGAGCAAAACAAATCGCGTGACGCCATTTCACTTTGATTTATAATATTACTAAAGTCTTTTTTTCATCCGTTTAAATCTCATATTTAACTGCCTTGTTTATTGGAAAACGTTCAGTATAATTTGGTTTTACATTCAAAGATGTAATTTAAATATATTTTATTTTTCTGGTTTTATTTACCATTCCATTATCTAAAGTAAAATGGTTTGTAAAACAACAAAAGAAAATTCACGTCCATTATTTGCTACTTTTCTATACAAGATTTATTATTTAAAACAAAAACCGCAAAAAATAACTAGAGTAAACTAGCACTTCCGATTTGAATATTTTTTCAAAAATATACTTTTTATTAATATTTAAAATTGTTTTTAATTTTACCCTTTTTTTCCCGTTTAGATTATAGAGCACTCACACACCGAAAATCACACATACACGCGCGTGCTCTCTCTCTTTCTCTCTCTCAAACACAGAGAGAGAGAGAGAGAGAGAAATATTGACACACAGACAGACGTCGTTCCAAAAATTGAAAATAATAATAAATAAGCATCTAAATAACAAATAATAAAGCTATCGCTATTCTCTAACGGATTGTTAAGATTTATAATTTAAAATAAGAGGTAAACATGAGATGCATATCACAAATGATTAAATTGCAGAATTTGAACCCTTGAATCATAATATAGATTGTATATTGATTTGCATATTCGAAGTGTCGGAGGATTTGCATAATAATAGGGATCAAATTGGGTTCGCAGTAAGATTAAAAATTCTAATAATTAATGATGAGGGGAAACTCTGAAATATAAACAATGGAACATGCAAATCCAAGTTTCTAAAGTGGTTTAGAGCGAGTTGAGTAATAAATCGAAAGTGGTTCATCCTACCAATATGAAACACACGTACATACCATCTCTAATAAATTGCATTTATAGAGCAGAGCCATGACATATAAACAGAGACATAATTGTATGTTTCGTGTTTGCTGGAATGTATCATAATCGGCATGTACATACATACATGCATTGAGTATTCCGCCCGCTCAAGTGTTGGCCCAGCAACCGCGAAATGATAGATAGAGTTGCGTGCGTATATACCTTCATATGTATATGCTGAGAGGCCAATAACACCTCGGATTGGCCGCGCGGCCTTGAGGCATCAGTGCGTGACCTTCCCGCGAACCGGCTCGCAAACATCCGTTCTCCCCTCGGACTCGCATACTTTCATGCTTCTGTTACTACTGACTGTGTTGCTCACTGTTTGCGACTTGCTTCGCTGGCCACGAAACCATATTTGCGACAAATAGCTACCTTACAATTAATATTATAATAGTAGGCGTCATTAGCAAGTGAAATCGTCGGATCTAATTGTGGACGGTTTTAGGGTGGCATTGGCGCTTAATTCTTTAGTATACATTAAATATTTGCAAATTCGTTTTTATTTAAATATTCAAGGAAACACTTTTGTCTTTTAACCTCGCCATTAAATGACTAAACTTAGTACGATGTTTACACATCTTAATTCGTACACATATTAAATACATTAAGCTATATTTTATTAAAATTTCATAACAATGCATTAACGTGAGACTCTTATTCTGGGAACTAATTCTTTATTTTCTTATACGAAGTTTTCATGAAAAAATTCGATATCGAGATTTTAATAGAAATTGACCTTCCCTGAATCGAGCCTTACTATTTTTCAAATAACGTCTGTTTGTGTGCATGTCTGTCTGTCTGTCTGTTTGTCTGTCTCTGTCTGTCTGTCTCTGTTTGTCTGTCTGTTTGTCCGTCTGTCTGTGTAGGAGCGAACGAGTGCGATTACGAGAATGTGTGTATGAGAGATTAAAAAAAAGGTCATACCTGACAGATCTTTACTAGTTATAATTATAATAGTATTTATAATTGCATATGATTGTAAATTTTAAAAAAAATCTCGTGAAATAAAATTATAATACATAAATGATTTAATAACCGCCCTTGTCTGCCTTTACGGTGAATGCAAATTTATTATTAATGTACCTACTTAATTATCTATTTTATGGATTTTCAATGAAGTAATTTTTGTTTGGTTTGTTTGTTGGTATAGGACCGGTGACGGTTCCCATGGTATCGACAAATTCGTCGCCGCCAATAGCGATGCCAGTGCAGGTACCTCCAGGCCATGTAGTGCAGCAAATCGTTGATGAGAGCGGTACTCTGAGGCACGTGATCCTCTCACCACAGCCGCCTCTTGTTCCCATGCCACATTCGCACAATCCCCAACATTATGTAAGTAGACTATATATATAATACAGTACTTATAGTAATAGTAATACACTCACAAGCTCTTCGTAAACAAAACAGACAACGTACATAAACTCGAAAATCCTTTGACATCAAATTACGTATAGGCACATACACGTATGTTACGAACTCCACATATGCAAACACATAAAAAATACTACATTTAGAACATGTCTTTTTACAGTTAAACCATTGTAAAACATGCGCTCAAAACAGTTTTTTAAACAAACAATAAAATATATGCTGTAATTTTGAGCAAATCTTTAAAGTAGAATCTGTAAAATTTTGAACACCTATAGTTCCGTAATTAATATTTAAGAATAGTTCATTGCTAAATGCAAGAATTATGTTTGATTCGAGATCGAATATTTTCATGATTACTTTATATAAGAATGTAAAAATATATAAATTTATACTTGAATATGTACTTTGAACAATCGCAAAATAAAATAAATAGAATGTGTATGTATGTTTGTACGGTTTCGCGTGAACTTTGAAGTAATATCGAGAACGTTACTAGTCAAGGAGTTTTATTGTTAATATGACTAAACGGTGATTGCGGTGGAAATGAGGTTCTCGAGAGGAAATTGTTTTGTGAGATGGAGACACGAAAGGAAATGCCCCGATGTATGAGGAGTGCGACATTGATAGAAATGTTGAATGGGTGATGATCAAATAGATGATTTGAAAGAATATCAGATAAAAGGTGTACTAATAGAATTTATATGGGACAAAATAAAAGAATGTTTCTGAAAAGATCCATATAAGTTTGGATGAAACGAAACGAGATAAGATGGAATTGCTTTCACATTATTAATATTGAAAAAAATATGTTGCACTTAATTCTTGTGCAATTATATAATATTTAACGCAAACATAAAAACATACAACATCAATTTCTTTTTTAATGTACCTTCATATGTATTTAAATTTTCATTAAAATTCTTTTGGTAAATAAACACGATAAACACTTTTTTCTGTGTTTAAAAAAATAGTGTTTATATAACAGTTATATGAAATCGTCTGTAGTGTGTACTTTTATTTTACAAACAACAGAATAATATATAAGTAACTGCATAATTCATAAATTGAAATAACACATGTATATGTAAATAGGAGCAGTTTGATGTGTACGACATTTGTAGCACATGAATAATAAATGCAAACTGATAATATATGGAGATAGTTGCCAGGCGAAATGTTGATGAGAAACATTACTCATTCACGTTGTAAATACCACTTGCAAACTATGCAAAATGTGATCATAACTGTTACTACACGTCTTATTTTGCTGTAGCAATTAATATTTAAAGCGTTTAGTTACAGATTATTTTAAAAGGAGCCTAGGATTTTTAATTATAAAGTTAATTATAACGCACGTTAGGTACACATACATACTTTTTATGTTCTTTAAGGGGATTAACCCAGGGGGGATTCATTAGTTTTTTTCGAGATATAAATATTCTAATATAATAATTTCTTTATTTTGGTTGGTATATTATTATGAGTAAATTTAACAAAATTAAGTATCGTAGCAACAAAAGATCGTGAAAACAAAAATTTGGTTTATTTTATGAAATACTGATAAAAAAATTGTAATATCTTTAAATAATTGAGTAAAGTAGATAAGTGAGTTTTCAACAGTAAAAGGACATCAAAGCTCGTACTTTCTTTCTAAATACGATAAGTTAAATAAAATGAAATTTACTAAAAGAAAAATAAAGTAGTTAGTTTTTTTCATAAAGTAACTCGGTTTAATTGAAAATGCCATTGAAAACGTGGATTGAGGTGTTCGTTTTATAGGTGATTCATCGGTTAAACGCCTACTTTATCGCGCTGTCACACATTCTTTAATTAAATCTGTCGAAGAAGGTATTTTTCAATATTTCTAATTGCTCGTTGTACCTTATAAAAAATCAGTCACAATTAAATATCTGAACTGTTCTTACTGTCGTAAAACAAGTATGGTATTGATTAACATATTTATAAATTCAATTATCTACAATGTCTTGCGCTGAACTTTCTTATACATATTTTATTTAGATAAGAACATTAAGATAAAAACTTTTAAAAATTATAATCATTCCTGACACTATATTAAAAATTATTAGATCTAGAATATTTTTTGTTTGGAAATGAACTTGAACAAAAACTATTTCAATATAATATTTTTAATATCTTACTTACTTTCGATACGCTTTTTCATTAAATCTTTTTGTGACAGCGTAGTTTATACGGATTTAATCCTCCACACCTACTTAACTATAGCAGTATAAATAAGACAAGTAAACATTTCAATAGCAATTTTCTTGTAACTGGTACATTTTTTAAAGAAATTGTAACTATTTCTACTAAAAGTGCAGTTGTTTTGGATATATTGCAAACAACGCAAAATATATCTAGAGTAAACATGCACTTCTGTTTAAATATTATTTTCAAAATTAGAAGGTTTTTTACGTATATACAAATCTTAAGTTTAAAGTTTCATAAGTTTAAGCTGTAGAGTGCACTTCCTCTATCTTTCTTACACACATCCTCACCCACCCACACATACATGAGCGAAAATGATATACAATTCATAAAATATTTAAATACCTAGGTATTGTAGCCACCTAACGATAAATAAGCAATTCTTCGTCTTCTGTCATGTATTGTTAGGTACCTCCTGTATCAAATAAATTATTTCTGTAAATAACATAATTTGTTTACAACAAATATTAATTTAACACCTATTATTATAAAAACTGTATAAGTAGTGAATTTTCTATGTCATTAATCTTGTGAGGCACGTCAAACTAAATTACCTATTCTTCTGCTTTCACAATTCATTCGTATTACGTTCTACTATCCTACTAATACATTTATTATAAAATCTACGTCTCATTCCGTTATTAATAGTCTTTTATTCTGTTATTGACAGAAGTGTCAACTGAATTTCTAGAAACTATATTTATAATTTCATATTTTGAATAAATTTTTTCTCATGGCAATTTGAAAAAATAAGAAACTCGTATGTAATTTAAATGTCTCTTTTGAAATTGTATATATGATTAAATTTAAAATATGAAAACAGTATATCCCATCATATGAATAATAGTGTACTTGAGCTGTGATATTAACATCAAAACATTTCTCATGCATATAAAATGTGTGAGGGTCATTTTACGACCTAAAGTATTAGGGGGAAATATTACATTACCAATTCAATCTTTAAGTAACCATAAAACAGGCACAATTCATATTTTTACTCTTCCTACGAAGTCCAGAAGAGCTTTAAGTGTTCAGCTGTGTCTCAATAGCATTTTCGAAATCAATTCATTCTTTTTCTCATAGTTCTTACTCCGAAATCTCATATTTAATGGTTGTGCACTCATAAGACTAAAATTTGTTATGCCATCTCCTTGGAGGATACTCTACCAATTTTAACTAACCGAATATTTAAATTTTATAATAGTATATTGTGGTATACAACATTTTCGTGGCTTCTCGGAGGATTCTCAACTGGTTTTAACCAAATTTGGTATACTTCAAGTGTTTAAGGTCTCAAAAAAAAAAATGCAAACCGAATATTTAATATTTAAAATAATAAATTGTGGCAAACAACCAAAATTTGCCGTGCCTGCTCCTCGGAGGGTACTCAACCGATTATAATAAAATTTGATATTTCGAGAGATATATGACAAAAAAAAATCTGCAATGTCTTACACTCAATTTTCTTATATGTATTTTGTTTAAATAGAAAGAAGACATATTTGTACTATCTACTAACCTTAGAAATACATTTTCACTAAAGATGTTGTTAAAAGTCAAATTCCAAATTATTTTTTAAGGTATACATTTAGTGAAAAAGTGTTCCAAAGGTTAGTAAACTGTTACAAATTAATAAAAATACGTATTTGAATGTCCCTCTTATATAAACGAAATACATATAAGAAAGTTCTGTGCAAGCATTTGCGGATGTTTTAAAAAATGACTAGAGTAAATAAGCATTTGCGGTTTGAATATTTTTACCAGAATAGGATGTTTCCTTGATAGGCATGTACAAATCTTTAGTTAAATGTTTAATTATTTTACCTTTAACCGTTCAAGGCATCAACGCGTTAGATCTGAGGTTCTGGGTTCAAATCCCAGCGACATCCGATGCATTTTTCTCAATGTTTAATATTAAATATAGTTTACTTCGATAAATAAGGGGTCCAAAAAAGTTACCAGCCAAATATATAACTTTGTAATTTGTGGTAAAAGCAGTTTGCGTCATTGTAGTTCACCTAGGAGTGCCCTAGCGATATATTTTATTGTACTATTAGTAAATTCTATAATTTACTAAGAATGTCAATTATCTTTCGAAAAAAGTGTTTTATTTATTGAAAATATATGTACATTAATGTAATATTAACTGATAAAATAATGCAGTTTGTGTCCATTTAATAGTGAAACGTACTTGATATAACAATAACAGAGCAACAGTTGTAAACAATTACTGTTAATATAGGCACGGGCAGTAATAACAAGGTATAAATGGTCTTGACAGTAATATTGTTCCACGTGGAAATTTGTGACCGTCTCGTCTGTCGTGTAGGATCGAGTGTCTCCGTGTGGCGGAGGTATAAATTATGGGTCTGACCGCCTATTCAATTATGTATAAATTCCACTAATTTAAACGCTTGTTCCGGTCTCCTAAGTGGGTGGACTTGACTCGCAATATATTATATTACGTCTCAGACCTTGATTCTCAGATTACCGTACCGGAACAGATCCAGTAATATTTATTATTTTTGATCGTAATTGATTTTATTCATAAATGCATTTTACACGGTAATTTACTTCAGTTTCCATGAATTCTGCAACGGTATTTCCAAATTTATGTAATTTAAACAATTTTTTTTTATTATTGATTTATTTATTATTATTTATGAAGAGAACAGTTAAACTTCCATTTATAGGAATTAAAAATTATATTACCACTTTATAATAAACCACGAATAGCTGTTCAGTTATCTGCCAATTATTCTAGAGAAATATTTAATTGATCCAATATTATTTTTATATATAACTTTACAATTTTCTCGAAAATCTGGATTTTAAATTCATCTTTAACATTATTTTATCTTACAAATAACGAATTAAATCTTTCCATTGAAATAAATAGCCAAACATTTATATACAATTAAATTTCATGATTACAATTACGTATCACTTCTTATAAGAAAGAAAATAAGATCTAATACAAAAAAAAATTGAATTACAATAATTAAGTGCCAGTATCATATTATGAAAATTGATTTGGTATAAACGGATTTGATATTAATTTAGTTCGTTAAGTACTGAATTAGTGCTATTATCACGTTGATAATAATAAGAACTCTATATTATGTCTTTTAACTAATTAGACTGACAGATAACTGATCGAACAGTTGCCTTTTCTAGCTTCAGGGATGTCCGCATCCAATTAGACGAGTAAATTAATTTGCAACATAAGAATGTTTCTATTGGATTATTTTTAACTGTAACGCTAACTACAATATCATCTCTTCAAGTTGCAGTAGCTAAAACCAGATTGGTTGTTTTGTAAAACGTTCTTTTCAGTTTATGTAACGGCTTAACTGAAGTAATACAATTAAAAATACTGCTCTTGTTAAATGATATCGATTTAAGAAAAGAGCTCTCTTGCACTAGGTTAGACAAAACAAAAGGCTATTCACTCTTTTATAAATACGACACCGCTGCGCTATTACCAAAACACTTTGGAAACCAATCTGACCCCCTTTTATTTATGTAAAGTGCACTCTTCCGGATTATTACCCCACCCTGTTCCACTATTTATGATCTAGAATAATGATCGGAGATTAGATAGTCGAAGTATGCAAATAATACAATGTGACAATTTTCTTATCGCAGCGCTCGATATCAAGATGCTCCTTTCATAATCAGTGTGGGTCACAACTCGCATACCAAAACATACACACGGCGTAGATAAAATGATAATTTCTAACATTCTTAAGCATGAAAGGAATTCCTTACTGCCAGTGGCGTACGTGATCAAATTTGGTAATTGTTTGAATACGCGCGCAACATTTGACAATCTAATTTGCATTGGAATCTGTTAATGGTTTTCAAGAAATTTCTCTGCAATTTTTACTTTTATACGTAGTAATATGTAGATATTGTAATCATGATCAAAAATCTATCTCGAGATTTTAACGCCAATATATCTTTTGGCCTTCCCTGAGTCGAGTCTGGTTAATTTTAAAAATACATATATATGTCTGAGTTTGTATCTGTATGTTTGTTCGTTTTGTCCGTATGTATGTATGTCGATGGCTATATGTTTGTGCCTGTGTGTATAAGTATATTTTAAGCACAACTTTTAGAGATTGGTTTTTTTTTCTAATGGAATAATTTTTTAACAAAAGTAAAAATCTTGTGATATTAAAAGTATGCTGAAAATGTTTCCTTTGTGTACAATCGATCTGTTGAATACTGGGTTGTTTGTCCGCAAAAAAATTATAATTTTCATTTATTCGTTTAACAGACAATGAAAATTAAATAAAGTAGCGAAATAAATTGAAACTAAGCAGATTTTTGGCACGGATTTCTATTATAGCTTACAGTGACGAACATACTAAAAGTCCACATAAATAAGAGACGAGCGTTGGCTGTCATCTAGAAAAAAAATATCTTCCGCGTTCTCTAGATTCGTAATTTTTTTTTCATTTTTTTAAATTTGAAATAAAATACATACATTTTCCATTTACACAGATTTTATTTATATTTATTACATTGTTCAATCAACAACAATAAGATTAATTATTATTTAAACAATTCATTGAAGATTTACCGATCAAAATGATGACACAGATACATCAGTCTCATTTAGATTTTAAAATATCTGCAGTGTCATGCACCGAACTTTCTTATACGCATATGGGTTAAACCATATCGTAGTTACATTATTTTTCAAATTTATAATATTTGTTTTAATTTTTAGATCGCTTTTACAGTTAATATATTTCTTAGAATAAATATAAAATGTCAAACATCAAATTATTTAAGTCTATTTTGTTTCTTTGATAAACAATTAACAGGCAATTGATGATACGATTTATGTTAAAAATATATATAATAAGCAGAAATTTGTTTTGAAAACAGTACTTTTTGGAAAATATGTTCAAACAAAAGTTGTGCTAAATAGAAATACCTATAATTTTTGCTTATGATATTTTTCTGTAACTGTAACCATTTTTGAGTAATTGCAGAAACTGCAAAAAATGACTAGAGTAAACAGGCACTTCCGCTTTGAATATTTTTTTCAAAAATAGGAGGTGCACACCTCAGGCATATGCAAATTTTAAGTTTAAAGTTTCATAATTTTAGCTTCAACCGTTTAGGCTGTAGAAAACATACACACACACACAGACACACACACACACACACACACACACACACAGACGGACGTCATTCCAAAAATAGTCGGAATCGATTCAGGAAAGGTCAAAACGTATATTTCCGTTAAAATCTCGAGTTCGAAATTTTTCATGATTACAATACTTACTTATACTTCGTATAAGAAAGTAAAAAATCAAATGGACTATATATTTTGGAGTCGTTCTAATAATTTATATAAATTTCATTAAACAATATGTAATTAATCAACAAGTTAATAAATCTTCATAAATTAGATTAAAACGAAGTATGTTTACTAAAAATCTTGTTGATTTCCCTTTTATATTAAGTTTGACATACAAAGGACATGTTTATCATATACTTAATCAATGTGTTGACAGATATTTATAAAAAATGCCTTTCATAAAACACTGTGCTGCTTTACTTAAAAACCAATTAATTAGTCACGATAGATTCGTGGATCTATGTTTTAGATAAAAATTTATATTGCGTGACAATTGCTCGTGTGTATGTACAATTTCTTAATAGTTTCCGTTTCTTTGTTAAAAATTGTATGCGATTTAAAAAATCACAACTTTTAACTAGGTAAACCATTTCATTATTTGCTCGTGTGTCTACAACATACTCAAAATCAGAAAAAGTAACTTATTCTAAATTCGTTTTAAATTGCTCTAATCATAATAATATATACCTAGAAATTTACTCAAATTGAATGGAAAACTCGTATTATGTTTGTTAACTATAAAATTACCAATATTCTGCCGCGTTATTGTATAATATGTAAATTATAAATTTTGATATGTAATCTATTCTCAAAATATAACAAAAAATTAGGATTCCCTCAAAAACAAATACATTCTGATATTGCGATATTCTAATATAAATTGTAAAGTACTTAAACATTTCGTATTGCCAATTAAATAACGGAAGTGTGTAAGAATATGCTATAAATAAAATCTTTTAATGTTTCTTAGAATTAAAAAATATAATCGCGAACTTAATTTCAAACGATCTCTTTAGTGAGTTCAAAATAAACAGACTTTATATTTTCGTATATTCTAAATATACCATATATTAAATAAATACTTGTGTATTTTTGGAACCGAGAATACTTTTAGATCTTTGCCAATTCATATAAAAATAAGCAAAAACTGCTAATAGACACTCATAGTGTGCAAATGAATTTATGTATATACATATATAATGAATTTAATTTAAAAGAAATGAATTTCTTTACGAAAATTGTAGTCTCATTTAATTAAATTTTTTTTTTTGTGTATCAAACAGATTATTAAGTTGTTTTTGTTTAAAATTAACATTTTATTTATTAATTTATGGTTACTTTAGAGATCTTATTCATCGCCCTCACAAAGTACTAATGTTAATATACTAAAGAAACTTTATAGTTAAGTTTTTAAAGGAATTTAAATTTTGGTAATCATGCTACTTGGGAAATAATAATGACAAATTGCGTTTTGATTATTTTGAATGCTCGTGCGTTATTTTAAGCTGTATAACCCCTTAATCACAAACTGAATCATTTATTCAAAGATTTCTACATTTGCAAAACCTTAAATTTAATAATATTTCAATTTATACTTGTATGTAATACTACATACAATCGTCTCTACTTAGTTTAATAATTAATAGCTAGCAACATCAAATTCATTTAATTACAAAGTGGAGTTGAATATTTTATCGTAAAGTCCGGTAGTGCTAATTTGATTTGGGCTTTAATACCAGTCATACTAAACACTTAGTGAAGTTCCAACATTAGAGAATAGAATGCGTGATATTAGGTTTGACAATGCAAAAATATATAAATTGTTTAATCATTTCATATGTAAAATTTCTTCGTAGTATTTGATTTTATAAAGATTGAAAAAAAATAGAATTGACAAATAAAGTAATTCAATCTGATCTTGACATTCAGACTACTAATTTAACCTTCGCTTATTAAAAATAAAATATCAATGGTTTTTTTGAAGTTAAGCTTATTATAGAAACTTGTTATTAAAATCGCTATTTTTTTTTTTTATAAGAACATTTTTATTTTTATAATCCTTTCAAAACAACAATTTATAATTTGCATAAGCTTTAAAAAATACATGATAGTATCTAATTTTAAATTGTCTTACAAATTCATAATAATACGTTGCGGAATATTGCAATTGAAGTATTTGCTGGCAAACCTAAAATATGGCACATTCAGGCTCGCATCTAGCATATGATTATAGCAATATATCACGATTGATGTATGATATATAATTTCACGTGTCATTAAAATCTAGTTAAAATGTCACAAAGTCCGGTCATTAGTAAATTCAGTCGCGGTGTTTATATGTGTGTTACATATACACAATCCCCTTGGTTCTACTGCGGTCTATTTAATTGTTGTTCATATATCATTTTTTCAACAACCTTATGTTCAAGCAGAAGCTGCATTTGTATTATTTTCTATGTCGAACGTTGGAATCTGTATTTATATTAATTTATTTTCATGTTTACTAATTTAATATTGCGTTACTATAAAACTGCGTTGGTTGGCGTATTATCACTAATCCGGCCTAACACTTATCAAATACGTGATTGATTACATTTTTTTACGCACTTAACTCAATTTTTGCTTCAATAGCACACTAATTTTTTATCCCATTACCGAATCCTATTTCAGATATTTTATTCCGCTCGCTAGGGAAATATTATTAAAAGCCATTTCATTCAACATAAGCAGAACGGGATAAATAATTTTGTGTAAATTTTACGACTTTTTTTTTGAATATTTCAAATTACAATTTACATTATAGGGTAAATGAATGATTAATATATGATTTTTTTTTTATTATTGCTCCTTTTCATGGCCTATAATAATAAAATTTACTTCTATCGCCGTAATTCCCGGGAAGTAGTCTCGAAGTCGATTATTTTACCCTTGAAACTAAGTTGAAGTGTGACTAATATGCAAGATAAAGTCATATTCATAATTTATATTGTCAATATTGAGTAAAGAAAATTAACATAAGTCAATAACATATGTAAGTAGCCCAACCCACAAAGCATTAACTTTACATATGTACGTAAATGTGGCAATAAGATCGCGATATATGTATAACAAAGCAACTGTATACCGCCAACATGTTCAAGTATAATTGCGAATCACAATCATACATGCGTGTTTTTTATTGTCCGATATATTTGTCTCCTACGGTGTTATTAATGTGATTCAGCGATTGCCATTCCAACTGGTCACTCACCTCTTGTTTACGACATCAAAACAAATACCGAACACGGTTACTTAGTTGATATTAACAGAGAACTGTTTACGGTAGAGTTGTTGCAGTCTGCACTTTCAATAGTCAAGGACAATTTGTTCTAAATGTCCAAATCATTATTTCAAACTGTCGCGTGATACATTTATAAATCAGTATCACGGTTTTAAAAAATCATTTAGGTTTGCCAAGTGATTTTCATAATAGGTCTGTTCGGTTATCCTGCAATTACTGCTCGGTGGGAATTTCGGTTTACAAATTACTGGCGATGAATTCGTTTCGAAATAAGATTGCAGTTGCACTTCAAGCTCTTAATTTTAAACCTAGATTAAACTTGATAATCATTGGTATAGATTTATTTTCACTATGAATACGCGCGTTAGTGGTAATTTCCGATTGATATTTATTTGCGAACCCGGATATAATAGTTCACGATCCTGACAGCATTAGAATTAAGTAGTGAGCAAAATCAATATTTTACACTAAATTACAAAATTATAATATAAACAACAATATCGCCTACACACACCATCTTTTTAATAGTTTGGTAAGTGGATACACATACGTAGGCGAATATTTATGGTTCAATATATTCCTAAATTTTATTCTGTTATGTGCGATTGAGGATATGATATTCAATATTGTAAGAGAAAATGATATGTTATGTTTGTGAAATTGACGTAAGTCATAATAACGTGACATTTATGATTATTGTTATACAATTTAACTTTTCTTCGATTTAATCAGACATGCCATAGTTAAAAAACAGGTTTTAGTTTTAATAGAAAATCATAGATAATTTTAAATGTATTAAGAACTCATAACTCTTTTTTTTTAAATATCATTTACGTATGAGAAGTATTAAGAAAGTAAGTACTCTGTGGGTGGTTGAATTTTTGTATAGTGTCGCAATTTGCGTGCAGCGATATATCCCTTTAAACGGCCTCCGGAAAATGGTTACTTATACCAGTAAATTATCAGACAGTAAGCAGATCTTAAAATGGCGATAACCATAGAACTCCTGTAGATAACTGCCTGCGAATTGTTTCATTAAAGCGCGCATACAACGTGTTTTAGAGCATCGTTAGCTTGTGCATATCAGCATCGAGAAGGAAATGTTGATGGCTCTTTTATGCGAAACCAGTGTGAGAAACTTTTGTGCTTCACTTCTGTCTACTATCTGGGCCTGTCTGTCTAATTGTAATTCAGATCTCTTGTAATTAGATGAAAGATATGCGTTCATTATCGCACACATTCACGATCAAATCTTTTGGAAGGAAGGCAGATCTCGTATCTAATTCAGACTTTATCGTACTTCCGTTCTTTACAATTTTGTTTTTATAAATTGTTCATATCCGATTTCTAATAATATCGAATAATGTTCTAAACTAACGTAAACTCTACAACTACTTTTACTTCACTACTAATTGGTAGAGTATTAAAAAATAAAATAAAATTTGAGATAAAAAGAAACAATATTGAAGCAATGATTTAAATTAAAAAAAACAAATGTACGTTAGTAAAATCTGCGATTACGAGCGGTAATTGAATCAATTAATAATAAATTTATATATATAATTAATTATTTCTATCATTCTACGACTTTTTATTCTTTATAGTTTCAATTTGCTCTTTTGTAAACATTTACCGATAAAACAATAATAATAAACGATTAATGCTCAATAGTTTATTGGAAAAATATTGTAATTACATATACACAAAAACAACATTAAATGGCAATTAAAGAGATTAGAATAGTTTTACGCAAACATTTTTAGTATCTTTCGGCGTGTATAAATACTTTTGTTCCTCTCTGTAGCAGCTAGATATATACAAGCCACAATGCTTGTCTGTTGATTTGGTTGCTATAGTTGTTTTAGTTTATCAGATTACAAAATTCAATCATTTACAGAGGAAATTATGTTATTTGACTAGTGAAAACATGTCCAAATTTCATCACACAGTTAATCATTTTGTAACACTGTATACGCTATATATTTGTTTTATCAACAGAATTGTTATCATTTATAGCTTTAAATACATAAAATTATAAAATATTAGGATTTCTAGTTAATGTTACAAAACCTGCTCATAAAAAATATTAATAATAATTTAGGTATCAGGAAAATTATGTTTGATTAAATATTTTTTTGATAAAACTAATTAACAACCCGGTTATACGTAAGAATAACATTTTAAGAAGAACTTGTGGACCCATTCAAAGAAATTCTGTGTGAGCTGAAATATCGGTGCAATTTTATCTTTAATCGAAAACCGTCGGCGTATCTTTTGTGCATCGTATACATTGCCGAAACGTTTTCTTTGAATGAATTTGTGCATCATGGTCGAGACTCTGACAGTGCGCTGTTGTTAAATGCCCAGAAGTCATGTTCACCGTTGATTCTCGGTAGAAGAGTTTTCTCAGGGTGTGGTCCTGTCCATTTGTGCGGTTCGGCGCTGCGGCATCAATACGCTCTTATTCGAAGCGGCTTCGTTTGCCTGGCCTGATGAGCACGTTAAACATGCCAATGGAATTTTTGGGCTAGATTTTCACAGAAACGGAAATATATATATTGATGCTATGTAGTCGCCATGCTTGTATTCAGTGCCCTTCTATAGAAACTTAAGGACGCAAATACTTTCACAAGCGCATATTTGCGATGATACGGATTACGGGAACATACATTCCTAACATTCTTTCGTAAATCGGTTTAGCTCTTTGTCATTGCTAAACAGATCATTCATTTGTCATCGCAATGCGATTCATAGATAAATTAAAGGTGTCTTTACTAAATGTAAATTTAAAATATTCCTAAAATATCCGCAATGGCTGGCATATTATAAATATATATTAATTTACAAAATTGTTTGGAACTTTGTGGTTCCTGTGAAGTGAAGATTGAATATATTTGAGTTAAAAATAAATATACTAATTCATAATGTATGTTTTTCAATTTCGATATGGAACCTTAAGAAATAATGGTTAGCTATAGTCATGTTTCTTGTTTTAATCTCATCGAAATGAAGTTGGTCATATATATCCGCAAAAACCAGACGCCCCCTAGTTTAATTTAGCCGTAGTGCTTTAGTTCAACGTCCGGCCGTAAACCTCCGTTAGCGTTGTTAACGATAAATGAAGTGCAAGGGAACGTAGTTAAAAGGAAATTTCGTGGAAAAGTGGTTCATTTCAAGCTCGATATGAAAACAATCACATTTACTTTTGAAACAGTAGAAAGGCGACGGAACGAACAACCTTCATGGCTTCGACATGTCGTACCCTCCTAATCCCAGTAATAATAATGATTCACTCGACAAGCCGTGGGAATTGATCACTCGACAACCTTTGAATGCGGCTATCACTGAAACTGCACCACTCACTCTCGCGCCATTTACCCAACAGCACCTTTCAGTCGTTTTTATCAACTAATGGTGCAAAACCAAGTGCAATTTTTAACTAGATAAATGATTCAATGTTCAACAATTAATTATTAACTTGCAATGACTGGAACAACAAAATATTCATACATTTTCAATTCAAATCACTTTCCACTTCCCGTTTTTTTTTTATAGATTTTTTGTGGACTAATAAACTAAAACTGAATAGACAATGCAAATCAATTGTGCGAATGCTAAAAAAAATCATTGTATTCAATTCGGTTGTATTGTCAAAATTGAGAACAGCAGACATGTTTAATTTACCAGTTAGGCAACCAGATAGTTTATCAAGCATGGTTAATTAGAAACATGTACTAAATGCTCAATATATGCTATTTTGCTAAAACAGTCGATTTGTAATTTTACTTATTATTTATTAATTCTATTTGGACAATTATTTGCATTTTTTTCTAATATAGATACAGTAATTAACACCACGTTTAAGTCGTGGTTGTATTTTATAATTACTAAAAATATCTTTGTAGCGTTTTGCTACAGTTTTACGTCACTTATATTTTATATTGCATATGTGATGTGAATTTAATACAAATGTCATCTGTTGTATTGTGTCTATTTTTGGTATGCGCACAAATTCGTAAAATTCATATCTTTTCATCCAGCACACTCATGCATCAATAATGCATTAGGATAAAAACGAATAAAATAGTTAAAATGAAACTGTTTTTCTTTACCTGAACTTCTTATATTTCCAAATTACTTCCAAACACAACACACGCGCATATATTTGATTCTCCTTTATAAAAAAAAAGACAAAAAGTGGTTGCAAAAGAATTATTTATAAACGTTTTAAAAGTATGGAATCTTTCCTATTTGTTTAAATTATTTTTGAATAGCGTTAATATTGAATGTTTAAATGAATTGTTCATATTTTCCATAACATGGGTATTTAATTACAATATGTAGGAATTAATATTTATAATAATTAAAATGAAATTAAGTTTTTAAAGATTATATTGTTTATGTACATAATGATGTAAGATTCTATAAGAAATCATTTGATAACGAATACGCTTTGCGCGCGTTGAATGAATTTTGAACTATTCAGTGCCAGCATGACAACTCGATATCAACGTTTATTTATGATAAGCATTCGCTAGGTAGTGCAGTTGGTAGTTAACATATGTTCAAGTTAGATGTGTTGTGCATAATTTAACTAGTTTTCCGCGAAAATGGAAGAAAATTACGACCCAAAATCCATCTCTATTAAAATTACTCTGCGACCAAAGGAAACGGTAATATTGTAAATAACATACTTGCGTTTTTATATATTGATTTTATTTATATATAATGTAAATATATTATTTTAAAGATTTTTAACTCACCGTATGGTAGCATAAATATAAATACGGTTTTGCTCTGTTTATGTTATTTTCTTATATGAAATAGCGAAATATATTTAAATTTTTACCAATAAAATATGAATTAAATGTCTCTAAATATTAAAAAATATTAACTATTTTCACTATGACGTATGTCAATATGTACTATATATCACAAAAACTGATAAGTCTAATATTGTGACGCATGATATTAATAATTTAATTAAATATAGAGATTCTGCTATAATTGACGAACCGGAAGTGGTAATTTAGTTGAAGCTGTTTTCTATTTAATTTATTTTAAGGAAAATTTTGCGTTACTGCTTCAATAAATTAAAATTAATACTGTTTATTACGAGTTTTGTGTGAATTGTTTATTAAAATGTCATCTGTTTTATTTATTTGTTATTGGAAGAATATAATTGTATAAATCATGGAAATATGGAAACATTGCTGATAAAATATCAATAATATTAAAGTGTATTTTTAAAACAACTATGATTCTTCTAAAGAACATATGAGAAAATCATTTGTTGGCGATATCAGATATTTTATTTCGGAATTTATTTATGTTTTGGGTTATTTTTAATTGTATTGATTATTGTTTAATAGTCTTAAATTTATATTGCAAAACATTATTGATGTCAGAAACGTATATTCGATATGTATTCGAATAAATATAAAATGATGCAAATATGAACGATGTATCATTATTTTCAAAGTTGTTTTAGCAACAATAACTGTCAGAATTGATAACAAAAGTAATTTCATATTTGATCAACAATATTTAAAAATTCATCGTTTTATAACAATATGATGGGTCCTACATGACAATACACTATGGAAAATATATACAAAGTGAGCAAAAATATTGATTTTAAGTGCAATGAAAATAAGTGTGTTGTTTATCAAAAATTATTCGATATTTTCATAATATTGGTTAAAATATTAATAATTTTCCAGAAAAATTAACTCTTCTACAAGAATAAATATCAATACATTTCATTCTTTTTTAGTGCAGCTAAAGAAGAATTTATGAAATCTTTTCAATTAAGTACGACAATTTACGCAAAATAACGTTAACTAGATACGTATAATATGCCGCATTTAACTCAATGAATTATTTTATTTGTAAAACTAATAACCAATTCCGAATACTGAAAATTAGAAGATAATATTTCTGTTTTTGTTATTTGAATTGTAATATTAGTGCGCTTAAATTTCTAAATGCGTTTGAAACTAAGAATAAAACGAATTGATCAAATTATTATTCGTAAAATAGAAAATTAAGGTATATAAACATAAATTCGAAAAAATAATTTGAATACGCTCCTGTCCATAATTCATTAAAAATAATCATGAAATAGAGCATTAGATGGCAGCACTAATGTTATTTGGTGTTTAGCGTCAGCTGTCAAACTTTTCAAAAATGAGTGTAAACAAACAAAATGAAACATATTCGAATGTATAAAATATTTTGAACATATTAAAAGTATAAAAATCATAGATAGTTATATTAATAAATAATTTTGAATTACAGGGTGCGGGTCCAGGCAATGGCAACAATCAACCTCCTCAAACGTTTTACACGCAGGGCTTACCACCCGGTTACCCACAAGCACATTTCCACGGGAACATGCCACCCACCCACATGGGACATGTACCGCCTGCAGGTCACGTCGGCCATTCTCCACCACCTCCGCATGGCTTCCATAAAGACGAGCGCACACAACGTCAGTACAACAAATTAAAACGAAAACTCGAACTGAAACGATCCGATGGTTTACCTTCTGGTCAAAACACCCCATTGCTATCACCGCGGAAGGAGCTTGTCAATGGCCTGCGGCGTGGCGCTGCGGCTAAAGAACGCGGCATGAACAGTGTTGGCACATCTGAAGATGGTGAAGAAAGTAGTAGTGTACAGGATGACGAAGATGATGTTAACGTTATCACTGATATACTATCATCCGTCCAATCACCACAGGTATTTACATTCCCAAAAATATATTTATCACACACACGCATATATACTATTATTAATTCGTATAAGAAAGTAAAAATTCGCTGAATGTTATCTAATATGTTCCAGGTTTCTGAACTGAGCTCACGCAGTGCCTTACTACAGTGGTCAGTTCCGTCAAGACTCTCATCTGCAGCCAGCAATGGTAGTCAAGACCTAGATATCTCCGAGTCAGAGCTTAGATACGATGTGCTCTTGAGCGACAAGGGCAAAGAAGGCAAATACAAATCAATATATAGTGGTGATTCACTCTCCTGTCGAATACAAGACTTGAAACCCGGCCAAGAGTACTCAGTCTGTCTACAAGTGCATCTGGATGAGCTTCAAGGCGCTGCTTCTGACCCGATCACATTCATAACACCTGCATGCGAACCCGATCAACCTCCTCCACCCAAACTGATAAGTCGCACTAAGACCAGCCTGCAGCTCAGATGGAACGCTGTCATTGATAATGGATCTCATATTCTTCAATACATCCTAGAGTATGATGAGGGTAAAGGGGGCGGCTTTCTAGAATTGTCGAAATGTAGAGGGAAACAGTATAATTTGACGAAATTGCAACCATCTACTCTATACAAGTTCCGTTTAGCAGCTGTTAATGAATGTGGGAAAAGTAGTTATTCCGATATAATATCATTCTCAACATCAGGCAGTCCTCCAACTCAACCTATTGCTCCATTATTAAAAGAAGCGACCATAGATACTCTGAGATTAGTTTGGAATCGAAGACCTACCGATGATGATTTCACATTGCAAATGGATAATATGCAGACAGGGTATGGTTATATGAACGCATTCGTTGGCAAAGATACGGAATATGTTTGCGAAAACTTAACAAGGTACTCAGACTACAAGTTCAGGTTACGAGCGCATAACGAGGAGAGTCCATCTATTTGGTCGGATGAGGTATCTTATAAAACACTACCGGATAGGCCAGCTCAACCGGCTAGGCCTCAAGTCAAAGGACGGATACACGCTCACTCTTTTAAGTTAAAATGGGAACCGCCGCATGATAATGGCGGTGCAGAGATAACGACCTACATTTTAGAATTAAGCTCCGGTAGTAGTTTCGAAACCGTGTACACTGGTTCTGAAACCGAAGCAGTCTGTGATAAATTAGCGCCTGGTACAACTTATCAAGTCAGGTTAAGTTGCATAAGTGCAGGCGGACGGAGTAACTACTCTGAGCCGTGTACGGTGACTACAGAAGCGATTTGCCCAGGGAAATGCTCTTCATTGCGCATGCATGGTAAATCCAGATCGACATCTATAAGCCTCAAATGGGTGGAGCCGGATTACAACGGTGGTGCGCCTGTTTCTGAATATGAATTGGACTTAGTCAACCCAGAAGACATGACTGTACCGCTTACGGTGAGACAAACAGTCTACCGAGGCAAGGAACCTGAATGTACTGTCGCTAATTTACTCCCAGGAAATGAATACTGCTTCATAGTACGTGCTGTAAACCGAGTTGGCGGAGGACCTTGGTCTGATATTATCAACGTGAGTAGTGGAGCTGCAGCTCCTGAAGCTCCTAATCCACCTGAGATCACACCCAAATCACCCTTTCATATTTCTATTGAATGGGCTGAACCCCTGAACAACGGATCTCCAATAACAGAATATCGACTAGAAATGAGCAACATTGATCAAGAGGATCAATATCTTTCAATTTATCAAGGCTTAGCGACATGCTACGATATGAAAGGCTTAGTACCGTTTACCACTTATTTCTTCCGAGTGCAAGCCGTCAACATTGCTGGCTCCAGCCTGTGCTCTCAAGTCAGTGCGACCATGACACCCGCGTCTGTACCAGCTGCAATGTCAGTATCTAAATACGAGGCAACACCAGTTTCTCTTGCGCTATTCTGGCATGAGCCTACTAACAATGGATCTGAAATCATACACTACATAATTGAAATCGGTGATAAGATTATCACAACCGAAGGTCCAATCACAGAATACATAATCAAGAATCTCAAACCTGGAACTACGTATAAGATAAAAGTTAAAGCGGTTAATTCAATTGGCTCTGCAGCATTTTCACCTGTGCTACGCACTGCCACTTTACCTCTACCGCCAGTGGCTCCAAAACTAGATTGTATTGGAGTTGGTCACAATTACTTGAAACTAAAGTGGGGTGACGGCAGAAACATCGATTTCACGCAATATAACGTTGAAATGGAGAATACTAGAACGAAAGAGTTCCAGTGTATATACCAAGGCACAAATTACACGTATAAAGTGAACAAACTGCAAGAACTTACAATTTATAAGTTCAGGATATGCGCCACTAGTGATGCTGGCCAGGGTGACTTTTCCGAGGTGTACGAATTCAAGACGTGCATTGCGCCACCTGTTGGACTCAAAGCACCCAAGATTATTGAACTTACGCAGCGAACATGCAATATTGAGTGGATGCCGTGCAAGATGTTGGGTTCCGATCCAATCGAATATAGTGTGCAATTTAGTCGTCTCAGGGATCAAGATTTTAAGCAGGTATGTTTGAAAATAAAATTTTTATCATTCACCCAAATACACTAAATAATTATAACTAGAGGAATATAAATCTTATAAAATAAATCGGTACTACACTATTGAGCTTGTTAATGAATATGGACTTTTTATTTAAGGTCTACCGAGGTTCAGAAATCAAATATACATTATCAGACTTGGAACCGGGCGTTGAATACAACGTTCGCGTATGTCCAATTCGATTGGCGTCTTCCGGTGAGCTGCAAGGCGTCTACTCGCCACCGTGCTGTTTCCAAACAGTGGCATCAGAAACCGTCGCCACTACAAAACAAACAGTTCCTCTAGTGTCGAGTTCACCTGCCCGCGGTCGCAAGAATCAGCGCCTGTTCTCATGGTTGATGGGCATCCAGCACACCGACAAGAAACCGATGTCCGACCAACAGTGGGCCGTCGTTATCATACTAGGTTTCACTGTGTTCGCGTTTTTCACAGCCGTGCTCGTTGAACAGTTATTCATTAACTGGCGGAAATCGGTTTGAAGAATAATGAAATGAAGCAGCGATTTTTTTTATCATGTATTCGCGTTTCGTCGAGTGCATTTTATGTCGGAGTACGGCCTATGGTAGCCACAAGGGCTTTATCATGTGACTAAACTTACTCTCTATATTTGATTTATTAGGAAATTGTCACATTTCTTCATTTTAATCATTCGCTCACTTTATCAATCCCTACGTTTGATATTCACTTCAGATAATTACTGTGTGTTTCATAAAACTGCTTGAAGATTATTCATTTTTTTACGGTTCATGGTAATTTTTGCTTTACTTTATTATGGGAACTGAACTTCAAGCTATGACAGTTTTATGGACTATTCTTACAAAGAAAATATGTTATTTGTGCAATATTAAATAGATAAAATATATTTTTGAGATATTTTCTAAAGCATTGTGTCTTTTTATTAAAACGCTTAATGAAATACACTCTTTTTAATATACTTTTAACAAACGTACCGAAAGGAGCTAACTTAACTTTATAAGTGATTATATCCGACCACAATTTTTTTTTTTTTAATTCTCAAACTGTTTTTTAGCAATCTACTTATATATTCGTTTTACGTTAAAGATATTTCGCCGTCGAATAAATTTAGTTACTTTACACATTAAGTTACTAGGCGTAAACAATTTTAAATTCTATTTTTCTGTCACAATTTTATCATAAAATCAACATTTTCCAAATATGTATATTTATATATTCGCATATTACTAATTTAAATTCACTATGAAGTATTTGTAAGAATAGTTCTAAAATGAACAGATAACACCACTGTCAATTTAAAAATATATATAGACGTATGTCTTTGATAGGGAATTGGTTTCGTCACATTTTTAATTTCGGATACGCATGTATTATCTTTCAAATGGTTACAAATTTTTTATTTTGTTTTTAGATATATTCATTTCTATCACAAACTATGTTACTTCAATTTAAATTTGAGTAAAACTTTTTAAAATACCCTAAATCTAACTATGAAGTGAATTTTAATTTCGAATTGTCATAAATGATTTAAAATCTCTGCTTAATTAGATATGGTTTATCCCAAATCACATAAGTATTGTGCATTGTGACACGTGATCAAAATGCTTGTACGAATTAAATACTACTAGCAAATCATTTTAGATGAAGATGGTTTCGATTGATCTTGTTCTAGAAACAATACCTAAGTGATTTAAAATAGACCTTATTTCCTAATTTTTTTTATATATGCAAAATACTAAAGTGTTTTGTGAAACATCCCGTATAAATGAAATGACGTAAACTCACTGCTTTCCAACCGGGAAATAAATATTTTGAATGTACCTACTCTACAACTAATACAAAATGAAGATTTTTACAGTGTCGAAGTGAGATTATTTTTGTTATATACATACATATATTCTATAGTTTTTTGAAAAGAAACAAGAAAGCACAGAACTTAAAGTATTATTAAAAACAGGGCTATTTTTATTTATATTTCCATTTTACAATTTTGTTTCTTTTAATAAGGCCTAGATATCCTATATTTTATCAATGAATTTATAAATTCTAAGTATTTTTAGAGGACCAAAGCATGTATTTTGAATGCTTATTTAGCATTTGTATTCAATGCTAACTTGATCATACTAATTAAACTATAAATAATGATGTTAAAAATGAGAATGTTTTTATATAATTTTTACAATTGGCAAAGTGAGTTAACGATACGTTCTTGTATAACATCAAACAAATTTCGTTTGGTATATTTTACTCCCATTTCCATCAGTGTAGAATTTTTTTTTAAATATTCTTATATATTACTAATAACAATTAGTACTAAAATTTCAATTGGTATACTAATTATTATCAAATCAAACATAATGGTTGGAACAAACAGAGCGATACTAGCACTATATGTTAGTTCACTTTGCCTAATATTTAATGGTTCAGACCTTTATGGTGATCTTTCCGTACTCCCTGCCGTAAACTAATTGTGTAATAATAATAATTCTAATTATATACGAATCTTGTTAGTGCAAAGTTTGTTTGTGGAGGAATGTGCCCCAAAATGGTGCTATTGCTAGTGATGATTTATTAATTGTTAAGTCGGTTATTCTGTAACAGTTGTGTGACAACAAACAAACAAACAAAAAAAAAAGAAAATGGTGTTATTAAATCAGTGTACTAACTGTTGTTATATATAGTTTATATATATCGTACAACGTGTTAGCTGGAGACATAAATAACATAAAAATTATTGAAAAAAAAAAAATACCGCCCGCCCCCAAATTCAGCTTACTGTGACGCATGATGTTGTCTAACATTCCCCCGCAATGCAATGCAGCCATGTTGTATTTCTCTTGCGTAAATAATTTTATAACTTATGAAAGAGCAAATAAAGAACTTGCATATTTTTATAAAATAATTGCAATAAATCTCTCAATTTGGGTTTGAATACAAAAAATTATTTTATAATTACAATTGAAATAAATTTTACATCAATAATTATTATTTTTAACTAATCTGTTATTTGTCTTTAACCGAATTTTTTTAATAAATACATATTTTAGTAAACTATAATAAATAAAATATTTCTGAATTTTTTTTAATATACGATGGATAAAAGCATGTACTGTTACTGATATAGTATATTCTAACAGTGTTTTTAATTTGAAATCATTCATATATTTTATTAAATATGCAGGTTCTTTACTATTAAATAATTTTTTCGATAAACGATAAAGCGGTCACTGATGTGGACTGATAGGCTAGAAAGAAATTTTATAGGTAAAGCGCTCTGTATAAATAAAATATATACTATACATGGACATTGTTATGTTTTCCAGTCATATTTGTATATTATATAAAGAAAATATATCACTATATACGGTTGAAGGTATTAAATTATTATTAATAATTAAATAAATTTATATAAAGAAAAATGAAAAAAATATGAAAACTAAAAATAAATGGCTAAAGTGTCCATTATGTACCTATAGATAGAATTGATATATTAATTAATTATATATATGGATAATTGAATATACAGAAATGTATAGAATATGCGTGGTTGGAAAGCAGATCAATTTATATTATTATTATTATGATAACTATAAAATAATAAATCTAATGTTAATCAGTTTCGAGTATATAATATACAATCTAATATACAAAATTATAAATGATTGAAAATTGAAATTGGGGTTTGTATACGTGCCAGAAACGGTTTACAGTTCTTTGAGACTGAACACCGTACGCACACAGTCTGCTAAAAAATTAAATAAAAGAAATATATTAATATATATTATAGGTAAATACATATATTATGATTATTATAATAAAAAAACAATTATATTTTATGTACTAGTATAAATGTTTGTAATTTACTTTCAATTCATTTACTAAATCCTTAATTTTGTTCTTAACTTCCAATCCTAATTCATATTTTCACGAATCAGCTTAGTTTTAGTGTTATTTTATTTTAAATTTACCACAAGTAAGTGTTAATTAAATTAATATAAAATACTTTTGGTAAGTAAACATTAAAATATATTTTTGATGTCTGATCTATTTGTTATGCATTGTAAAACATGTATAAATTGACTCAAATTAGCGATGATATTGACCTTAAGGTGTGCATCAACTCTTGTCATGACAAGCTTTGTGCGGGTTGTTTTTATGCACATTTCTTAATACAAACCTCTTTTTCTGAAATAAAACATCTGCAGTGTCATGCACCGCACTTTCTTATACGCATTTGGGTTAAACCATATCGTAGTTTCATTATTTTTCTAATTTATAATATTTGTTCTAACCTTTAGATCGCTTTTACACTCAATATATTTCTTAGAATAAATATTAAATGTCAAACTTCAAATGATTTAAGCCTATTTTGTTAAACAATTGACAGGCGCAGATGATACGATTTAGGTAAAAATATATATAAAAAGCAGAAATTTATTTTGGATCCAATACTCTTTTTGGAAAAAAAAATCAAACAAAAGGTGTGCTAAATATAAAAACCTTTAATTTTTGTTCATGCAAAAAAATAGGAGGTGCCCACCTTAGGCTTATGCAAATCTTTAGTTTAAAGTTTCATAATTTTAGCTTCAACCATTTAGGCTGTAGACAGCATACACACACACAGACAGACGTCATTCCAAAATTAGTCGGAATCGATTCAGGGAAGGTCAAAACGTATATTTCCGTTAAAATCTCGAGATCGAAATTTTTCATGATTACGATACTTATACTGCGTATAAGAAAGTAAAAATAGATGTTGCACTATAAGTAGGTATATATAAATAATAAGTAATACAGATGTATCAACATATAATTATTCCAAATTTTATTTGTACTTAGATCATATATTGCACATATCAACTATTCTAAACATCACACGTGTTCACAATCTAATAATAATGCATAAATTAATTGACTAAACATGATACAATAGCATTAATAACAACAAATTTAAACAATAACTTATGAATCTTTCAACTTTATTCACTCGGATATAATTGATTTGTAAAAATTACAGTCTGAATTGGCCATAATAAAATTAAATGGCAGTTTTTGGCTCTGACGATTTTTCATAAATGTCTTAAATAAATCTTTAACATCAAACAATAATTATTTAAATTAAACATTTATTATCAAAATACATCACAATTACCAATATTTTCTCCTTTATACGTTACAAAATCTATGATTGAATTATTGTATTCGTTCGTTAATGGTTTGATACAGCCTACAAAATTCGATTGAAACAATCCATAAGTTTCATCTGTGACGGTCATGTTTTGTGGTAAACCACCAAGGAAAAATATTCTATCGGTCAATGCCAATGTATCTTGTTTTAGTGCATGACTACTCTGTCTATGCACAAGCACTTTATCAATCCAAAGTGTTATATTTGCTGGATCCAGGGATATCTCCAATTCATGCCATAATCCATCAGATATGTGACCCACTGCCGGTACTTGTACTACAAATGTGTCACTGCCAGGGAAGGACCACACGAATTTTAAATAGCCTCTTTCAATTCCGACACCAATGAACTCTTCTCCCTTGAAAAGTAAATTTTATAACTTTATTTACTGTTATGATGGTAACATGCTGTAATCGGTCATTTTTGTCTACCAATGATTTCCAAATACAAATAAAAAATAATTAAACATTTTGGAAATTACAAGATGACTACTAAATTACGTTAAGGAATAATGGACACAGATATATCCTAACAAATTAAAATTCGAAATAATCCTGTGACTACTAAGTAAATTACATATAAAATCTAGGATACCTTAATGCTCCATAAAATAATTCCATTAGAATTTGCAGTGGAAATATTCAGATGGACAAAGTTGATATTCTTCAAAACTTTGGTATTTCGTTTTTTATCAGTACTCCTGGCTCGATCAACAATCATGTAACTATTGCCAAAAAAACGAGGAACATCTACATTTATAGCAACTTCACAGTAAGCTCCACTCCATCCCACGCTACAAGAACAACTACTTCCTTCACATCTCCCTTGATTCTCGCAACCATAATCGGAACACGGTATTTGCACTTCACAGTTGTTGCCCGAATATTGTTCAGAGCATGAACATCTCGGGTTTAAATGCGGGTCCAACCAGCATGTTCCACCATTTTTACAAACATCTCCGCCACACGGGGTTCCATCACAATCTGCTACATTTCGAGCTTCTAAAACCCGCTCTGCTGTTAGTGGTATGTGTTCTTCGTTTACGTGAAAATTTCGAATACAACCATTGTATGGAACTGGCAATGTACTTACTGCTCCATTTGGTAATAATGATAAATCTGATAGACCACCTGTAATTTAGAACTTATTTTATTCTTTAATAAAACAACATTTAACACTCATTATTTAACTCAAAAATGTACCTACTAACATTGTAAAGATCAAGTCTTACATTATTGTCTATATTACAGTTTAATGTTTTACTTAAATTTTGTATGAATAAAATAAAATTACTTTTTCTCGCAAACTTAATTTAATACATCAACATACCTATATAAAATATAGGTCCTGTCAATGGAAGCATTTCTCCAGCATGAAGAGTTCCGCTATTTACGACACCATCAACAGATAACAAAACTTTACGTCCAGAAACTCCAATTCGAATTGGTTGCCATATACCAATTGCTAAAAGTCGGTCACTTCTGACAACCAATATTTGCTCATGGTGGTTTGATTTATGATTACCTAAAACATTTTAAAGCCCGTTTAATGAATTAACAAAATTGTATACGTAATACTCATTGTTTACAAATTATATTTCACATTGACTTACCAATTGATACTCGAATTTCCAAGCCACTTCCCTGCATTGATACAGACAGAAAGCTATTACTATCGAATTTTCCTATAAACAATATTAGACCTCGATCGCTCAATGGTCGTAATTCAAATTCTATAATAAATTTATAGCTATCGAATTCTATTGTCGATAACATTATATAGGATCGAGTTCCAGATAAACTGATATCGGATAATGTTTCATCTGTAAAATATATCTGAATGTAAAGCGAATGTTATATAACTCAATTAAATGTTTTACTTTTTTCGCAAAATGTTCCAGTTTTGCCAATAGGGCAATCACATTCATATCCTGCAACCAATGGAACACACGTAGATCCATCAGAACAGTTATGACAAGTTGAATCACAAGGGTTTCGTTTTAGGGAGCAAAATGGACCGAACCAACCATCTTGACATAAACACCTAAAATATGTAATCCCTACTTATTTTAATATTATACTTGTAGTACAATTTGTTCTATAACAATTTATCTGCTTCTCATCTTTTTTATTTTCTATTAAAATAATATCTAGTTGAAAAAAGAAAAACTTTACTTACGTAAAAGTTGGACCATGTTGTAGACATGCGCCGCCATTTTGACAAGAAGTCTCATGGCATTCCATCATACCACACTGCCCTAATGAGCGACCAAATGCAAATCTCGAGCTTAGAATTGGCATTATTAGAGTACCAGCTCGTATTTCAACATCAAAGATACAACCAGCAAATCCTGTATGCAATGGTAAATCGTGAGGAAGTGTTGTAAAATTAGCCGAACTATGACCTCCTAAAAAATTAATTAACTCACTATTAGAACTATATTATTAATTTTGTTTCAACTCGGGAACTTCAATTGCAAAAGTACCTATATAAATAGTTGGTATAACGTCCAATTGAACTAATTTTCCAGGAGATCTTCCAGTTATATTAGCGGAACTATCTACTTTTATCCAGGCACGACGTCCAAATCTGCCCATTCGAACTGTGTGAGGAGTGTGGTCCAAATTGTCTATTGGTTTTCCAGTAAATATTCTTCTAGGTCCTATGACGAAAAACCATCGAAATTTTATTTATTAATATAACACAAGATTCAAAACTATCTTCTATGATTGATTTTCTATATTTTATAAAATATTACCAGATCCTAAATTCCATGTTAGCATAATGAATCCTCTGACAAAACTGACTGCCATATGGTCCGAAGAAGCATCATGCGCCCCTTGTTGTCCCAGAAATAGCAATAGAGATATTTGATCCATTGTATGTGGAATAAATTTGAATGAGAGTTCCATATTATGCGCTATTGCCGCTGGAACTGGGTAGGCAGAAAATGATGATAATCCATGAACTGATGATGAAAATGATGGTGCATTTATTTCTAAATCTAATAAAACAAATTTAGCATAATTATTTCATATACTTAATTACATATGTTGTTATATTTCAAATTTCATACGTTATATCCATTTATTTAATATAATAGCTGTACCATTTTCACAAAAGTGACCATGTTTTCCTAATGGACATAGGCATAAATATCCACTGGTTTTGTATGGAACGCACGTTGCACCGAATTGACATGGATTATTTTCACAAATTGATTGTTGGCACGTTTTTCCAATATATCTAAAGCATTTTTTTTATAAATATATAAATATTATAATTAGATTTAATTGTACCCATTCCGACAATGACAACTCCAATCTTCCGCGTGTTCTAAACAAGTAGCGCCGTTTTGACAAGGATCTGAAAGGCACGCTAATGATGAACACTCTTTTATTTGATGACCATCCTGAGCGTCTTTGAATATATTTCTTTTTTCGCCATTAATCTAGAAAAAACATCGTTACTCTATAAAGTAAATGCATCTAAATTATATATTAGCCCAACTACTGTAAATTTGTGTTTCAAATCTGCTACTTAAAATGATTTAATTCAAATTAATTGATATGTTTCAAATATGTAAAATAGAGACTTACTTTTTTAATAACTTATGCTTTTTAATTTAGCAAGATTTTAACAGAAATGTGTGTATGTTTGTTTTACCTTTAAATTATCCATACAGCCAGTAAATCCAGGAACAGTAACAACATAATCCTTCACATACTGTTGTGGGATTCCACCCAGATGAAGCCAAGAATTGCTCTTGGTAAAGTGTTCCATAAAAGCAATTTGATTTCCACTCATACTTAAAGTATTATTAATTTTCAAGGACGCATTACAATGTTTCAAATCTTTGGTAAATTCTAATCTAGAAAATCGTAAAATTAAACTCACATAACATCAAACATTTCTCATTTATCTACTTTGCTTTGATTGACATCTCAAAGCCAGTGTTCACGGGTACTTCTAATTCGCTGAGTAGCATTGTTTGAAATCCACAAGAGAATTGAAATTTCAATTGACCATTCTGCATGAATAAGATCATATAAGTGTTCTCGTTATTGGCATAAAACAATATGCCACTGGACGATAATGTTTTTGCGGTATGTTCAATTGTAAGTCTTGTTGTTTTCGGAAGTTTATGACTTAAGTAGGAATGGCCGTTGAAAGCAGCTTGTTTTATTCCTAGTTGCACTTCACAAAGAAATCCTTCAGTATCAAATGGGCATATACACTAAAATTACCAGAAATTATAAAATACACATATGCATTGCCACCACTCACTCGTATTTTTTATCGCAAATTGCTAATTAAAGTTTTACCTGGTAACCTTCTGTGGTGACAATACAAGTGCCACCATTCATGCACATTGTTTTGGAGCAATCGGGAGCTGGTTGAAATGTGACATTTTCAAATTCTGTTGCAACTGTTGGTTCATATAAATCTGTTGTGGTGTAAACTTCAGATGTTGTTGGTAATTCGGTAAAGAACGAAGTTAAAGTGGGAGTTATACCCGATGTCAATGTAGTCAAATTGATATCTTTACCAGTTGGAATTATATCAGTACTGGTAGTGAAGTAATCTGGAGGTTTTGTTGATTGTATGGAAACACTTGATAAATCAGTTGTACTAGTAAATGGTGTGCTTAGTTCAGAAGTACTTGTTATTCCAGTTGAAATCTCATAATCTGTCGATGTTAAAGTAGTAAAATATGTACTGGTTTTCGATATATCAGTAGTTTTCGGGAATTCTCTAGATTCACTAGTTTCTGTTTCCAAACTAAATTCTGATGTACTAGACATAGTTGAAGTACTACTTGACCCAATTGGACTAGTACTTTGTTGAAAGTAATCCTCAGTCGTAGAAGTTCCTGGAAACATCACTTTTGTAGATGTTTCACTTGTAGTAGAATCACTTGTTGCAGTTTCTGAAGTTGTGGAAGAAAATGTTGAAAACGAACTATACGGAATGGTACTAATTGTAGAAAATGTTAAAAATTGTGTAGATGTAACGTTATATGATGTTGTATTTGGCACATATCCTTCCGTTGTAGATGAAAATGGATATTTCGTTTGATCCGTTATGGTTGATATCGTAAAATCTGGCGAAAATGTTGATGAAAATGTAGGTGTATCAGTAATGGCAGTTGTTTCTGGTATTTCGGTTGAATAATCTGGTAACTCGGAACTGGAAATGGGTGTTGGTCGTATGTACATGCAGTCAATTTCTGTGTCGTTTAATATTAGGCATTCGCATAGCAGTCCTGTAAGATCGGGGGGACAGGAGCAAGTAAAGTTATCTACTCCGTCAATGCAGGTACCACCATTCATACATCTGGGAATTTATTAAAGATAAATATTTAAATTGGTCAAAAAGGTAAAATTATTACCTTGGTCCTAACTGGCATTCATCATATTGGAATTGGCATTTATCTCCATGGTAATCAGGAACACAATAGCATATTGGAAAATCATCTTCCAGTAGACATAACGCATCATTTTCGCAGAGATTTTCATCGCATAATATTATTTCTTCTTCACAATTTTTTCCCGTATATCCTGAAATATTACAGTGAAGGTTAGCTTACAATTAGTTAAATCTTATTCTTCATTAACATTGCTAAAGAATAGTAATTTTCAATGGTGTAGTAATAATTTTCGATTCTTTTACTTTACTGAGGCTGCATATGTAAAATTAGCGCCTAGTAACAAGTAATTTATTCCAAAAGTAAAATTGGTTTGGTGACAATTTAATAATAATTTTCTAGATCTCCTAGAACCTACATTTTTTTAGTGTAACTTTAATGGCTTTTATTATATCATAACTCATTTTAAATTCTTTTGATATATATATTGCTCAAAACATTTTAGTGAATTGATGCTTTATAGACTCTTAGTTATCTGGAATGGTGGAGAAAATCCATAGAGAAAAATGAATATAGAAAAAATTGAATAAAATCGAAGCAACAACTTATAGTAACTATTCTTTTAATTGAAATAAATAAAAATTCCGCTTTAGACAATCCTGGATCATCGAGAATCTAATGTGAAATGTGATAATAATAACAGTAAAATCTATTTACCAAAAACACAGGCACAAGCATAATCTGCGTGCAGATCTAAGCAAATAGCTCCATTTTGGCAAGGAGAGGATGCACATTCATCTATTTGATCCTGGCACATAGTCCCCGTCCAGCCTAAAATAAGAACAATAACAACAATTTATTTTTACTTTTGTTTTTATTTATTTTATTTTTTTTCATATACGAAGTAATAAGTAAGTATTGTAATCAAGAAAAAATACATAATTTAAAATGGCAAAACTCGAAATGGGAAAACTCTTGAAATATAGGTATTTACCTGGAATACAAATACATGAAAAGGTGATTCCTGGCCCCTCGATGCATAGTCCACCATTTGCACAGCGGATTTCTTCGGTGGTGTTACAAACGGCGACATCCACTTCACAGTGGTTGCCTGAATAGCCTGGTTGACACGCGCACGTGTAAGCATTATCAGCATCGATGCAAATACCGTCATTCAAACACGGATTTGATTCGCATTCGTCATAATTTACTTCACAAACATCGCCTATAATTAAATTAACACTATATCAGTTCAACCAACCAAATAATATTATCATACAATCGTACTAATGAGACAAAAGAATACAGTTTTAATTTTATTATTAAAACTGTACATGTATTTTATTAAAATAATTATGACTCAATATAAGTTAGAAACTGTTTTTTATTTGGTATATATTTCATTTTTCAAATAAAGGATGAGAATCTAATGTTATTATAATTGCAATAACTTCATAACGTCTATTACATAACTACATTGGTTATTTCCTAGGACACAATTTTTGATAAAATGAAAATTAATGCCAAATTTTTAGATTTTCATTGTGGTAGTATACATTATGAATAACAATTCGTAATCGTTAAATAGAAAATATATGACAGGTTTTCTATTTCGTAATTGTTTATCAGTAAAATATCAATAATTTATAACAAAAAAACACGCAACGAATATCGATTTATCGTCAGACATTGACGTGTTTGTAGTAATAGTCAATACATTCCAAATAATAAATGATTCAACTTTATTTGCAATATTTGAACTAAATACGTTAGAAAGCAACGTAAACATTCAATAATTTCTTTTTTGTGTGCCTGTAAGTCCGCTAAGTAAATGCATGGAATGCGACAAACATATAATAATTAGTATAATAATACACTTTTAAAAATGCAACTGTCAATAATTTCGCGCTTTCTCTCGTAGACAAAAATAAGAAAACAAACATACGAAATAAGTAATGTTTGCGATGGATATCAAGTGAACGGTGACATTCCAGGATGTATCTAATTTTTATTACCTATAAAACCGTCTGGACACGTGCAGTTGAACGTTGCAATTCCGTCTTGACAAATGCCACCATTTCTGCATGGAGATGACCAACATTCATCCCAATTTGTTTGGCACTGGATGCCAGTGTATCCATCAATACAATAGCAGGAATATGTACTGAAATCATCGATTATTAAAATAATTAATGTGTGTTTGTGAGAGAGAGAGAGAGAGAGAGCACTTTACAGCTTAATTGATTAAGAGAAAAAATATGAAACTTAATATATAATATATATACCGGAAATGCTTGTTTACTCTTGTCATTTTTTTTGCGATGATTGCAATAAATCAGAAACAGGTGCACTTGCATCAAATATAATTAAAAAAAAAATTTGACATGTTAATATTTCGCACAACTTTTCTTTGCAATAATAGATAAATTAAAATAAGAGATAAATTATTTAAAAAAGTATTCTGACTAAAACAATGGTAGAATATTTTATTTGTGAGAAAATTGGTTTCATTTTATGAGTGCATGTAAAATATATTAAATATTTATTTAAAAGCGAAAGCTAAATGTGTGCCAACCCTGAGAGAATATAAAATGGAACGCAGCAACAGAATGTAGAATAGAAAAAAAAATACGATTAATGTAATAATCAATGTCGAAGTTTGTTGAACTGGCAATCAAAACGATGTTTATGTTTATCATATGATGTTGGTTTGGTATGGTAAGAGGCAGTATCAGTTGGTTTAGAATGTAGAAGTGAGTTTGGGGAAACTCGATGTTTACTTCGAAAATGCTACTTTCGTACCAACCTGTGCCGTGTTCTCTGTAATCTCGCTGTCAGAGAATCACAACAGTAAGTAGTTTATTCACGCAGACTAAATAAATAATGTTTCATTATCATTCATACCTAGATCCAACCACAAAGCAAAACTATTTTTATAATCTACTTAGTACATCTAAGTACTTATACACATAACATGAATTAAAAACACCTCAAGAAGTTTCATTTCATCTATGTTTAATTCTAAAGAATGACCTAGATATCCGAATACTCATGAAATTGTTATATATATATATATATGAGTTCATAAATAACACTTCCATCTCATATCATTATTTAAAAAATACAGTATATACTTCATATACTGTATTTTGATGATATACAAATATTTAATTGCATATTTTTCTTTATATGTAATTCAAAATTTAGGTTGATGATTGTATATTTTTCTTCAATTTGCTATTATTTCAATTTTTCCTAATTGATGCATGATGATGTGTGTATATGAATATGTATTGGTGGGTATGTTTTTATAGCAGTTACTCTCTTTTGAACCATATAGTGCGTATGTTAATTAAAATTTCGTAATTGTCGTAAAGTTTATGGCACAAGTAATATGTCAAATATATTCTCATTAAACAAATTATAACGCGTTGCTACGAATGTGTTAATGCAGTACAATTTTTGGTTAGCATGACCAGTGAACATATTTTAGATCAGACCTAATAAATTACTGCTACAGTGTCACTAACCGTATGGTGAAGAAACCATTAGATATATCTTTGTTTCTATATCAGGACGCAACTTTAATAATTCATATCATTAAATAAATTTTTAAAATCGTTTAATATTTCAAAATCCTTATTAAGAGAAATGTCAGTTTTATATCTAATGATACATATAAATTATAATTTGATAAATTATTATAATCAAAAACATGATGAAATAAATAAATAAATTATAGTTTATGAATAATCTATGAATGATACAATTTGGATATATATCATTAATTATTAAATTCATTGATAATTAAAATGTTATCTCATATAGGTTTGCCTAAACAAGGTCAACAATAATAGCAATTTCTAGCCGTATTCTCACCACATTCTATTCCCCTTTATATGAACTACTATTTTATATTGTAATGAAGGAGTTACGTTCGTGATTTACTGTATTTAAAATAATTGATGTCGGTAACGAGATTAACAATTCGCTACTACTATGGATGAAATAATGAAAATAGTTGCTAAGTTACGTACCTGTTTAGGTCGTCTAAGCAAACTCCATGTATGCAAGGATTGCTCAAACACGATAGGCCTGCAACAACAGCCTTAACGATAACCCAGGTGGCGCCCAAGGCCACCAGCATTTGGCTACCGCAGGACCGCATGGGGCATCCTAAATGGTGCTTCAAGTTCTCTACAAGAAAATACAAATTATAGATATTACACACAAAAATGTCAAGTGTCTTGTACTGAACTTTCTTATACGTATTTTGCTAAGATAGGAGGCATATTAAATACAAATATATTCTAAAAAATATAATTAATATTTATGCTCTATTACAAATAAACTAAAAACATACAAGCTACAATTTTCCACTAAATATATTCCTTACTATAGATATTAAGTGTCAAATTCAAAATTATTTGAATTTAATTTGTTTTTGTGGTATGCAATTGACAGACATATTGATACGAATAATGTAATAAAATTATGGCTACATAAGGCAAGATAAGGAAAAATTTCTATAGCGATTTTCTTGCAGCCAGTACAATTTTCGAAAAAAAATCTAACAAAAGCTGTGCGAAATATCTTTCATTTTCCCTCTCTCTCTAACACACACACGAAGATACACATACACAAGCACAGGGAAGACCGCAAATATTTATGATTACTATAGGCACTTCCTTAAATATATTCGTAATGGAAAGTAAAAAATTGAGAATCACAAAATTGACAATTTTTTTACAAAATTAAACAATATAATCTAGTACTTCTAAAAGAAATCAGAAGAATTGAAACAAATCTTTGGTAAAACGGTTGCAATTACGAGCACCTAATAAGTGATATTAATATAGTATTTTATTTATTATCATCAACATAATTAAAAACCAATTGGAACTTCCGGATAGCAAAATACATAAATATTTAATTCTAAGTACTAAAACATATATCAAGGCAAATCAAATCGTAAAAGATAATTATTAAAATTAGACATAACATTTGAAATCTGAAACATTCAAGCCTGACCTCCCCGATATTAACAAATATCACAAATCATGCATGAGTACTTTACGCAGTCGATCTGATTGTAACTCTAAACACAATCTCTTGCTTCCTTGCCGAACAAAAGGAAATCGCAACGTACTTACAAGGCCGAAATATATAAGATCGAAATCTGGTATTTCAATCAAACACCGTTTCAAACAAAAGACGAGTAGTGTTTGTCTCGCTTTAATGAAAGATGTTACCTACTAAGTTTCGCATTCACATTCCGGAAGATGTATAACAATTCTAAAGTAGGTCGGACATCCGGCAAATTTCTTCAAAAATTGCATTCTTTAATTCTTTTAATTATTTTCATGCTCATGCCATATTGTGAGAAATACTTATACAATTTGCTTTTGTCAAACTATTTTCTGTTAACTCATTACTAGTTTAGTTTATTTTTATTTACTGTCTTATACGAAATAATAAGTAACTATTGCAATCATGAAAATATCGATCTCGAGATTTTCATGAAAATATACCTTTTGACCTTCCCTGAATCGAGTTTGATTATTTTTGGAATGACGTCTGTGTGTGTGTGTGTGTTCTTGTTTTTGTTTGTGTTTTTGAGTGCTCTACAGCCTAAACAGCAGAAGTAAAATGACGAAATTTTAAACTAAAGAGTTGTAAGAGAACATCTTATTTTTCAAAAAAATATAAAAATAATTGTTTTCTTAATTTTAGCGTAAACTAAGTAGAGTATGGCATGCAAAACACTAGTGGCAATGTAGGTTTGTTTATATTTGTTTTCCACTTTAAATTATTTGTTTAAATTAATATGTAAGTTAAGCCAAACAGTGTTATTTAGTAGTTGATTTAAATGAAATTGAACCCAAGAATTGAGTCCAGCAAATTTGTTGTACATGATGGAATGTGGCACACTTTCGATGCTGTCCGTCTGGTGGTACTACAAGTGACCGCTGAAGGGGTAATCAATTATATTTTATATCGAACTCATAAAATATAAAATTTACATAAAAGAATAGACAAATGTATATAATCATAATTTATCATAAGTAGGTGCACAGCTGTAGTTTATTTTAACTCTTAACACCGAAGGAAAATAAAATGCAACAAAATCTGTTTTTCAATCTATTTTAGCAAAAGCTAAAACTTATATTCATAGTTAATACGTTATTGATCTCTCTTCTTAATAAACAAACAAAAAAAAATTATAACTTCTCTGATTTGAGATCTGATTTGAACGGAAAAGAAAGTGTTTAGTAATCAAAATCATTTTTCTAGACTCTAGACTTATTTGATTATTGACATCTTTCGATACCAGGACTAGGTTTGAATTTTTATACGAGACCAGTTATAAAATTCTTGTCTCTACACTCCTAAACCAAATCGACTATGTCTCGCTTCGAGTTATCGGAACGAAACTCAAAAAATCTCTAATTGAGTCTCTTATACGAAGTAGAAAGTAAATATTCTAAGCATGATAATATTCGATCACAAAATTTAATACGGAAATGTACCTTTTCGTTTTTTATGTGAGTGTGTACATAATTTGGAATTTGACATTTAATTACTATTGTAAGAAATATATCTAGTGAAAAAGTATTTCATAGGTTAGTAAAATAAAAATATGATATAAGAGTTGAGAGTTGTTAACCCTGTTATGGATCTAAATGTGAAAAGGTGGTAGGAAACACCGCGATTTTTAGATTTGGAATATTAGAATTAAGATGTTTTCACAATTTAATAATTATTTAAATTGATTATATATGCTAATCATTCATCTGTCAATGCACAGAATTACTTGTAACGATAGAAGTTAAATATTTTTATAAGCCACATATTTATGAATTTGCTAGCAAAATACTGAAAATCGACCCATAAATATGATATATAAAAATAATACATATTGAAATTGAAATATATTGGAAATAATACAAGTCATAATGTTTGAAAATGTATGAACTACAAAATAGCAGAATTCTTGCTAAACAAGTTTATTTACAGTAACTGCTTCAGAAAGCTGAAGAATGCCATAACATTCATCTTCTATTAGTGCAAGTGTACAAGATGGGAATGTTTCAACATGTAGAGCACAAAAAATCAACATAATTAATTATAATTTAAATTTTTACAGCGATCTTCCAGATCACCTCAGTTTCAACGAATCCCGGTTCAACAATTAAACTATTCGCATTAAAATGTTAACAAAGCAATTACGGTAATGGATTAATAATTAATAAAATAATTAAAAGCGTAGATCGCGTGACGATAAAAAATTAAATTATTATTCTATTCTATTACTATTGATTTAATATACACGGTTATAAAATAGAATCGTGCACCTTTGAATTAAGTGCAAAATTGCAATAATATAGGTAAAACACTTAATGGTGCTGTGCTAAAGAGATGTGATACGTGAGATTGTTTACTTTTTGTGTTAGACTTACTGGTTGTTTTGGGAAAACGTAGCCACAACTAAACTATCGTTTTACAGAGGCTTTTCAGTTGTAACCCCCATAGCGGAAGCAGTGGCATATCGAGGGTTGACATGGTAACGAGTAAACAACATTGGCGATACATATACAGGTGATAGGCATAGCTAGCGCATAGGTAAGTGAGTGGGTTGGTTGACCGCGAATGCGGCCTTTAGCCCTGTGCCCCACACACCGCGTTTGACAACACCGCGGACACGGACACTGACACGGACTCGTTGCCGGGCCAGTCACATATACTCAAGACAGAGGCGAACTTGTCCTAATGAAACGAGAAACGGTTTTTAGCGAACGAACACAATTATCATAATTAAGTTCGCTCGCTAAAAATAACCGAGTTATGTGATACAAGTTGCATATGTTAAATTTCTAACTTGGTACATTCGATTAAAATTCGTAGCAAAGTATGGTGAAATTTAATTTGAACAGTAACAATCATTTATTTATTTCTTAAATTTAAAATACATACATAAATATGAAAATATTCAATAAAAAGTAAATAAATATAAATAATTTAAAAAATCTGATAAATCAATAACAATTAATGATAAGTAAATTTCGTAAACACACACACACTCATACGCGTCCTTCTAAAAATAGTCAGACACAATTCAGGGAAGGTCAAAAGGTATATTTCTGTTAAAATCTCGAAATCTAACATTTTTATGATTACAATACTTTCATATTACTTCGTATAAGAAAGTAAAAATCAATACAATTTAACATATAATCGCAATACATATTTTATTACTGGTATTATAAAATAAGTCTATTAATGTACTTAAACATTAATCAAGCAAGTATAGCATAATTGATTCTTGCATATATGTATATTACTTTCGAGAGGTGCAATTGATTCACTGACTATTGATTGATTGCATCCATAATCTGTCAAAATAATACCGCTTTAGAATTCAAGTTAACTGACATGTGTAGCAGAGTGTGTATATATTAATTAATAATAAGATAAGGGGTAAACTATACGTTCGTAATACATCACAAAAGGGAAACTAGAAAGAAAACTACATCTAGTAGATATAAAATGCACGAACAATTACCTCTACTAATCCCAGTCTATATATTAATACTTCTAATAAAACAAACAAATATCATAAATCATTTATTGTAATTCAACTATTTTACATATTTTAATAAACCTATATAATGCTAAATTTCCATCTCCCTTTTAATTCATGTACAACTGCATAAGATTATCTTTTTTATCAAAGTTAGTCTTGATGTAAAAACACTTCACTTTGAATACGGTAGTAAGTAGTTTTCCTGTATATTTCGTCTGTAATATTCATGGATTCAAAATATTCTTTCACAGTAATTCAGTTTACATCGCCCTACTTCCAATAATGTGGAAAAATAATATATTTGTTAACATTCTGGTGGCTCGGTCGTAAGACCTAATTTTGTCACCTCTTCTCCTCTAAAAATACCGAACCAATTTCAACCAATTTTGGTACACATATTGTATAGGTGCACAATTGCATCTGCCCCAAAATAAATGAGCAGAACTAAATAGGCATTTCTTTAAAAATTTGTCTACACCAAAAAAATGTATATAAAACTGCAATTTGTATTGTTTTATAGTATGTTCAAGTTGTAACCAAAAGTCAAAAATAATAATAATTTAAAAAATAAAGCGAACTTTGATCATTTTAATTATATTGTTTATATTGTGTACTTCAATAGAAATTTTACGTCATTCCAAACTTTATAGGCAAAATATTTGAATATATCCATGAGATTTAGACAAAATTATGACCACGCTAGCATAGATTATTAATAATCATTTTGAAACTTGCTTAGTACGAATAAGGTACGACTTGATTTTTACGAAACTGTAAAGCTTAATTACCGAATTAGCCGTAATCATTATTTTACATACAAATGCGTAACATGTGTTCCAATGCTTTTATAATCGTCTTGGAGAAAATTCTATTTTGACAAGAAAATTAAATTGTAATTTTAACTTCGCAATCAAAATGAACAACTGTTATAAGTCTGTCAAAATTGATTACTTTTTTAAATTACTGCTATAGAATTATACATATAATTAGCAGACCATCATCTCATCCCACGTCATCTAAAACTTCAAACATATTTCTATTTACCTATTGTACTATTTTTTATTGAATTATTTTTTAAATCTTATAGTTAAAAAAAATTAATTCGAGATTTTAGCATTTTGTATTATTTATTTTGAATTATTAATATTTCATAATTACAATATTTCGTATAAATAAAAATTGTCAATACATATAGAAGTAAAATTAGTAGTAGTACAGTACTACCAGATCCAAACCCACGACTTTAGAGTCAATTTCTGTTCGAAAATAACTGTTATAACATAATTCATTTAAAAATAGCATTTGTATGTAAATATTACATTATAGTTAAACCAACAAAGAACTTATAGTTTCCATAGAAATGCTAAGTGCCTATCACGTTCACAAAGAAAATTAAAGACCAAATAATTTTACTTTAGTGTTTAGTTAACGTAAATTCAAAAGTTATTTTAGTAATCATAAATCAAATAGTGTGTCCCATGTTAAAAGCTTTCACAAATAATATGAATATTTGTCGTATTTAGAAATGTTTGGTCGTAAATTCAGATAAAACTATGTAGTGGTATAAAGAAAATCGTTGATGTTATACTGCAGGTATGAACGCGGTAGTAAAATTTAGATATTTAAATGACTTCAGAGTGGGGCAACATAAATTTTAGTGCGGTTCTGTTGGAACACGTATAGTATCCCACACACGTAAAGTAGTTCCAGTGAACGAGTGCACCAATTAGGGGCTGGGGCATTAGTGGCACGTGAATTTGTATTGTATTTTGTTCCGTTTCCCATTGAGTAGGATGAAATAGGGACGAGTTCGTTGTGCACTTTTCAGCGGAAAAGTGCTAAAAGTGAGGTTGTGTGTATATAATACAATGCTGTGCTCAAATAAGCGGAACTCGGTAACAGTTATCTGCGCTCGCCGGATCGGAGAGATTCCAACGTGTTCGTATTGCTAGGTAAGAGCCAGGTGATGTAACTGCTAGCCAGTCTGCGACTGTAGGTGTTTGGTATAACGTCATGTGTTTGTTCACAGCATCGGTGAACTCGGTAAACATGGACCCAGGTATACTTTGTTTTCAACACTGTGGCCCTAAAGTTTTTTGTTTTTCCCTACCGGATGTGTGTCCAGAATGTGGACATGATTTGACGCAAGCTGAATTTGGACTTTTACCTTTTCGGTAAGTAAAATAACACAAAATAGAAAAGCTATTTTGAAAATATCTTCAATTATTAAATATTATAATAGTGTATTAAATCTAAACATTTAATTTTAATATTTACAGCTCATCATTTTTAAATATTTTTGAGACTAAATTAAATTATAAAAAATAAATAAAAAATACCTGTCCATTTTGTAGTGACCAGTAAAATACTGAATAGGCAAATTTCCAATAGAAAATAATTTATTTGATCCATGTTTTACTTCATATAACAAATTTTAAAAAAATATATATATCCAAATTAAGTTCTAAATAACTATATTTAGCCTTCAAATCAAAATTTGATTAATATTTAATTGTTTTACTGATTAATAACAAAATTTAAATACATGTCGGACTATATTATTAATTATTATTCATGGAATCGCCAAAACTTGAGATTACTATACAATTTTTTTCTAAAATATATTTATGTTTTACTTAAATTAAAAGTTGCAAATGGTAGTTTGATATTTTTTTATATTCTATGTCATGCATATCATTAAAATAGCGAATTTTAGTTGGAAATCTCAATAGGTACGTTTTAAAGTAAAACGAATAAACATAAAATTGTTTTTATAATAATAAAGTATTATCATTTAAATCAAATAACAAATTATTAATGTAGTTTTACGTTCACATTTTTCATAATTACACTCACATTTAGATACTTGCATTTTTATTTAACCATTAATAATTATTAAAAATTATTGGAAATCTAGGTTCAATTTGTATGCACGTTAAATTGTGGCCTAATTAGTTTATATCTAAATCTATAAAGGAAATAAGTCAAAATTAAAAACAATACAAAAACAAAATATAATGGCATTTCCCCATCCGGTGTCCTTAAACGTAGATACCAATAAAAATCTCAAGTTTAAATATTTAAAGCGATATTAATTATATTTTGTTTGTAACACGAAGTTCCTAAATAAAATAAATTTGTAGTTAGATAATTAAAAACTGTTCCTATTTTATTTTTTAAAGAATATTACTATTTGAAAATATACAATATTTATCTCAAATAAAACTAGCAAAAAAACAAGTTTGTATTCAAATTTAAAATGAAATTCACCGACAGACATAGTCATTTTTACAAATACTATGTCCAAAAAATATATTGCTTGACCAAACGACAATGTGAATTGTTATTTGTTATAAAGGATTTTTTTATTTAAGTAGTACTTTTTAGATTCAAGTAATTCCCAAAAAAAAAAAAACCAGAATTATAATTATATAAACAAAAAATCACCTAAACGAATAAAAATTCACATATGAAAATAAAGAGGCAGTTAATATATTTTACTTTGGAGATATTTTTGTATTATGCATAAAATATGAAAAAATAATTTCAATAAGGAATATTTAATATATGTTTTAGAAATATTTAATAATAAAAATAATTTTTGAAAATTACAGTGTACCCTATCCATTTATACGAGCGTCCCAGTACCCATGTGCAGTGGTTATTAAACCAACCTCCGGTGATTTTCTGAAGTAAGTAATCATGTCCAGTCATTGCACCGTTACACTTCCATAAATTTACGTAACTCAACAAATTTCCACAGCGACTATTACAATTCAATGGATCTTCATATTGGTGTTACCACTTCAACTGGAACCATCGTGGAATTTGATCGACATGGTTTACGAAGACATCGAAGTTCCGATTGGGATCAATGTCTTCTCTTAGACCAAGTTGCCGGACCGTGGTCAGAACACTGGGATACCGTGTTGCTACAAGTCTGCAAACAAGATTGTTGGGCACCAAAATCGTACGATGAAGAATCGTACAATTGCTACAAATTCGTGCTGACATTTTTAAGAACATTGAATTATGGCAGTGTTAGCAAAGCAGCGTGCAGTAGAACTATGTTTTGTGAAAAGTTTATTGTTCCTCGTACTACTTCTGCCGGAAAGTATATTTCACTGTATCGGAAGTTAAAAGATCATGGGTGTTATATTCATCGATCCAATATTATTTAAAATGTGTTAATTTTCTTCTAGAACCAAATATATAACTAGATTTTATATTGTTAAAACCTCATTTGTAGTACAATATTTATTGTTTTTTTTTTCATTATTATGTAATTATCAAATTGTAGTGTGAATTGTTGCTATTTTTGTTTAAATTTGAAAATGGAGTTGTAATTAAATGTCCATTAAAACTTCATAGCGCTTATAATTATCATCACCCAAGAATCCAATTTAATGAAAAAGAAAACAAATCTTGACGATTATTTATTTTTTTTTTTTTTTTTGAAAAAGATTTTACATATTTCAAAGAAACCGAAAAATATTTTACTATCTTATTCATAGTCAAGGATTAATTTTAGACCAAGACTTAACTTGATAAAAAAAGATAAACTTATAAAGCTGTACGTGAATTAAAAGAAGGTGGAAATTTAATATTATTTTAGTATAGGTTTATTTTCTCCATATTTCACTAACGGATTATTTTTTTTCATTAATTAATCGACAAATACAGGCGTAATGTCTCAAAATAAATGCGCCGCCTATTCTCGCCATAAGGACATGTCTCTCAGTGTTGAGCGCGAACATTTTCGCTTCCCGCGTCGTTTGTGACGTACCACTTTGTTTGCCTATTCCTTAACTTATTTGGCGCGTGGATTTAGTAGCTAGCTTCACTAGTATCGAATTTGTTAAGAACGTGAACTTACCTCACTACCTCTCTAGGTAGTGAGCCGTACTCTCATCTTCACATTGTGCACGTTTTGCACTTACCGAACGCAGCCATTTATATTGAATGCGAACCAATTTTATGTAGCTAATGTCCTCATATATTTAATTTTGTAGCTTATTGGTAATAAAAGTATGCCAAAATGGTTAATAATTTTAATATATATATTGCAATTCCGCATAAATTAGTTCAGCGCTCCTGAACAGACCCTAAATACTAAATTGATAGCAAGTTTCACAACTAGTTCACGCCATCAATTTCTGTCATTTTATATATATTTATGTACAAATATATAAATAATAAAAAATGGCATCTGATTTAATGCGTAAATTAATACTTATTACTGGATTCTTATCACTATTCCACGCCGCTTATTCAGCAGCTCAACGTAAGACAATAAAACACAAAATTAAGGTTAATTATTAAAATTATATTTTACTTTACAGATCGGTTATATTTGAGAATAACAGAACAAGAATTCACAACTTTACCACTTGATGTAAGTAAATCTTATAGTTAATTTAAAGTGCTTGTATTATTTGAGAAATTGTTTTAGATTTTAATCCAAGGAATCGGAAGCTTGTTTGTCGTTATGTACGCAATTCTAAGCATCGCAGGTGAATTTAAAGAAGTTCGCGCAACAGTTGAATTAGAAACCAAGTCATGGGACACACAAAAGAATATTCCATCGTTCTACATTTTTAATCATCGAGGTAAATCATTGTCACCACATTATATTCCACCCGGTAGTAAATCAGCTTTGGATGAAGTAGAATAAGTAATCGGTTTTTGTGTATATGTTTATATATTTATTTGTGCATTAAATTATGTATAAATTAGTCTTAAAATAAAATTTTACATTTATAAGATCTATAAGTGCAACTGAATATCACTAGTTTCGTTTTTAAAGCCCGTTCAACACTTTCCAATACTTCATTTTAATTTAGTAATAAAAGTATTTCACAATTACGAAAAGTATAATTATGTAAACCTAGCAATTAAGTAATTTTTGCACGCGCTAATCATACGATTATACAATTAGACCAACTATATTTGAAATAAACAATGAACGCGTATGAATACTAATTCTATAAAAATAGGATGGCAAATTTGGTATATGTTAAAAAAAATGTATTTAAATACACATGAAATATTAGATCGTGGCAAACGGACTTGAGTAAGACTAAAACACACTTGAAAGACACATTGAAAATGCGCTTATATATATTTATATAATCTCTTAAACTAATAAAATTGTTTTAACTGTTCATATGTGATAAAGAATATAATATTCCATGGGCCCATCCTAACCCAGGTGGGAATAAATCCTTTATACAACGCCCAAAATCCTTCGTTTCGTATTGTTTTCACAAAACAATCGATCATTCCGCTGTACAAATGTTGCGAATTCAATGCGGCATTTGCTTTAAATTTTCTTTGGTTCATTAAACGTGTCTAGAGAAAACATTTAAATTAAATAAAAAAAGATTAAGATTGAACAATAAGATACATACTCTTATCACATCTATGGGAGTAGATGCGACAGCACTACCTAAACTTGCAATTATACTAGAACTGGAAAGAAAAATTCGATAAATATATTAATCCTAAATTTTTTTCATATACGTAGTTTTACGAAATTATAGATATGGCGTAATAATAATAAGTGCGTGATTATAGAATAATTTTTCTAATTATACGATCGTGGCCTTCGACTTGTTTTTAATTTTAACTTAGAAATATTTATAGTTCCAACAAAAAAAATGTTGTTTTATATAAATATTTTATAAGTTTTAATAAATAAATGGTGCTTACTGGGAAATATTTATTATTTACGGTCGACCTTTCCTACAAATATAATTTTGTGCTTTGTAATGCATTTAAAACACAAAATTACACTCATATTCATGGAATTTTTAAGACCGCTTTTAATTCCAATCACTATTAATCACCATAGAAACGATAAACAATATTTATTTTTAGAATTCATTATTGTTTATATACATTACTACTTTTTATTCCTATATATATTATGTTTTTAAAAACATAAAGGAGTAATGGTAGCAATTATATAAACAATAATATATTCTAAAATTAAAATGAAATATTGTTTATTGTTTCAACGGTTATTAAAAATGATTGGAACTAAAAGCGGCATAATATTCTATAAATGCAAGTGTAATTTTGTGTTTAAAATACATTATAAATATTTATTTATTTCCTTTGAAATCATTGGGAAATACAATAAATTTCAAATGAGAATAAATATTGTTTAGTTATGTACTCATAATAATAACTCAAAATAATCTTCTATATGCTTCTTTCTATATAGCAAAATTCTTGTCTATTAGGAATCCTATTAGATCAATAATCTAATTGGATTCATAAAAGACAAATAATGTAAATTTATCTATTTCATTGGTTTTATAAAGGAACTTTAATTAATAGCACATTTAAGGTTCTTGCTTACCTGAATTTTAGGTAAATATATTATTTTATTGCGAAATTAATAGGCAATAAAATATAAGACAAATGTTTGAGGATATTATTATTCTTTTTAATTCACACGGAAAAATTAACTACTTAGATTATTCTAACGTTGTAATATCGACTACTAATTTTACAAAACTAGCAAATTTAAGTAAATCTTTCCAAATTTGAAATATTATTATGAATGCGGATGTTAGTGTTAAAAAAAACAGAAAGCAAGCCAATTTACAGCAAAAAACACCGCCCTATATAAGTTTATGTTCTGACCACCAGTTAATTGTAGTTAGTTGCTATGCAAATAAAACATCGTATTTTAGTAATTTGGGAGTTAAAACGCTAAATTCGTTATAAATGACAACTATGTATAAGAAAGTAATAATAATCTACAACTCACATAAAATGATTAGCTACTTTGTCTCCAAACGTATTCAATAGTCGACTTTTACAAAAGTCATACACTGGTAACTCTACAGCGGCAATAACAGCAGCCCTTTGGGCAGTAGGGTTTACACCCTGTAATCAGTATTATTTATGTATCCACTAAACAATAAATGTTAGTTGTGTTTGTGTGTACCCGCCATAAACCAGCAATGCCTTCCTGTGTGTAAACATCTTTAAAGCAAGCCACCAAGCCGGAATTGTGGACCGTTCCCTGAATTTGCATTCGTACTTTTAATACATCTGTAGGATTTGCAATCGCACTCGATAAAGCACCCGCAATTATGGCACAACACACATTTACACTGACACTCTCACCACTGTGCTCTACAACAACTTTTTTTAATGAATAGTAAGTACCGAATTTTATTGTTCCATACGTTGCTTGCCTCAAAACGGCAGGCCATATTCTAAAAGAAAAATCATCATAAACTCAATTTCGAAACAAAACTAAATTTGTCAATCAAATCACCCTGAGTAAAGTGCTCGAAATCCTTCTTCTCTATACGTTTTCAAAAACACATCAATCATTCCCCGATACTTAAGTTTTGCATGAGCAGAATCTAATATCTGCCCTTGGACTTGTAGTCTAGTTTTGGCAGTATCAATCGGGAATGTCCCTGCAAAAATCAATCAGTTATATACCAATCACGAATTTTAATACTGAACGTCTAAACTTACCGAATTCCGCGGTGCATGATGCAAGTCCTCCATAAACGAAAGGTCTCCAATCACCAATACCCATCACTAGTTTTATTGCAACAGTTTATTTTATTGGTAGACAAGTGCTATAACCATCATACCATAAATCTAGCCAGCTATAAGGAGCTGACAACGTGAAGTAGATAACGAGAAGCATTTGCGTAACATGCAAACTACACGGTTTTTTATATTAGTTATTATTGTTGCTGATACCAGTATCGTACAATTTTCCAAAATATTTTAATAACTTGACCACGTGCGTTTTGAAGGACGTTTAGCCGGTATCACTAAAATTAAATGTATTTAATTATGTTTAACCGTTTGGCAGATACGTCCGACAAATTGCAGCTTATCAAGGCGACTGATATCATGCGCAGGACGCATGCCCGCTTATTGCAGTCCCCTACCTTACTATTAGATTATTTTTACTTTTACTCAAGGATTTTTGCAGTGGCATCAGGACATCGATTTATTATAATAATAGATATAATAATTAAGTTCTAGGCCAATAATAACATATTTATATTTTTAGTTCTATGATGCTCATATATTACTGTACTTGGGTTTAGCTCATTTGTTTTTCAAATGTTTTTTGTATACTTTTGTCTCTAATTTATTATACTTTATGGAGTTTTTGTTTATTTGGTACAAATATTTATAATTTATGGTAATTAAGAAAGATAAATCTAAACGATGAGATTATTTTTTATTTAATTAAATGAAAGGCTTTTAATTAAAATTTTTCGATTGATTAAAAAATTACGAATTATAATCATTAATTGAATATATTTACGATTCAAGATGATTTCTATTATCATTATTTACTATTTCACACAAAACAAAAATGGTAATTTAAGTGTATATATTAAAAATTAGTGTTCCTGGGGAAAGTTTTGCTCATTGGGTGCAAATTTTTATAATTCATGATATTAGGAAGAGAACATTTACAATGAAATTACTTTTTAATTTATTACAAGGTTTATGAGCGGAGTTTAACTAAGAATTTTTGGATAGATTATTAAGTAACATAATTATTGATTGTATAAATTGCGATTCAAAATTATTGTTCTCATTAATTTTACACAAAATAGAAAAATTATAATTTAGGTGTAAAAATTCAAAATTAATGTTTCTATTCAGTCGTATTTTAAAATCATAACTAGAAAAAATGAGCAGGATAACATTTCTATTTCCGAATCTACACTGTTAAAATATAAAATGTCGGTAGTTATAGCATTATATAAACTATATTTTTCTTAATAAATGGATTCTTGTTAAATGTTGAAAATAAAATTTTATTAAAAAATAAATATGAATTTATATACAATATTTATAACAAATTACAAAAAAAGTTGAAATCGCAGAGAAGACACAACAGGTACAAGATTTGTAAAGTTTCTTTGGCTACAAAAAAAAAATTGTTTTTACGAGCGTGATCGTCGTTTTTTTCTCCTATGCGACGATGTAGACCTTGATCTTCGAGATTTTGTACTCGATTTCGAACTCGATTTCGAACTCGATCTGGACGTACTTTTTCGTTTATCTCTACTTTTTTCACCGCGTTCTTCTCTATGCCTGTGTTTACCATTATGTCTAGACTTATGATCATAATTTTCTTTTTCCGTTACATCATGTTCCGGTGATTCAGACCATCTCCATCTGCGACTACTGTTTCGGTTTTCAAAATCACTAAAAACAATGAATTTATTAATAACATTTATTAACTAATCGTAAAATAAAGTGAGATACTTTTCGACATCATGGATTGGAGATCTATGCAAATCTCTATCGGCTTGGATAAACATTTTTCCAGGATTTATAAAAACATGCAAAAAATTGCATAAACTACCTTTAGGACAACGTTTATTAAAGCTTAAACCTAAAAGTAATTTTTAAAAAATCAATAATACATAAATACATTTAAAATATATATTTACCGCAAATCGCAGATTTCCATGATGGAATAGTGCAAAATTCTACATTGAGCTGTTTTCCACCATACCATCGACCTTGAAATGTTTTATACGCTTTCAACGCTTCCCGTATCGTCGAAAACTCAACGTAGACATTCCCGCGCAAATGTTGCTCTTTGTTTCGACAAACTTTCAACTGTCTTACACGTCCGAATTTGTCAAACTCTGGTAAAATATCATTGAAAAATTCTCGAAAATGATTATACATTTCTCGATCATCACATTCTAAGTTCTGATCAGATCCGTATTCGTTTTCCGCGGGTTGGTGCAGGCTAAAATGCGTGTAAAACGAAGGAAATAATAAAACTTTACTAGCACCAGGTCTAATGTGATTTCTCGAGCAAACATCCTTAAATCGGCACGCTCCAGTTTTTTGGAAAAATGGACAAGTTTGTTTATTTGGATTAGTCTCAATGGAAATATTTAATTCTTCCGGTAGTTCTCCGCCGGATACAATAAATTCTTCGATTTTTTCTTTCACTAATTCTGATTTCCTCGCGTTTTCTTCTTTCAATTCTTTTATTCGTGCTTTTTGTTCTTTTACTTGCTCTTGTTCTTTCATCCATTCCTGGCAAATACGTTCTTCTTCTTTAAGTCGGTCTTGTCGAATTGTTTCCAAGTGCCTTTGTAATTCTCTCCAATCTTTTTGTTGCTCAGCTTCTCGCCTAAGCCATTCTTCTTCTTTTTCTTTAGCTAATCGTTCTTCTTCTTGCTCTTCAAACAGTGCTAGTACTTCTTGTTCTTTTATTGCGTTCATATAAGTTGGCGATGCTTCTAAAGCTTTTCTTTCTATGATTGCGATAGTTAATAATTTAAATATAGTTTAAATCGTTTTATTTTACCTTTGTCCGATATATCAGTTCTGATTTTAGCAACTTGTTGTCGAACACGTTTTCGCCTTAGTTTTTTGACTGTTTTACGCCATTCATTATGCCTTAATAAAATACTTTAAAATAACGCGTCTTATAATTCTAAAAATGCTAGTAATTACCTGCCCATTGCGTATTTCACACATGTATTTACTTAACCACAAATATAACACTGAACAAAGTTTTATTCATATCTGTATACATATTTTCCACAAGCATTGCACAATAATTATTGTTTTAACTTGTGTCTTAAATTAACTCAAAATTTATTTGGTTTAAAACATGTTTATTTTGAATTTAACACATTTGTTTACCTTCATAAATCGATGTGACAACCAAACATAACCTCAAACAAACAGGTGATCACATTACGGTTGCAAATCAAATTGTGCAGATTTCTGAATACTCGATAAGTATTAATTTCGGTTTATTTAAATGATCTTATAAAGAATTAATTTAAAATAGTTGTTATTAAAAAATAAACGGGAAATATTAATTGATTTATTAGTAAAGTCTAATTCAATAAACGCATTTTAAAATAATTAATGGAATTTATGCTTAAATCATTCACGCAGAATCCTATTTTGGTATGTCATTTTTGACATTGCACATAACCTTACTTTAGAGATTTTATGTCTTAAAATTTAGTATCTGTTTATTGAGAATATTTTTTCTATATTAGAATGACATATACATATATTTTATAAAAATGATACGTAATACAATTATATTTAGTACGAAACAAATAATTAATTTTGGTTTTGTGCGTGGAAATCTAAAAGAGCTAAACAAAATAACTGCTAACTATTGTATGAACAATTATTGCAATCATATAATACGAAATTATGTGACTGTACACGATGTTCGTATTGATCAATATAACGAAATACCAATAAGGAGTCTTAATGATTACAAAAGTCAAAATGGCACGGGACTCAAATATATGAAGGGCGTACTGCAACAGTTATTTCAAATATCTAATGATGAAATAAAAGAATTAATTAAAATATGTCCGATATTGAGAAAAGTTAGCTGTGAATTAGTCCAGAAAAATTACAATCTTTATGAGACCGCTGGAATAACACATAGCATTTTGTTGCAATACCCGTTGCTCTTAACTCTGGAACACGTTGAACCAAAACTTAAATATTTACAAAAACTTGATGTCGATATTAATGCTCTTGCACCTATGCTCGTCGCTGGTGAAGATGTTTTGAAGAAAATTGTTGACGATTTTAAAATGGAAGCAAAACGCGTACCCCATGGAAATAGGATCATTTATATGAGTAAATTAATGAATGTAAGTATCTCATTTATTTATGTTAATTTATAATTGTTTACCCATGTATGCAATAAATCGAAAATGGATAAAATATTTTATTGTTATATTTATTTGTTAAAAAAAGTGCAATATATTACTATCTAATAATTATTTGAACTAATTTTGATGTAAGTACAACCGTTTTTAAGTTATTGCAGAAACCGTAATAATATGACTGGAATAATAAGAAAGTAAAGTACGTGATAACACCCAAAGACCTCATACTCTATTGTTGTATAAAGTATTATACATTTTAATACCGTACGTAGTAATAAATATATGCTTCCGTTTTATGTAGGTACCACCTCATGAAATTTCTGAAAAATTAATCAGTCATACCTATGTGCTTCGATTGCCGCTACGTCGACTTGAAATTATTTTAAAAATACTATTAGGTATGAAAAAATTACTATACCTTAAATTAAGAGATATATGTTTAAGTTGTCATTTTGATCAACAAGTTAATGCATAATTGATGATAATTGAATTATATTAAACACATTGTTTAATTTATTGATGATAAATAATCTATAAAATGAGTGTCCTACACTCGACTTTCGTATACGCAGTATATGTTTAAATAGCGAAGCTACTAAAATATAAATTTGAAAATACGAATTAATTATTCTATGTTTTCATATTTATATACAAATTATAAAAAGTTTCAAGTCTCAAAGCGCGTTAAGATGTCTACTTAAAAGATTTATCTCAATCTACAATTTTGTACATATTCGAAATAAATATTTAAACAATGTTATAAATGTATAGATTATGGAGTCCAACCAAAAGATATATTAAAAGATTGCTGGGCACTCAGATACAATCCGCATATCGCCGAGGAGCGATTAAAAAAAGCTCTTGAGGCAAATGTTGGGCAAGTTAAAACATGGATGATACGTTGCACATATAAAGTATTTGATAGGTATAATTATTTTACATTTTCGAAAATTATATGAATTATTTCGAAGAAGATATTTTGCAAAATAACATTTGTATTAAACATTCTTGAATTTAGGCACAAATAAATTCTATTGTGTAGCCTAAATTTAGGAAAATACAATTATTTTAAAAATAAGACTATTTTTAATCGAGTAATATAAAAGAAAAAATTTAGGTGCATAATGCGTAAAGTGGAAAATCTAAAAGTTCTCGGATCGCACTCAACTGTGGAAGAATATTTGTCGAACCGTTTGGAATGCAGTATCGAAAACGCAACATATCTAACCAATAAATATCCGGCAATTATGAAAATGAGCATCGTAAAAATGAAAGAGATCTTCGATTTTCTATACTCGAAAGATTATACTCCAATGCACATTTGTCGAGTGCCGAGAATTCTAGTGCACAGTTTAGAAACAACAAAATTGCGGTTGGAGCAACTCAAACAATTAGGCTATGTGCCAATATCTCTAGCGATTTTTTGCAAGAGCAAACGAGATTTCGATAAAGTCGTAAACGTATACGTGAAGCGACGAAAGAATTCGATAAAGGAGGAAGAATCAAAAAATGAAAACAAGTAATATAAACTATATATTTAATCTGAATTCGTATTAATTCATATGTTTCGTCTTAGTTAGCGTAGATGATGAGTTAAAGTGTATAAATAAAACAGCTGCCGCCAAACGTGCCTGCAAATCTTGTTGGCACAATTCATGAGCCCATTCCACTCGGCCCCAATAACTCAGCTGTAATTTAAAATTGTTTCTTAAAGATCTATTTGAATAAAATTTAACAAACAAAATCTTTTTAACATATTTTACCTGAAATTCTTCCTCTAGCCTAGACAAAAGAACTGCTCGTTCTGGCGTGATAAATCTTTCAACACAAGCTAGAGTTAAAATCACCGATTTTATAGTGTCAACTCCGAAAACATATCCTAAACAAAATACATTTTTTAGCTACAAATTTTTGTATTTCTTTAATTAACTAATTTAATAAATTCGATTATTATGGAAACTTAATAAAGATTAATAGCGGCGACATTTCAATTTAGGCTGCTCATATTACCATGTATCGCATCAAAGTTGTACGACATTAAATGTCGTTGTATAACAGATTTAGTTTTCTGTTGAAGAGAAGTTACTTCAAATCCTCGAAATTTTTGTAGATTTACTTGGAAACGATCACAAAACCAAGATATTACAGGATCCCATTCTTGCACTTGAAATTTATATAAATCATCATTTTCCTAATAATAAAAACACAATTATTAACAAAAAACACACAAAAAACCATAAAACTTACACATGTTTGAAATAAAACCGTATCAGTATCTAAATAATTCACAAGATATTTCACCATATCAAGCTTATTTAAATGATTTGGATTATCTATCGCCGTACTACAAAGCGCTGTCTAAAACATTAAACAACAATAACAAACCAACACAAACATTAAATGCGCAAACATACCAAATGCATATTACTTTGTTGAATAATATCTTTTTGTGAATCCCATTCCGCAGCAACCGCCAAAGCCAACGGTTCACTTTCAACAGTAAACTGTTTACCACTTGGCGTTTTCAATTTTCTCTGATCCAAAGTAACTTCATATTTCCCATCGCTAAATAAAATACCAGTTTTGCGATAAAATCGTTTTTTCGTCGCTAAAAATACACCATATATAATAAGTATATTATAAATTAACATGCGACTAGATACCGTAATTTCTATAAGGTATTAATTTAGATGATTTTATAAATGTGTTTCGTAATAAATTACTAATAAAAGATACTGAAGTCATTTTTAAACACTAAATTCAAAAATAAGGTTAGACATGCATGGTTTTTTAAAGTGACAGAGAAATAAACTACTACTGTAGATGGTTGGTAGTTGTTGTATTGCGCGATTGGTTCAAGTTTGAATTTAATTCGGAGCGGGACAACTATTGATTGGACATAAAACCAGCCTTGATATTTGCGGAGTTCAAGGGTATTTGGAACGAACGCAGGTTTATAAACAAATTATTGAGCAATATATAAATCATTACGCGATTGTTAGTGTCAGGATCGTCGGACAATCAAACGCTTGTGGTGAGTACACTTTTATACTAAATCACATAAGATTGATAAGTGCTTGTTTTTATAGATGGAGCAGTGTTATATGAAAAAACGATATGTATCTTTGTTCGAAACAACGAAATTTAGTGACTGTTGCTTTTTGGTGCACAATGAAAAGATTTACGCGCATAAATTAATTTTAGCTACTTGCAGCCCGGTGTTTGAAGCAATGCTATTCGGACCTTTAGCATCATCTGAAATCGAAATAAAAGATATCGTTGCGTCCGATTTTAAACAAATGTTAACATTCATTTACACTGATTCCGTGCAATTAACTTCGGTTGTGAACGCTTGGACTTTAGTTTATATAGCAAAAAAATATATGATCGATGATTTTTTACATTTTTGTTTGATGTATATACGCAAAAAACTAGAAGCTGCGAATGTTTTATTAAATTACGAATTCGCTGATTTGTTTAACGAGGAAAACATACGTAATATTTGTATGAATAATGTTCGTATGTACGCTAAAGTAATATTAAATAACGATTACCATATGAAACCTTCGACGTTATGCAATTTATTGGATCAGGATGAGTTTAATGCGAACGAAGAAGATTTAATAAACGCAACGGTTAAATGGGCAGTGGTTGAGTGTGAACAACAACATATCGAATTAACGAAAGATAATATAAGAAATGTGTTGATTAATTGTGGGGTTTTCTCACGTATTAGATTTCTTTCATTTCCTATGAACGTGCTTAGTGATAAATTCTCGGAACTGTTAAAAGATGACGAAATACATTTATTAAAATCGTTTAAATTGTTTGAATCGCCTGAGCATAAAGATAAATTGAAACGTTTGAATTTATGCGTGAATTGTAATGAGCGTAACGCCATACCGCTGTTGCAAAAAATGGGATTTCGACGAGTGTTGAAAACGGGTGATGTGTTTCACGCGAACGACGCATCGAAATTAACGACACAAATGATGGTGAATAAGAGTGTTTTAGTGAATGGTTTTGTGTTACCCACGCGTCGACCGCCAGAAACATTAATCTCACCCAATTATATTGAAAATTTAAATATTACGATTACTGAAGTTGTCGGTAAAAAAGTGCTTCATTTATCGTACGTGCAGACTTTAGCGTACGGGACAGTTCACACTGTTAAGATATCTGAGCCGTTTTTGTTTGAGGAGGGTAGAAAATATGATATTGATATTATGTGGTCGTCAGGGTATCCGCAATGGACGAATGAGTACACAATGCAATATTTTTCGCCGTCTTTAGTTAATAAAGATGTTGAATTTGAATTTCATGATCCGTTTGATTGTGGATTTATTCGTGGTGTTACGTATTACCCATTTTAGAATTGATTTACCTGTTTGCACTACCTATTTTAGTATTATTAATTGTATGTTTGACACTTTTTTTTGGAATAAAGCACTTGGTTATTTTTACGCATTTCGACTTTTCAGGCATCATCACTTAAGATACTGATTCTAGAACCATAGTATCTCACCTGATGATTCTAGAATCCTAATATGTGTGATGACAAAAAAGTCAAAACGCGTCAAATAAAAAAGTAATACCTACTTTAGATCTAAAATTGTATGAAGTTCCTTAATTTATTCTTAAATAAAAACCATTTTAGAAATAAACACCCATTCATTGGCCATAAATAACAAATGTAACAATAGCAATCATATTTTAATCGCCTCTTTACTCTATAGGGAAAATTAGCAACTAAACATATTAAATAGGGAAACTTACTCTGAAATCAGTTTTTTGGACTAGTTTAATAAATTGCCTTAAATATAGGTAAATTATAATTTAAGTACTAATTAATGGTTTTTAGTTGAGGAATAAATTAAGGAGTGAAGCAATAATATGATTAAATATGTAGTAATTTTCGCAACAGGAAGTAAACAATAATTATAATTACGCTAGGCTCGTGAAATATATTTTTATATGACTGTGATGTCATAATAATAAGTTGTGTTATATAATTTAAGCAAGGTATTAAAATCTCATTAAAGTATTATTATCGCATGTGTTAATATCACAAACATGTCTGTGGTATATAGATAAAGAAAACGAAAATAAAAACTGTGATTTATGAAATGAATAAAATAAAAAAGTCAATATTTCATTACAATAAAAAGTATAATTTAATTTATTAAAATAGGTACATATGTATGTATACATGCTACACGCTAATTAAGATAATGTGGGAATATTCACAAAGGAAGGATTTTTGGATGGGTGCATATTATTGTTTGTTTTTTTTTTGCTTTTCAATCCAATGATTACCCCTTACAAACGAATGCCGGGGTTGCGTGAAGCGACAAAGTTCAGTAATTCTTCGCTGTCCTCGCAGACGAACGGTTTCACATGGTGGCAGGCAACGTCGTGCCATTTGATACCATCATTGTAGAAGTTATTTAAAATAGACAAACATGATTCGTCATTGCCCTGCGCAAAAAAAATCAAGAAACATGTATGAGTGGTTGTATGACCATAAAGAAGATAGAGACATGTGACAACAACGAATACATCCTTATTGTAGGTATGTATGTATATACTGGTATTTAGTTATGAATAGCTGTGCCATAAAGCGTGAAACATTAATTTAACTGATTAATCTGAATAATTTTAAGGACTACTTGTACGAATTTTATTATTTCCCTGCATTTATAATTTAATATATACATTATTTATTATTTGTAAATTTTTTAAAAGTAAAATGACCGGAAGTCTAGACATTTGGCGTTGCAATTATTTGTTTGCGTCTTTTTTGTATTTGAATCCAAATATACGTTTAGAAAATGGGACTACTTATAGACAAATTTTTAAGTTAAACGGTCCTGTTCGTTTATTTGAGTTGTATTTTAAACTTTTATCATAATGTACTTAAAATGCCAAACTAACGATAGTTCAACCAATTATATAGAAAGCGTAGACACGTGAAAGCATTCATCGCGTTTTTTGTGATAATAATATGATATATAAGATCAATTACAGAATTTAATTAAATAGAAACTTCTATAAATTTGTCTACTTGCTTAGCTACATAAATCAATTATTATGCTTTGATGTTATATGCCTTGGATGAGCAGACAGTTTTGCACAGGCTTCTAAGAAATCTTTACCCACTTTACTATGGCTAAAACAACTTTTTGTTGATGTGATTGCGATCATTTTTTTATAATATTTACATATTTATATCAAGATAGATACTTGTTGTCTGTAAGCGTGCTTAATATGTTCTCTATACTATTTTTTTGTCTATGACAACAACATGATTTGACCTCGAAGCAAGATCATTCGCTGTTGCAGGTTATTTACCTGTGCCGCTTCTCTGTTATCCGGTTGTGGTTGACCAAATCCTCCGGTCGCGCTCCAGTCGCCAGTGTTACGTTGTGTGGTGGGGCCGATCTTGACACCGGAACCAGACCAGAACCAGCCGTTGAGGTTTGGTGGCTGAAGATCGGGACGGTCGCAACCGGCGAAATTGCATTTTCTGCCCGATGTCCAGATGTAGCGCACGTTGCCGCGGGCAATTCGTTGTTTGATGAATTCGTTTTCTTGGGGTGTTTCCATAGATACGGCGTCCATACAATGGCGACGGCAAATGTTTCGTGCGTCTAACCAGTCTACTTCAAGGTTACGAGTCGCACCATGTTCCCAACTGAAGAAGTATGAGTGTGCAACACCACGCGCGTCTCTGTACGTCGCATGGCGGACACCTGTAATTTATTGAAATTGAAAATAAACACCATTCATGGTACATCTTCAAAATTTAGTTGAAGCTTTGTTAGATAGTAAAGTTTTTTTTTTTTTGAATGTGTGTAGATATGTTACTACTGATCTAATATTTAATAGTAAGGGGTTGCAATTATCATAAATTCTATGATTCTTAGTTCTAATTTGCTGTCGTTCCTCGTCATAATATCGACGAAAGTTTAATATTTTCTAATTTTTCCTACCACAATTAAATACTTAGAGTATTCTTACTGTCATGAAATATAAATAATTTTGATTAAAGTATTTATAAGCGCAAAAATAAGAATTGAAAATATTTTGTCAAGACTTCAAAACATGCATTTATTATTATTGTGTGAACTTTATCTTACATATTTCGTTTATATTGAATTAATACTATAATGCAAAATTTTAAACATCCCAGAAAACATAATTATCCATTACTCTATATTAGAATTTATTATGGTTGAAAAAAAAAATTTATCAAACAAAAGTTTTTTGAAATATTAATATCTAATTTTTATAACTATTATATTTGCTATAAGTGCAGTCATATCGGATGTTCAGATAAAGTTAAACCAACCCTGCCTATAAATGAATTGAAGTATATTCTCACGAGTGTTATCGTTGACTGTAAACGGAAGTTGTTGCAATTAATTTGGTTTCCCATATTTAAAGGGGCACACAAAGAGCATATTGTTGTAATTATTGGGTAATCCGACTAAAGTGTATTGGCAAACCGATTATCTGATAACCATTATACACGATTTACTTCAATTTGTTGCACAACAATGACCTACAAATTTAAATCATCTATAATAGATATTCGACTAGCCTAGTTTTATAAAGCTTTATTTTGGTAACAAATTTAGTATATGTCTAAAATTTTGTATATATATATATTTGAAACTTATAGTTCTTTCAAACGAAAAACTAAATTTCCATCTTCATTTAATTCATGTAGTACAACTATATAAGATTTTTTTTTAAAACAAGTTTATTCTTGGTCTTAAATTAAACGCTTGGCTATGGATACGGCAATTTCTACCATATCATTGTGTAGTTTAATATTTAATTTTTACAAATTTACGGAATTGCTCCTCTATTCTCATTAACCTAATAGACTTATTCTGTATAAACGAAATTTGTTGTTGAATGAATTGGTTGACAAATCAATAAATAATCGGCCTCGTAAAATTAGTTTGTGAGAGTTCCTTATGTACTTACGATTTGAACAGCTACGTGGGTCTGGCAGTGCAAGGCGCCGTTGGCCTAAGACCATCACGGCTCCTACTAAGAGGAGCAAAACTTGTCGAAACATTCTCTGTAATCTGTAACAAATAGAACATAAAATGAACAATTAGCATGGCTCTTTAATGATACATAGGTATGTTGTAGATGTAGCAAATATAAACCAGTTTTGAGTCATCGCAGCTGTGACCCGAGCCGGACGGAACCAAGGTGCGGTTTGAGTTTCAAGTTCACATATTAATTAAGCACGTGTATTTAATACGATATAAACTAGATGTACTTCGCGTTCCAGACAACTGCATAACATGGGTATTATCAGCAGTGCCGGCTTAAGGAGGACGGCATTACATTAGAATTCTTAATAAAAGAAACTTTTTTATAAATGGTTAAAATTATTCTAAGTATAATAGTTTTAAAATAAACTCGATCTACAGTTATTCGCTTTTGATTCGGTTTCAAATCAACGAATTTACACATTTAAGGAAAGCTTATTTTCCATTAATAAACGGCTCTCTATATTGAGCTAACTATTTTTAATAATTCCAATAATATATTTGTTGCAGTTACTAAACAATAGTTGCCACTTTATTAGTGAAAAATGAGACAACCAAATTCTTAGTTATCGTAACTTTTTCATCATCATTTATGATTCATCCATTTTTTTTCAATCATAAGTTCTTTATGATGTGATTCTGTAGATCAAGAATCTGTACGCGTTTGAAAGTATTTAAAATAATTTAGTTGGGTTGTAATCATAAGGATCTACAATTATTCACATTTTTGTATCAAAGCTTTAATATTTGGATCGCTATTGCATCGTTTGGGTGCAGTTTTAATTATATGACACTAGCAATTATTAGCGCGTGTAGAGAAGTAATTTAGACCTCTTTAAGGCGTCAGTGAGTGTCAGGGTATAAACGCCATCTCAACGTTTCGGAATAAAATATGCCATCTTTAGAGCTGTTGATTTACTACAGTCATAAAAATGGCATATTTGATGCCAAAATATTGATATTTTAAATTTTAATTATTAATTGGTTCTATAGCGAGATTTGAATATTTATACATAATTTTAAATGCAACTTATATTATTTAGTAAAATATTGTATGACGTGAAAATTAAATGATATAGTTTTTTGAAGAATATTGCAATTTGACTATTTTGGGTAAATCTATGAATTTGAATTAATCAAAATAAAATTTCCTATAATTTTTGGTCCTTTTTGTCCAATTTATTATAATACGAGTCTGACTGTGTCAAGCGACTAAATTTTTCAGCGTTGCTATTCTGCTGTAGGCATGGTGTTAGTATTTGATCGTCCCCGATATTATGAGGCGTAGCACGTGCGCCGCGATATTCTCAACTTGTCAAACAGTGTCTGTGGACGCCCCAGGCCACCGAGCAACCACAATATTTCCGCTATGATCTGGGTCAGGTAGGTTAAGTCAGGCGACCGACGAACGAACTCTCGGTTCTCGGACGCTCATCTCCTAGCTGCTTGGCCTGTTCGATGTAGGATGTAGGACGTTCGGTGCGTCTCTACCAGACACCGTTCGTTCGTCGCTTGCTTCTCTTTAGGTGAAAGCCGGCCAATCATACGGTATTCCCCACATATATTACCTCGGCAAGGTACTTGCTATGGTATAGTTCTTCATACCTGCACGTCTTTCAATGAACGGATCTACACGCCGCAGTATTTACTATTTTAGTTCGCTGGTCCACTCGCCATCACATACTTTGTTTCGTTTATAATGTTTATGGTTTATGGTCTTCAGGCTGATATATTTATGCATTTTGATTCAAGTACTGATAAGTCACCATACTTGTAAACGCTGTATTTCTAATCGTAGCTCAAGTATCCACTTGTATAACGAAACGATAATAATCTTTTTTAAATATTCATGTTGTTTATCGATTCTAAAAATCATTCGATGCGATAATTTTGTTGTATATATTATGCACACTAATATCACGTCTTTCATGTCTAAATTTGTGAATTTGTATCAAATACAACGAAATATTTGCAATTGGCAAATGCGCGTATTACATCATTTGTAATTATTTTTTTTTTGTGATGTGAATAAAAATCTAATTCGTACGATAAAGTGGTATAATTGGATAAGGTTAAAAAATATGCTAATATAATAAATACGTTGTACCGATCATATTTATCAAAAATACCCGCAATAGCTTGCATTGAACTTTCTTATACGTATTTTCTCTAGATAAGAAGGATATTCAATACAAATTTTCAGTAGCGATTTTCTTGATATCGGTACAGTTTTTGAAATTAAAAATTCAAACAAAAATTGTTGTCTCTAATTTTTATTCTTACGGTTTTTGCAGTAAATGCATCCGTTTTTGAATTATTGTAGAAATCGCAAAAAAATACTAAAGTAAACATAAACTTTTGGTTTGAATATTTTTTCAAAAATAATAGATTTACTTGCCAGGTATATACAAATATCAAGTTTAAACATTTTTGATTTTATCTTTAACCGTTTACGTTGTAGAGCAGTATTTCTCGGACAAACACACAAATATTAATTTTGATTAAAAATAATAGGTCGTTAAGAAATTTTAATTAGATTTAAGAATAACATTCTTATCTTCACAGTTTCTTTACTGATGTTAGTTAAATATTTTTATTATGACCAAAAATAGAAACCAGTCGTACTAAAAATATTTCACTAAAATCAAGACGCCAGTTTTAATTTTCGATGAATTAATTTCTAAATATAATGCAATAATTAACGAAGATGCAAATTGGTTTATCATTTAAAATCTTGTCAAACAAATCAATAAAAAATTAAATAAATATCGATATGAGATTAAAATAACTAAAACGCATAAAAATAACAGCTCTCGCTGTTAGCTACAATGAACTGTAAAATATAACATTTTCAAATTTGTGACTTAATTTACGCACTCAATAGAGAACTAGTCTATAAAATTTGATGAATTAATATATTTATTCTGTAATTATACCAACGCAACCAATTACCAATTTATTTAATTTTTCCTATACATTTTAGGACTAATAGTAACAACAGATATAAACGTCATTTTTATCTTATTATATTACATTCTTTACGAATTGAACAATTTTGATATTTTATATATACTTGATTGCGTTAGCTCAATTACAGAATATACCTAAAAGTGTTTAGTGGTTGTGAATATTTGATACCGTCGAGTAATCGAGACTATTACACATTATGGTTCCGTCTCATCTTCCTGGAAAGCATCATAAGTTTTGTTGTGCATTACCGTAAGCTGGAAACTATTACACAACAATAACGTTAGACGAGAAAACTGTGCCTCGAGATAAAGATCAATGAACTCTTTTATTTTTCAACGACTAACCAGTTGATCAGCTATTGACAATTTTTTTAAAATTTTTGTATATGCTTTTTATGTTTTGAATTAAAATTCAAGTTATGCTAAATTTTGTGTGTATTGAAAGTTTATTTATATGAATCTTTATTAGTGATTTAATGTATATAAAATTGAAATTGTGGATTTTTGGAGTGATTGGTTGTCTACAAAACAAATATCGGTGCCAGTATAGTAATGATAACAATTAGAATACAATTCGATTTTATTCGAAGGAGGAATCGGAGTGATATTACAACATGAATATTCGAAATGTCGGTACCCGTATATGATATTTCGTGTTGTCCACTAGTTCAAAATGTTGCAATATTAACAGGTATAGGTAATGCAATTATTATCATTAAAAGTAAAATGCCAACTTTCAAAATAGCATCATTTAATAATTACTCAAACATTCTTATTAAACAAGTAACACAAATGATGACACTTTGGAACATTCACCGATTAACTAGAATTTATGGAGATGTTTTATCTTTCATCAACAGAATAATTAAGTCTGATTTTTAATTAAAATTATTTGCTCCTTCACTTATACGTATTTTTAAAAAGATAACCATGCATTTATACATATTCATTATATTTCCTGACTAAGTAATCTTTCTTCATATTTCACAAACGGTTATGTCTTCTGTCAGTAATCAGCATTACCGGAATTATCAAATACATCATGCCCGTTATATAAAAATAATTTAATGTCAGTTTTATATCAGATTTGTATAATAATTGCAAGATAATAGCGCGTTCACTTCACTTCGTAATTATTCTAAAGAAGCACTAGTACTCACTAGTCAGGAAGTCACATTCACTTATAATGATTTAATCTAAGCTAGTACAATAACAATATGAACTGTTTTGAAACTTTTACTTGACGATGAGAACGATAGATTAGAGTACCTTTTAATTAAATTAAGTCACGTTGATAAATGCATTCAATAATTTGTATCTAATTGGCATCGATTAGAATATTTATAAAGCATCACAACATTTTTAGAAAATATATACATTTTATGCCAAATCTAAGTAGTGCCTTTTACTTTTAACTAAATGAGTCAAGTTTAAATATATTAATTTTGTGCCAAAATATAAAATTGTGTACGTAGATTTTTAAATTTGTTTATATCGAAAACATTTGATCCGTAACAAATGTAATTTTGATTTTGATCAAGACTAAATGTTGAACCATATTAACCCGGATAAGAAATTATATTTAATCTTCCATTAATTCATGCAGACATTAGCATAAGAAACATTATTTATTTTTATATATGTTAGAAAGCAATAGAACTATATAGATGTGAACACTTTCCAATGCATTTCGTTTAAACACATTCAATGTAGATAGTAGTTGTATCCGGATACATAGACAGGATTAAATTAAGGCTTTTCCAATGTGTATATCGCAATTTAAATTATTCGATTGAATTCGATCCGGCTAAGTTGACATTGATGTAAAATCATCATCTAATTACTAGATTTCAAAATGTTTAAAGTCGTAGACTAAGTTGCATATCATCCGGTATTAGAAGTCATTTGAGATACATCTGACACTTTTAGTAGTTTGACTAATTATACACTGCTAAATTGACATTGATGTCAATAAATAACTTATAATTATCCTTGAAAAAGTTGAAAAGTAAAAGATAATTTTTTTTGGTAAATCTACATAATTTTTAAAAATATATCAAATTTTTTTTATACGTAATGCCGAAATATAAGTTAAATCTATTCTTTATTTATTCATAAAATAATGCATGTAGTTAATTTGCGTTTATACAGAATATAAACAGTATCGTCTTAGAGAGATCAACGATACGTCAAGACGCATAATATAAATGTAATTAATATCATATTTATTAGTTTTGTTGTTCCTGATTTAAACATTCACTATGTCTATGTTTAGTATTATAAATCACTTTAGATCGCATTTTAACTTTCTTGCGCCAACCTACTTCAGAAGATACGCTCAGATAAAAAAGTCAAATAAATAATTAACAATAGTGAATTTAGTATATGTCAGCCATAATTTTGTGACCATCCACAATAACAATTATTTTCTTGCTACTACATAATTTCATCTTCACATACCTTCGTTTTTATGAGTTAGATTTAATCAAATAGATTTTCCACGCTGTTCACAAACATTCCATTATTATTTAATAGAAAATTTCCAAATAAAACGACAACTAAACATTTTCAAATAAATTCCTCTATAAGCGTACATAAATTAATATAAACTTCAATTGCTTTAACACCAATATATGTTATATAGGTAACAAAAAAAAAAAAATCATTAGGAGAAGTAGAATAAATTATCTGACCCTTACTTATGATAAGAGAACCGAAAGCTAACATACCAACTGTACAATTAAAATATGATCAATCTCAATATAAATTAAATTATTTGGAAAAGTATATTTAAATTTACTGGCATTTAATTTAATCTCCACTAAAATTATTTATATATTCAATTTAATTGTTATATTCGTTTTATATTATATTTTAATAAAAAATAACAGTTCTTAAACCACTACACACATTTTAGACTTAAGTATATGGTACTAAGATTCTTACTTAAATCAGGGAAAGTGAAAAATTACTTTATAATCTAAATTAAAACGAAATCGTGATAACATTTACTCTCCTTTTATATTTAACAAAAAAAATAACAATAATAAATCTGTACAACTAAATAAGTTATAAAAATAAATAATCAATGTATGCTTATATCAAATAACACTATTTATAGCAATTTGAGTTTGATCGAAAGTTTAATAATTTTCATAATAACCAGTTGCACTTTGCAAAGAGTGTTTGCTTAAAATATACTCATTCCTTTTATTTTAAGTGCCTACCCAACTGAAAGTAACGTGAAACTGGATCATACAAAATACTTGTCCTTGACTTGTATTGTTTTCGTGTTATATTTTAAGTTCAAGTGATTTTAAAGACAGAATAACAACTTAAAACCAGAATGTAAAAAAGTCGTTATCTTTGTAGGCATAAGTTGCCCAAATAAAAGACAAGAAATTAAACATAAGAAAGTACTGATGCAGCTAAAAACATTACCGAAATAACAATACACAGTTATTTGTCCTAGTTGAATTGCTGACTTCAATACACGATTAAGACACAGACACAAATTCGTTTAAGCAAAAGTAGGTATCGCATAGCTGCACTATTCACCTCAATTCATTGTTATATCAAGAATATTTTATAGAAACTACTACTAAAACAATTTGAGCAATAAAAAACTAATATATTTTTCGTATCATGATACGAAATGTATGCTCATTCTCAGGAAAAGAGATGGAAGTCATACGATTATCCACAAGATAAAATGATATAAAACGAAATTTGTGGCGTAAATATATTAGTATAAAATTTAAGCAGATGAAAGAAATGATTTAAATAGTACTAGAAACAGCAAAAAGATGAAGTGAATTAAATTAATGCCCAATTACCGCCATGGATTGGCAAAAAACATAATGACTAAATTTGTATAACGAGTTTTATTTAGTGTTTGTGAAATATTTCTCTAATGATGACACTAATCTCTAATTATGTAAAATGTTAGTTTTTATTGCCTATTATTAAATGGGAACAACTTTACAGATCTTTTATTTAAAATGACACTTAAATTTCTTGTAATAATACTAAATTACTGTAGAATTACATTAAAAATTAAATAATGTCACATTTTTTGCAACAAAACTAAATTATTGTAAAATTACTTTAAAATTTAAATAAGGCTCGTGATTATTTTAAAATAAATTTTACATTTAAAAGTAATACACTTTTGAACCTATTTGTTAATATTTAAATCATTAAATGGATACCGCCATAGTTTTATTTTTAAGTAGATATAACGAGTTTAATCAGAAATGGTAAATTATAAAAGTAATTTGTTTTTAAATTTTATTGAACATTTTTCATAATATTGCAATAGTAACACTCGAAGATCATAAAAATTAAACCCAAAGTTAATATATTTATAGTTGCAGTAAAAACATTTTGTAGAAAACACTGTTCGTAGAATATAAGTCATATATATTCTATCAGTGTAATTTAAATGAATTAATTTGATTGACTTTAAAATTCCCGTGATTAACCGCTCTGCTAATTAAGTTAGCAGATCACATTTCTTATTAAAAGCATACTCCTATATGGGTTTTAATTTTATAATTAAATATTACATTAAATTAAATAAACATTTAAATAGACATTTATAGTAATATTTAAATGGCATAAAAATAATAGTGCGACATAAAATTTAATAGGTATCTATTTAAAATGAATTTTAAAAAAATGTTCCAAAGAAAAAAATATGTAATAATAAAATAATTATTTAAAATTTTCTAAATCATAGAAGGATTTTCTGACTTACTTTTAATTGCAGAACCACTAAAGTGCAATATATTTGAACTAAAACACACCTTATTTCGTCAGTAACTAAACACAGTAACCAATAACGTATTGTGGCAGTAATCCCACGATAAATACGGTAAAAAAACGAGAGAAAAAAAAAACTTGTACTTGGTACTTACTTGCTGTGTGTCTTGTAAGTTGAAGCTACACAAACCAAATGAACTACAGCCCTGTGTTCAGTACGGTGTATATAGCTGTGCTACATCCCCACAACTTCAATGTAACCTACATAGGTTTACGCTGACTGCGAGGATGGCCCCACCAGTGCCCCTGCCCCCGCCAGCACTGTATAATACGCGCTTGGACATCATCATCATCGGACAATGCCGCGAGAATTCCTCTCACTGACCGCGGCCTCTCCTCAAGCCCCCCTCTGTCGATTATGTTCACCAACCCGCCGTATGACATTTGACTGACCACTATCACTATCATCTTTGTGCGTAGTTGTTACTATTATTATGAGTGAAGAGCTGTTCACCTAGAAGAAGTAGGTTGAAGATTCATTCATGGATTTTTTGGTAAAAAGTTAGAATGGTGAAGAAATGAGATCATTTTTACTATAAAATGTATTAGCATTCGTTTTAGTTATTTGTATATTTCTTGAGTTTTTATCAGATCTAGATGTATACAAGAATTGGTAACGGAAATGATCATTAACGAATTGTTTAAATAAGATAAAAATTGTGTATAATCTCAAATTTGTACAAATAAATTTATGTATAAAACATGTTTGAAACTGTAAAACTATTTATTTTTAATCAAATTATTACTAGATTTTATGGTTAAAAATTTTGATTAATTATATTAATTTGTTAATCTTCTAATAATAAAAAACCAATAACAATAACTTGCCTAAAACGTTTTTCTGCGGTGAAAAGCCTTAGTAGCCAGATCACATTAAAAAAATAATAATAACACTAGACGAAATTCTAATTCCTGCAAACATTTTTATTTACAAACATTTACAAGAAGAAACATGAAGTTTAATGGTGCGATTCTGAACAAGCTTCTCGATCTGTATCGAGAATCTGTAAGCGATTGTAAACGTTTTAAATTATTCAATTGAAATGGTGGATTTAATTGAACATATCAAACATATTAATTGTTTTTTTGCAATAAAATATTTACTAAGAAAAATTAAGTCTTTCAAAAATGAACAAATTCTTCTTACAGAATAGACTGGGTCAGAATCTCATCATTAAACTGTATAAAGGATACAACGAATATAAATTATAATTTTTTTACTACTTTTCGAAATATGTAATAATTAATATATGAAAAAAAGTACTTTTAATTTTAATTAATCATACAAGGGCAAACTACATCTGTAGCATATCAAAAAAAATTTGTTCATTGTAGTATTACTAAAAATTACAATTTACTACATAATAAATAACTTAAATGTATGATTACCTTGAATATCAGTGATGATATTACTTATATTTATTATACTCAAAGATAAATATCAATTTCCAATAAAAATATAAGAAGTTTTAATTTTATCCCATGCAAGGCTAATACATGTTATACACTATAAATGCATTTTATTTATTTACATTTGCATAGAGCAACGATAATAAATATTTGTCAATAATAATATGTAAATGGTAATTATCAGATACATTTTACCAATATCTTAAACATTTGACTACATTAGCTATTTAGTGGCGTAATAATACTTCTTTTTGTTAGGAAGAATATCATTGCTTGTAATAAGACATAATGATATATCACTTCATATAAATGTAAATTCATATAAATGAAAATAAAATGTTCGTTTTGGCATTAAAATATGATTAATCTTTCAACACAAATATGTTATCTTAACAATTCTTAAGTGTAGGTATACCTACTAACGGAATAATAATTTATTTTGCAGAAATACAGATAACATTTAATATTAGCATAGTTAGTAAAATAAATTAAAAGAATTTTTTTATTTAGTTTACTGGCGTAATTAGCGCAAATTTCTATTAACTAATCAAAAACAATCTAAACCATAAATGATTTTATTTTTAAATATTCCTCGTGATTTGAGATGCATGTATGATCTGTATATAGTTCGCAAGAAAATCTTAAATTCTTGAAAAGAATACTCAAACCGGATGTGCACTTTAGTGTGATATATACAAATATTAAGATTCAAGTCTCATTATTTTACCTTTAACCGTCTAGGTTGTGGAGCGCTTACACACACACACAAGTAAGAAAGTAGAAAATAAAGAATTATTTTAAATAGTTTATATTATGCAAAAGATATTTTAATATTATAATCTCATAAAAAGTATACCATTTTAGATGCGGACCTGGAAAAAATCGGCTTTAGGTGTATTGCCCAACCAAAATTGCAAATTGGCCAAACATTTCTATACTAATCTCTACCACACATAATTATGCGTTAAAAATTCTCAGGCTCTTTTACATAATGAACAACAAAATCGATCAAATATATGTTCAAATTTCCTGCACACATAAATTATTGTCTTTTGTTTATTGTACATGTTTAACTCAAAGTACAGGAAACGATTAACGTATAAGGTTTCATTGATCACATTTCGTTACACACATTGATGTTCTATTACGTAAGGATTAGGTACAATTCAATAACCATTCGTTTTACGTTTTTAAATACATTTGGAAAAAGATAATTGAAAATTAAAAAAGAACAATCTTTGTTAATGATGAGCAAATTGATGAGAACGTGCGTCATTATACACTTTCCGCCAAAATATCTCATTCAAGGTTGAGAATCTGTTCATTTATTTATACATATAAATATTCAACGAAAAACATTATGTTAATTTATGCACAGATGCACAGCAAGCAGATTTAAATGGAAAACCTTTTGTTTAGTTTAGTCTAGGAATATGTATGTAGGTATATTTGACTTTCTTTTTTTTTTGTATTAACAACCAATTTCTGGAAAGAGTTATAATGGAATAATGTTAAAAATATCTAATATTGTATTAGAAACTTTTATTCTCAATACGCAAATGTATACAGATCCGGCTTTATGCCAATTATTATTAAAAGTGTAATAAGAACAAAACAGTGAGAGCATAATATAATTTAAGTCATATTTAAATTACAATTGACTGGTGTAGTTATTTATATCTAAAGGATCTATTATCAAAATTGAGCATTCTCATACATTTATTTATTATTCAGGCCCATTTAGAGGGATGCTATTAGGAATATTTAGCCCGTGCTCCCAAATGGTGCAAAATCTACGCATTGTGTATTTATGACTGATATTTATGTAGGTCATACATTTTAGGATAGATTAAAATTTTCAAAATAAAACAACTGAATTAATCCCGCAGAGGTTTCGTGATTACAGGCTATTATATTTTTTACTGTTTTTCTTCATTTCTCAACAAATTACGGACGTTATTATTATTCGGTTTCGTACTAGATATTTGACCGAGGAACAGCCGCTGCAATACTATATGCCACCAATCACGATTAGTAATGCCGCGTCTTTTAATCATTTGCTTCGCTAGAACATCCAAAAGTTGGTAAATATAATTTTTTTTATTCCCTTATCAATATTATATTATTAGCAAATTATGTAGTTTTATAAAATTGTTAATCGAGAAAATGTTCATAGAACTAATCGCTTGTCTACGTACACGACGAAAATGTTACGAAAGAAAGTATTACTATTTTCTTATACCATGTGCGATTTATTTGTTTATTATGTACGATTGGAAACATCCTACCTATACGATACGCTTATTCGCAACGACGATATTTGTATAAATGACAACTTTCCCATCGATCTCGCGACATCAACAGACAACCTATACTACCATAGTTGATTGTTGCGACATTACTGCCTCATCAAAAACATTCCAACTGAATTGAGTGATATCTATGTACGTTACTTGTTAGGCACTATTGCAGTTGGCATGATAAGCAAGGAAACAAATAAAAAAAATTAAACTTTTCACACTAGTTGACAAATACAGACACGAATCTCCAATGTTTTATGTAATGTTTTTGTTATAAATTCTAAGCACAAACTAACAATACACTCCTATTTATTTAATTATAGTTTTTGCTGGTAAAATTAATTGTTGCTTACAATTAACTTTATATAATGTTAGTATACAAATTGCAACATAATCTTATAGCACAGGAGAGAAACCTGCGAAGCTAATATCAGCGGATCTGATACATTTTGAAAATGAATTGAATATATATTTTGGTTACTTAAAAAAAAAAATTAAATGGAAATACTCGTTTAGAGTATTCTTAAATCTATATTGAATATTTTTTTCAATTACATCTACCTGTAAACGCCTAAAATAATATTTACACTGAGCAAGTTTACTTATATTTTTCTTTTCTGAACAGAACTGAATATATATTTCGAAAATGTTTAATCTTACAAAGTAAATGATGATGAAATATGAAATGAAAGAGAATTATTGATTCTTTCATAAACATATCTACATGATAAATTATTTCGTTCTAACAATAAATACCTATATTCTACGATTTGTAAATAATAAATCAGTCACACTTTGCGATGACTGTTTTCACTGCCAAGTAATAAAACGTCAAGCTTATATGATGAGAATATATATTTCATGCATGAATAATGCAGAGAATTGGAGAAAAATATATTATTTATCAAGAAAAAGAAATTTAAGAAGAGAAAATCTATAAGTGTGAATTGTGTATTTATGTGAAGATTGAGGATATGCAGACAACACTAAAATTATGTCAGTAAAAACTATCATTAATTTCTTTTCTCGCTAAAAGTACATTTAGAACTGCAAATTCTCATCTCGATTCTCTACGAAATGTCGACTATTAAGCTTAATGTCAATTGTTATGCACCATGCATGCAACTACCTATTGCGTAAATCAGGATAATTGTTTACTAAATCTTATCACAGGAGGTGAATCTTTTCATTTAAAAATTTAAGACCATAAAACGGTGTTTAAAATTAAATTGAAAACGGTAAATATGGCATCATATGATTTTCCATGAAATGCGCTACTTGATTTACTCATTTTGAATAAAAAGAACATTCCATTGCTTTACTAGTTTGTATATATCGTATATTACTATCTGCTACTCTTCATTGCAGCGAACCACCTGAAGTTAAAACAGCAATGCTACTTTATAATATGAGGCAGTGCTCTACTTAGACGTAAAATTAGAAAATCAAATCAAATTATTTGTATCGAACAAGCCTATCAATAAAAACGGTTTTTTATTATTTTATAATTATTAAAGTCTAACAGTCAAAATTAACAATAACCATTACACGTGTTTACAGTTACATTTATCAATTTTCGTACAAGGTAATGAAACAAAAACGTAAATACCTACATACATATAATCATACGTATTCCTTTCAATTGGGGTGGCAGAAAACCCTTTTACATAACTTTTCTTTCACGCAATTCATTCTCAATCATATGTATCCACTTATTCCAAGGACGGCCTCGCATTCTCACACCATTCATCTCGCCATGTGAATCTTTTCTGCAAATCTTTCATTCGACATTCTTTTAATATGATCATATCATCTGATTTCAGTATTCTCTGCGACATTTTCTACAATATAGCACTGCTCATACACCCACATATTACGCTTTCTGCCTCTCCTAGATACACCACAAATACCTCTCATATATTTCATTCTCACAGTAATTACACGATTTTTGGTTTCCAAACCCAACATTCACTACCATTACATTACATTAACTATGGCACAAGTACACCATTGTACACACTTAGAAATATTAAAATTTGTGTTATTTAAAGATGACTTTAAAATATATGAAATATTCATATGTAATATAAATACTACTTATTATATCCATATACATACATAGTTAGCTTAATATAGAGATCGGTGATCGAGTGGTTTGATTCTGATTTCAGAATCAATTTGCATCAAATTTGTCAGCATTATAAAGATTCAAATCCTGGTTGAGCTCAGCTTCTATTTTTTTGTTATTATTATTCAAATTATGTTCTATAAATTAGTTTTGTTCTAGTTTTTTAAAAGATATCTAATTACATCATTAGTTTTACTCACCAGAGTAGACTTATGATGTTTTTGCTTTTATTAAATACATTAAAACAATATTGAAATAAAAATAATAATTAAAGCTCACTTCCAAATACTTAAACTTCTGTACTGCATATAGTTAAAAACAACTTAGAAACCATAATTATGCAACAAACTAATGGAATTGTTCCATAGAAGATTGTTTTGCAGTAATAACATTTTCTTTTGTTTAACCCACACTTCCTATATTTGGCAACTTTTTGTCCCAGTTACATTTGTGAGTGATCGAGTTTCGCGACTAAATTATGTTTGCGGATTTATAGTTGATGAATTTCGCCTAGGCGTATAATATGTATCAATTATGAGTCAGTGCAAATTTTGAATAATACCAAACTTGTAAAAGGTGTGTTGAAACCCAATTAGCCTCGCGAATACTTTGAAACCCATTTGAAAACAATCTTCTAACTCAAAACAATATTCTTATCCTAATATTCTTATCCAAAAATGCCAGATTCTGTGGAAACTGAGTTAAAAACCAAATATTGTATGTGTGCAAAAATTGTTTGACAAAAAAAATCTCACAACATTTTCTAATGATCTGTGAAGACATGTTACTCATTTGTGCATTTTAGTACATCTCACTCTTATACCATAGAATTAATAATCACCAGTAGGGTCTAAAGTTTAACTTTAGTGGTATTAAATTATAGAAAGAAGCGAAAAAGTACAGACAAAATCATTACAATATAAATATATTTTATTTATAAAAATGATTCGAATAAGAAGTGGTTTTTAAAGGATTCATTTATAATATTAACTTTTAAATGATCTAGAGCTTGTGGCCTATAAATAGGAATGTGAACAAGTATAAATAACCTAATTTACTGAGAAAACAACTTAAACAACCTTGTGCATCTTGTTTAGAAGAGCAAGGTAGTGAGTTTTGTGTGCCCAATTATTTTATAATGACGAACAAAATAAAGCAAAAACTTGAATGTGTAGGAGGAGTGTATTATATGATGTACAGAAATTTCTTACTATATCGACCTTGTTCGAATGTTTTCATGACCACGTATATAGACATGAGCAAAAAAAATGTATTGCAAAAGTTATCTAGCGCAACAAGAGAGTTTTAATATTCAATTTTTTTCGAATATCGATTCTGGAAGATCTTATTGTAACAAATTTATTTCTGAAGTGTGATAATATATAAACATAATAGAAGCAATTAAATAGAACCATAACCAGCGTTATATCTAATTTTTCAAAAATTTATTTATTTTTTGAATATTTCTTCTATTTCTAATATAAAATAAAATTGTAAAAATATCAGTCGAATAAATGGATATTTCAACGTGTAGTGCAATTGTGTGAATTGAGCGTTATAAAGGACTGTGTGTGTGTGTGTATGAACACGGAAATTAGCTAAAAATAGGATTGATCCCTCCAGATTAGATACAATAAATTATGTGTTATCATTGTACTTCTAAATACATAAATCACATTTTATAATCAGTGACGAATTTCTACGTAAAAAACTCGTTTTTGACAATTTTAATATGACTGCAGTAGCTTCTGAAATTTTATATAGACGAAGCATGTCCTGATAAAGTGTTCATCTATGTGCACCTACGCACGTAGTCAATCAAATTATATATAAAATTACGACATAGGCATTTAGTTATTTAGTCATAATTTTATGATTAATTATAAGAAAATATCTCAACCAGAGAAATTAAGGAAAACATCCACACGCACAATAGACACTACAACCTATAATTATGTATTTCACAATTATTCAAGACAAAATAAAATTTAATTCTGCATTGTATTCTTTCGCATACAGCGTATGAAAAATGGATGCTACCTCTGTCTGTTCAAGGTCATATATCATTCTGAACATTACGCAAAATAGAATCAATTTAGCTGTACGTGATGGATTTTAATTAGAAATAGTTAGGTAAATCACATTTTAAAAATGTAGAAACAGTGACAGTTCATAGCAGTGAGATTACCACACACACAAACGTGCACTAGTCGTTATTTATTATTTTGCAGTAACCATGGGACGGTTGCACATATGTGAAGATTGATTAAGATGTATATGCTCGTGGACTGACATCAGACATTGAGACACATGCAACTAAATTAATCTATGCTTTTACGGTATCCTGTATTCTGCTCAGTTACATTGTTGATTTATCTTACAACCTATGATATGTATCACACACATACAAAAATTTATTACCAGCAACAAATTTCTAGTAATTGCAAAATTTTTTTAAAAATATAATAAGAATATTGTTGCACTTTTTTATATGAATACATATTTGATTAAGATTAAAACGGTGATACTTTGCCTTTTTAATTTAAAACATTTAAAGTTATTTTAAGAGAAATTACTAATAGTTTAGTAATTTTCACATTTAAAGATTGAAGGAAAATTATCTATTACAGTATAGAATTAACTAGAACGTATAGAACAGGTCGTGGAAAATTTGCTATAACGAAAAATATAATAAATATGAACTTGCTTATTTGAATATCCACGCTGTAACTCAATTCGAATTTATAGGTGTTTGCGGTTACAATTGCATTCTTAAGATGTGGTTTGATTTAAAAAATAACCATAAATAAATTAGAAAAAACAAGCAACCAATGATGCAATGATTGGAACGTGCTACTACACAAAAAGTATAATATCATATGAATATTCCACTTACCTAATCAAAATACGTATAAGAAAGTTCAGTGCAAGACACTGTAGATATTTTATTTTTAAATTTTATCTCTGATTTTTAATCGTTTTGTATTTCTGTCAGTTTTATTTTGTTGCTATGGTTATGCTATTTTGTAAATTTTATTTTATCATTTTTATTAGTTCCTATAGTTATGTGTGCAACTTGCATATAATTAAATGTATCAAGTTTATTTGGTCGTATGGTTGCGTTATTTTATGAGCTTACTCAATCTTATAGACATTTATACATTCTACCACAAGGGATATTATGGTTTTAGGAAAACAACTTAGTTCCACAACGTTCCAAAGAAAATTTATTCAAAAATCGTGACTGGTTTCGATGGAAAAGTTGGTCGTTATCAAATGTAATTAAGAGATTTATTCTCACTTGAAACTTACAATATTGCTTAATTTTAAGTTTTATTCTAAATTTTGTAGTATATTTCCTAAATTTAAAACAATGCTTTTCGAGAAATACAAATAAGAAGTAAAATTTACGTAATTTGATTTTAATTCATAAATTTATTATCAAAAACGCATTGTCCTAAATTTAAGAAATATATTCCTAAGTTTAGAATAAACTCTAAAATAAGCAATACACAATATTGCACCTTGTAAGTTTCAAGTGAGAAACAATCTTTTAATTGTTGTATAACTTTATGAAAGAAAATGTTAGCTCTATTAGCGAGAAGTGTTTGTTTTACAAATATCGTAAAGTGAGAGAAACAATGAGAAAATTAATGTGAATCTGTTTTAGAAAGTAATTCAAGTTCAAGGTAGTACACTTCATTGTTATTTATGAACTGGCAAATAATTATAATATATAAACATAACGATGAAGTAGAAAAAAAAAGTTGTTTGATATGTCAGTAATGGTTAAAAATAACCATCGGTTATTTTTTAAACATGACCCACATTTTTTTTTAGCAATAGTGTACCAAAAGAGCGCATCTACAAGGAGAACCAGATTGAACACGTCTTGAAATTGAAACTGTACCAGAGCGCACGTTTTATATAATTGCCAATCCGTGATAATTGCCAGTAATGAAACGGTGTATAATTGGCGATCACGATGTGTGTTCGTTGGGTATTCGATAAAAATAATTACAATAAAATAAAATCTATTGAACGTTCTAATGAATTGTGTCGCAGCTTGTTCAAAGCCAGTTGACATTAAACTTTTTTGTGCACACTATTATAGTTGTATATCGAATTTGACCTATTAATGCACTTATAGAGAAAATAGGTTTTATAAATACTTGAAAATAATTTTTAAATAAAAAAAATCTCTCAGTTTATTTATTGGAATATAATCTTTTAGAATATCATATTTATAAGTAGTATAGTGAGTTTTAAATCGCCAGATTGAAAATAATATGCGTAATGAGTTGCTCTGAGTATTCTTATACGTATTTTGTTTAGATTAGAAAGATAATCAAATAATATTTTCCTAAATTATACATTTATTTTCCAAATTAAAGGAATCTATGTTGTATTATGTTAAACAGTCCTATATCTACGTAAATATGGCAACATAAATAGATTTTCCAAATTGATATTCTTGTAAACGGAAAACTTTTTGAAATAAATGTTTAAATAAAAGTTGTGCGTAATATTTATCTTTAATTTTTATCGTAACTTTTTTATAGAAAAATGAAACATTTCTTAGTTTTAGCCATAATATTAAATTGCGTACACAATTCTGTAAATTGCAACATATTATCAGTTACAGTATTAATTAACAGGAAGCAGGAATCATTAAATCTGTTAATAATCAATTGCATATTGATATATCACAAAAACAATCAACAGATATTATATTTGCATTTGAATGCGAATCACATATAGATAAATCTTATACAAGCTATGCAATTATGAGTACCCATAAATAAATAGGTGCTAAGATTTTGTAATGGCAGTCTAAATGATTTTATGAAAATATTCATGAGATTAAAAGAGAAAGTTAAAATTAGAAGTTATTTTAAAGTAATTGTAGTGATTTCTGACCATAAATCATTCGATGATTATAACCAACATAGTTCATATATAACGTTTAACAATTACCTAAGTATTTGTGATGAAGATTATTGTTTGGAAAATTCCCTAGATGACAAGATACTATACTTTTAAGAGTAATTGTTTGCGGCAGATTTGATCTGTTTTGAAGTGGCGTATTATACCTCCGGGAGATTTCTGTTCAATTTACATAATTGAAAGTATCTTCATTTAACCTCATTTGTTAATTGTGTGTAATAATGCTAGAGCACTTTCATGCTTTTTTTAATCTGTTCCAAGTACATAAACTCTATTTGGCATTGTGGGTTTTTACTCCTAAAAAACGGCAACATTGTTTTTTTAACGCCATATTGCATGTTTGCCATATTAAATAATATTACAACAATAATATTACAAATTCAATTAATAATAGTTAATTGAACTATATACAAATGTATTTTTTAGAGACAATTATATTTTGTTTGTTACCTAAAGCTTGTTGGTCATATTGACCTAAAATTACTAATTGATTATTCACAAAAATAATATATATTGATTAAAATGAGTACATGTGATAAAAATCAGTTATATAATCTCATTATCCAAATAAAGAAAATCTTCTAGTGATCTTAACAAGATTTTTAATTAATTAATTAATTTCATTTCAATCCAATTCTAGTTAATTTATTCTAATGATAATGATTACGAATTCTGATAAAATATTTAAATAATCCTAATGTAAATGGACATTTTACAATACTGTTATTTATATTTTGACAAATTATGAATATTCATAAGATAATTGAATAGTTTTCGTTTTATGACGTATGCTTTCACTCATTTGAATACGAAATTTTATACTAATGCAAGTTGCTAACCAGACAGGTCATACTATACTTTATTTAAATATATAATTTTTCGTGGGATACACCAAGGCAAATACGAAAATACACGACAGTTAAATACATAAGTACGGCTAATTACATTTCTAATATTTGTTTCTTAATAACTTTCTTCTGTTGATTTCTCTGGGCCAAATATTTGTTTATATACATCAAAAATTACTTCATATTGTTAGAAAATACCTATACATAGTATTTTCACGAAAATATTCGAATTGTAATAATCTATAATTATCTTCGTGAATTGGTTGATTGAGTCACCCTACTCTGCTCCAAACAATAATAGCATGAATTTTGAATGTCCTTTAAAATGAAATATAATTACAATGATGCTAAAAACAAGATATTTGTTATATTCGGGTTAGAAGTCAAGGTAAAATGTAATAACAAATCAGATATCCCGATATATTTAATTAACTTTGATAAATGAGGTACAAATTGCGAAAATGACCTAGATTAAAAAAAATATGTAAAATTATGTTTCAAAAATAACTTTTGCAACTGACATTTAACGGTTATCTCTTGTTACAATAAAGAATTCGGATAATAAAATTTTAGTATCTTCGATCACCATTTCAAAATATAACATTGGTTGGAAAAATTTGTCATTAGTCAAACAAATAAAAAATACAACTTCAGATTTAGTTGATGCAATAAAGGCTCTTTATAATAATAACAGTTGGCGCAATCGAAACACAAAGCACCGTAATACTTTATCATTCGAATCAAATGATTCGTGATGAAATATATTTGATGAAATTTGTAATCAATATTTTATGTATTGCTTAAATAAAACTATAAAAACGAACACAAACATCTTTTTCATTTGCAATTAAAATCAGATGAGCCTAAATACTTTTATAGTTACTAGACACGAAAAAAGCTCTATATTATTATTAATTTGAAGGAAATTGTGCGTAAATAAAAAAAATGTAAGATATACTATGTTATTAATGTGTTATATAAAGTTCCTTATTTTAGTATTTTATATAAATGGAGCACTCCTGTTCTCTCGAAACAACACGCGTCGGTGGCTTATAAAAGCTTATACATATTTCTGTGAAAGAAGATGTATATGTGTGCCTGTAAATGGTAAGAGTAAACATGCACTTTTGCTTTGAACTGGAGGTTTTCCAAAGGGTATAAAGATTGTAAATTAATAATTTTATATGTGTGTTTAATAGTTTTAAAAATAGAGCAAGTAAATAGACCATATGGATTCACAGATGTCCTAAATGGATAAAACCATTAAAATTATTGATTTTGAATGATTGATATTAATGTTCTGATATCCTATTTGTAAGGAAAACCATGTAAGTTTCATGTTCATATATAAGGAAATACTATAAATAATAACACGTGTACTTCCATTGCAGTCATAAATAACTTATGCAGTTTTTTTATCATAAACAAGATACTACTCAAATTTATAACTTGTTGAATGCAAATATTAATATTATATCATACCAACAATATAAAATAATAAGGAAATGAAAAATTATGTAATTTGTTCATTGTGTTAGATTTATTGCTAAATAATAACTTAAAACACAAAAGATAAAATGTCATCAATGTATTTTATTCCGTTGCCTATATCTGATATGATTATAGCCCTTAATAAATAAGATATAAATATTTGATATGAAAGTAATTTAGCTGTCTTCATTTTCAATAATAATTTGTTTAAACTTTCATTTGACTAAAGTGCAACATGTTCTTCTAATAAAATAATAATATTGATGTAAATTTGACCGAATGAACTATAACATACCACTGTTCAATTATGTTTCTTTTCTGACAAAATTTCTCATGCATCTCTCAAAAGGTGAATGTACAATTATTTGAAAAGGAGAAAAGTAATAATAATAGACACTGATGAGCTTGTATGAGATGATCTCAACTCGTGTATTATTGTAATATATTAAAACAAATTACGATGAATTATCTTATGAATTATAATTAATTGTTCCCCATGAAAATGGTTAGCATTTATATGGCTGGAGAGAAAATATTTATTTAAATGCAATATTTTGTGCAAATTATATGAGAAAATATTTATTATAATTAGAAAATTACATTTAATATAAGTTTAATATTTAACTACTACTTATTCAGTAATAGCAGGCATTACTTGATATTTTATAGCGACTGTGTAATTGTAGTAAATGTAGTGATCTTAAATTTAGCTATTATAGTGGCAAAGAATAGCTAAAACTTAAAGATGATCACATTTGAAAATAGAATAATAGTTTTTACAACTTTTATTAACAAAATTGTCTACTGTAATTTATCTATCTAGTATTGAATAAAAGTGAAGAATTTTCGTATACCGAATTTTAATATATTTCATTTCTCGTGTAAAAATATTAGTGTAATATCAAAAATAGTGGAAAAAGATTCAAGGGCACTTCATGATTATGTTTAATTCATTAGATTAGTAGAAAAATATATGACCCGTTTTGCAGGACGCTTGGGAAAGCGAGTTATTTTTGGTGTCGAAAAAAGTAAAAACAAAGAAATTATAGAAAAGTAAAAACTGTGCTGTATGTCCGAATTTAACATATTTACATAAAATATCAAAATTATCCGAGAACATCAATTTCAAAATTTATAACTATATACTGTGTGATATGGAGAAAGTGATAAGTATGTAAATTAATGGCAGGTCTAAAGCAAATTGAAAAGCAAGATAAGATGTTTCATTGACACGCATTTTACTACCTTCTATTTTGAAAATAATTGCATTATTTGGAAAAGATGATGTATAATATAATTTAGTTTATTATAAAAACCAAATAATTTAAAACTATATTTTTAATAAAAATGATTTTTTCTAATGATTTTTAATGTTTTCATAACTATATCATTTATAAAGAAACCAAAAAACAAAGCTTTTTATCGTTTCCTTAATAGCCTTTCTCGCGATAAAATTCAATAGCTAATTATGTTATTTGATAGTTACAAAAAACTGACTCAGATTTTATTTAATCTTTCCGAACTAACTAAATAATTGCAGTTTAATATAAAAAGAATAAATTTTTCCTAATATAAAAATAAACGACGATTTATAGAAAAACTGTAAAGTGCTAGTTTACTTCAGTTATATTTTTATCATTTGAACATACAATAATACAAATAAATAGCATTTATAATCCTGACGTTCTACTAACTTGACGGGAAGAAAACCTCTAATTTTTGAATCTAAACCGGAAATGACTGTTCGCTCTTGTTATGTTTTATATCTCGAAATAGCTTGACTTGGAGGAAGGAAATACTTATAAAGAGAAGAAGAATATTTCTCTTAATAATTGCATGAAAAGTTTTATCAAATATATTTACTATATAATTACTTTTGAAATATATTGCTTATTTATACAAAAATTCACCATTCCCAATTTTAATAAAAAATTTACTAAACCCAAATTAATGTTTTTGTTGTTTTTTACTGTTCTTTACTTTCTATCAGTAATGCATTTTTAAAATATAATTTATAAATTAACTTAAATGTTAGTTAAAATAGTAATGAGGAAATAGGTGTTTATTTAAATATGTATACTCATTCAACAAATGTCATCCATTGTCATTTGAAAACGATGGTTACCACGTTGTCTAATTACAGCAACAAAAAGATAATTTTCCTGCACCTAAAAAGATTCAATTTCGTAACATTGCCATAAATCCTACTTGCAACAATGAGGAACTAGACAAAGTATTGTATGCATAAAATATCATTTATACGTCTGCAACATTCTTATTTCTATTTGTGGACGACCGGCTGTGCAAATGAGTCGTTACTACAATATAATGCTGTAGTATCTTTTATTTTACAGTATTATTTCTTGGTGAAAGCAATGGTGGAAAATGATAGATATAATATATTTTCCTGTCCAAAGAGTAAAGTAAAACAAGCCCACTCATATATATACATAGCTATTATTACATAAACAAAAGTATTTTTCAAATTTGCAAAAGGAACAGTTTATTTCTGTACCTGTCTCGGAAACTGATTCATCTACTGTAATGAGGAACAGAGAGTTCTATTTGTTAATTATATAATTACTCTTATTGTTATTAAGCTGCCATTTAGAAAGTAACATTAAAATGAACTAGTATTATTGTACTTAGAATGCCGAAACATTTTTATTGATTAAATCGGAGATGGATTTGCTATGAACGTCAACAAATTCTTAAACTTACTAAATAAAAACACTTAGCGGTAATTACCAAGGCAGTCAATCCGCTTTATAAAAAAAACATTTAATGGTAAGATGCGTTTCAACTTGATCCTGATCCCTGATGATGACTGAGAGATTGAAACGCATCGTACCATTAAACAATTTTGTGAAAATTATCAAGTGTTTTTATTTAATAAGTTTAAACTATGTTTCGCCAACCACACAAACAATTACTAATAAAAATTTCTTAGTTTAAATAAGTCTTTAAAATTGTGATCAACACTGTAGGTATGTATGTACGTTGTGCATTGTTTGTATGTTAACATAAACGAATATTCAAAATTTTGGAAAGATAAAGTAACAATATTTGCAGATTTTAAATTTAATGAGACACAAAAAGACTAATAATGTAATAATAAACTTTTATAAATAAATTTGAAAACAGCAAAAGCATTCGGCTTGTAATAAAAAAGCACGAAAAATAAAGGCTCAATTGGCTCATTTGTAGATTATAATTATAAAATAACTTTTTAATCACTATGAATTTTACACAATTATTTATGGATAAATAGATGCTATTATGTTATAATAAAATTAGATTTCTCATGAGCTGCAGCCTATTGTTTACGTCTAGCATTTTTGAACGTGGTAATTTTTTGAACTTGCTCCAATTCAAGGACATGTATGTATGTAGGAATTTAATTAAAAATATTGGCATAGTCAAACATTTAACTTATACAGTTATAAATTTAGCATACTTACTTAGATTTGAGATATTTATTTCCGTATGAATTCATTTAGTAAATAAATAATTTTAAAAAAAGAAACAATAAACATTTAATATTTTTTATTGTAATTACACGTATGCAACTATAGCTACCAAACAAAATGATAAATAACATAACACATCTATTATTTATTGACTAAAATATAAAAATTGGTCTATTTTTAAATAAATTTTAATATAACCATGATATAAAAATAACACTAAAAATCAAATAAGTTTCCATAAATCAATATTGTAAAAAAAATTGCATTAAAAGTTATCAATAATAACCTACATATATTTTCTATAAACAAAGTATTCAAAATAAAAGAATTGCAAATGAAATAAAATATATATTGCATAAATACAAATTTAAGAAAACAACTGAATTTTTACAACTTAACCTGCTTTCAATTTCACTATGGACTTTTAAAGATTCATGGTTGAAGTGATTTATTATTTTTACATTTAATAATTCAAAATAACATTTAACAATTGGGAACAATAATTGAATAGAATATTTTGATATAAATAATCGATTTGCCAAATAAATTATTTGGACATCGCAATTAAAAAAAAAAAAATTTTAAAGGTGTGATTTATCATTCCAGGAATGAATACCCGGCAGCAGATACCGTCATCGAGTCCACGCAAACGTTTAGAAGAAATACACATGCGTATAGTTAAAGTGAAGTAAGGTTAGGCTCTTATAAGAAGATTACGTTCGTATTGTATGTATGTATGTATGTATGTATGTTTGTATGTGTTTCGGCACGGACGGGTGCTGGTAATGTCCGGTCGGTTAACCTACAATTGGATTCTAAACTTTCCAATGCGCTCTGCATTGGTGCTGACTGACTGTCTGTTGAATATTATCAACTCATAATAACACAGTCACCTGAACCGAAACCTTCTAGGGCACAAGTGAACCCGAACATATTCACGCACGAAATACACCATCGGCGCTGAATATTCAATAAGCTTTTTTCGTCTCGCCTCTTTCCATTAATAAATAGTTCGATTCCGGACTAGCATATCTGCACGTCCTCACACCAATATTTATGGTTTTGTAGTCGCTTTTTGCGCAGTCTATAATTTCATATTCTAATATCTATTATCAATGTCGGAATAAATTCCAATTGGATTAAATAATTATGGATATAAAATTAATTTAAACAAAATTTTAATCGAAATCTGTTTACGAAAATCTAGTGATGCAACACTTTTAATTCAAATATACTTACCAATTTTTCCCTAAATGTGGAACCAATTTAATATGAAACATAATACCATTCAAGATTTTAAAAATATGGAATTGGAATTAAAAATTTAAAACAAAATACAAATCACCGTTTAAAATCTTTAATTAACTTACGTAAAGAAAATGTATAGATAAATAGCCGTAATGCTAATAAATCAATAGTACAATGCGTTATTTTAAAAATGTGTAACTAATTACACGGTATTAATTAGCGTATATATAGTGTCAAGGATAGAAGGTTGCATTTCTCTGGTTGATAGCCTTTCCGATGAAAATAAGAGTTATATGACCATACGGATATTTTGTATCTATTAATTGTATATTTACATAATAAAAATGCGTGTCATCTATTATAATGAAATTTGTACTTTCTATATTGCTTTAATTTGATAATAACAAATAATTATAATTTGAAATTGTTATTGCAGGTGAATTCTTTTTTTTAGAATAATATGCGTCTATTTTCTGTTATGTCTAGCCACTATGAGTATAATTGCATAATTAAATCTACCGTTCAGTTTTGAATGGTGTCGCTGATGAAGATAAAGTAAACACGTGCCTTTAGATTACATTTGTTGCATGAATAAGGTGTTAATTATTATAATTTTAGATGCATCTTTGTTATGATGACACATAATAAGCGTACACTGCCGAACCCTACCTTACGGAAAAATGTGTAATGCAGCATTGTTGTTCTAACAAGGTGTAAATTAGATGTCATGGAAAAAATTGCGAAACAATTGTAAGATGATGTATATTTGCGTAGAAAATATCATTACTTTTTTCCCACTAAATGAGACTGACAGATAAATCTTCTTGTATATACTCAGTCTATTTTTTCACCCACTTTATTTCTATACCACATACAAGTACTTTATCTAGCAATGACTATCTTTGTACAATTAAATATTATAATTTCGATATCAATTGATGGCAATTAAAAAACTACTATTTCAGACCCAAAGTTCTTTAGCTTATAGGACTATTAATTATTTTCGAAAAAGCAAATTTCTATATTTACGCCATAGTGCATGTTTACTCGAGTCATTTTTTACGGTTTCTACAATAACTCGATAGCGGTTGCACTTAGCTCAATAATAGATGGATTAGAACATAGAGATATTAATATTTCGTACAACTTTTGTTTGAAACATTTTTTTCGAAAAAGGAAACGAAAAAACAAATTTCTATATTTACGCCATAGTGCATGTTTACTCGAGTCATTTTTTACGGTTTCTCCAATAACTCGGTGGGGCTTACCGCAAAAACAGATAGATTAGAAAATATAGATATTAATATTTCGTACAACTTTTGTTTGAAACATTTTTTCGAAAAAGGTAGCGAAAAAACAAATTTCTATATTTACACCATAGTGCATGTTTACTCGAGTCAATTTTAATGGTTTCTCCAATAACTCGATAGCGGTTGCGCTTACCGCAAAAAAAATAGATAGATTAGAAAATAGAGATATTTAAATATTTCGTACAACTTTTTTTCGAAACATTTTTTTCAAAAAGGAAATGATTACTAGAAAATGGCTAATAAAATTTGTTCTTATTATATTTATTTTTACATAAATCGTATCAACTGTGACTGTGAATTGTTTAACAGAAAAACAATTTCTCTCTAATATGTTCTTTTCAAACCATAAAGTATGAGTATCTATACGGGTACAAATACTAGAAATAACAAAAGAAGAGACATCGTCACAAAGGACTATTAAAACAATCGATGAAGCAACACTCTGCGTTTGCGTAATTTGAATGAAACAGACAAACATCTGTTATTTAGCAAAACACCGGTGACTTAAGTCTCTAGCAATACATTTTTAAATTATTAATTCACATGCATTAATAACAAATAAATTTATTCAAATATTTAATCTGGAGCACCCATAAAGATGAAGGAGTGAAACTAGATAGTATCACCTATAAATTAACATCATTTGAATAAAATCATATGATTCAATGGAGGTTGTCTTTCACACAACAAAATTAATGTAAACATGAATGTAGATTCATGCGAATTAATTTAACAAACAATAGATCATATCCTGGTTGATATGCGGCATAGAAAACAGAACGACTGTCGTTTAGTGTACTTAAAAAAAATTGTATCATTATTTTTCTAAAACAAAGAACTCTTTTTCGTACATTCTTTCAATTTTGCAATGCAGCCGCGTGACTTTTCATCAGATTTAAGTTATGTTGTGTTTGTTCGTTGACAATTTACACAGTAGGAGTTCATGTATACTACATGAATGTGTAGAAATATTACCGCAACTTTGTGTACGTACATATATACATATGTATGTTGTTAAGTAGAAGTAGGTATTTGCTAATTTTCACTTGCAACACAATTCAGTGTGGAGGTATATCTAAATAAATATCAGCAAATAGTGTTATTTTAGATAATTATCTTTCAAGATTTAATCAACCGTAGAACAAACATAATACTATCAATTTATGTAATTATCACAATATAATGAGGTATCATAAAAGGTTATGATATGATATTTATACTTTGCGAGAAATAAGTATAGCGATAAATGAACGAAGATTGTTTTCATCCACAAAAATACCTTTTAATAGATTTAATTTACAAATTCCCTTTTAACTTTCTTATACAAAATCGATCTCGAGATGGTAACGAAAATATGCCTTGTGACCTTCCCTGAATCGAGTCTGAACATTTTTGGAATGACATTTTTATGTATGTGTTTATTTATGTACATAAATGTGCGTGTGTATGTGTGTGTGTGTGTGTGTGTGTGTGTGTGTGTGTTTGTGTGTATGCATGCGAGCGCTCTACAGCCAAAATTACCGAAACTATAATTATGAAACTTTAAACTAAGATTTGTATATGACTCGCACAAAAGCTTCTTATTTTTGAAACAAATAAAAAGTGCATGTTCCCTCTAGTTCTTATTTGTCGTTTCTGCAATATCTTCAATATAGCTACATTTACATTGCCATACTTATGTGGGTATGTTGGTGCAATATCTCCAAAACGGCTGCTTATAGTAAAATAATAAAAATAAATATCAATATTTTGTGCAGCTTTTCTTTGGTTTTTTTTTTTTTGTTTTTTCAAAGAATGTTCAAGTAGAAACAAACTAGACTCAAATAATCTTAAATTTCATATTTAATATCTATTGTAAGAAATTTATTTAGTGGAAAAGTATATTTTCTTGAAATATTGAACATTTGTATTTTAATAGCATATCTAAACGAAATACGTATGAGAAAGTTTAGTACAAAATACTGCAGATATTTAAGGAAGCATATATTTTTAGAGTTCAAAAATTATTTTCATTTTGTTTTGATTCATTTGCTTTCGAAACAGTTTAACTAAAGAATACAGCTTATTATACGGTTTCTCTAGCTTAAATTTATTAATGTAAATAGCAATACATGTAGAAAATAAAAATGTACAAAAATAGAGACATTCAAGTATGCAGCAATGAATATATGCATAAACTTTTTATGCCAATAGTTATGGATGGACATACTATTACAGATATGGACGACCTCGGACTAAATTGACAGATAATTGAAAACCGAGTTGAGAATAAACTAGAGTGCATATACACAACTAATTATTAAATGTTTAAAATTATAATAAAAATGTTACTTTCTATCTAAATATTGCACTGATAAGAAATAATAAATATATAAACTTTCTTTGTACTAATTAAACTGCACCAAAAAACTAGGCTGATCGTAAACTTAGATATACGATATGTATTAACGTTAACACGTTCAGATTTCCTGACTATAATATTTTATGTGTAAATTTACTTATAAATGTCAATATAATTTATGTCCTTTTGTCACTTTTTGTGACATTCTATATTGATATCTTCTTTTACTAGCATTTAATACATATTTCTAACCAGCATTTTATTGAAATACAACTTTTACGTTTTATGATAAGTAATTTCGCAACGTTCATGTATTACATATGAATGATTACAAAAAAAAATTTACCTACTGGCATCAAAAGTTAAAAATATAGCACAACAGAGTTTGTTCTTAATTTTTACTTTCTTATCCGAAAAATCGATCTTGAGATTTTAACGTTAATATACCTTTTGACCTTCCCTGAATCGAGTCTGATTATTTTTGGTATGACGTCTGTATGTGTGTGTCTTTTTTTTAATTAAAATTAAAATAATTTTCTAATATTACAAGAAAATTAAATTTAAAATAAGTATCAACGTTTTTATAGAGTTATTAAGAATAGGAAATAGTATTTTGTTAATCTGTTTCATATATATTACTTAATCATTGCTTGTGAATTGTCTTGAAAATAACTATGCGATCTTCACGAATTAGGTCAATTTCACGTTTATAATGCGTGCAAAATATAACTCATAGTTATGAAACACACCATGATGAACAAAACAGCATAACTGCATCATTTTTATTGTTTGCTGATGTGTCTTGTGTTTATGATTGTTATACGAGCTTTAATTCAATATGTAGTAATAGTAAATTGATGTTGGAAAGTAAATAATAGTTGTATTATATTCGTAACGCTTACAAAATATAAAAATTCAAATTATAATAGACGGTTTCATAAATACTTGAGTATTAATATTTCACTATGCAGTATCTTCAATGGCATTACAAAAGCTGACAACATGTAATAAGTCAGATTAAATTTTATAGTAGAACCTTTCTCGTTTTAGATCTTATCCTGGTGTATTTAAATCATCGATGGGACTCATAGAATTCTTGTTATTTTCGTTTGTTTTCTTCAAATTAAATTATCATATGTATCTTGCTTCTTTTTGCAAAACTTAAATGTTTAATTTTCCCACGCACCAATTTATAATTCGTTTTAATTAAAGATTTATATAGTAGCATTTTAACTCGATAAATGTATCTTCTCTTCACAGCATCTTATATATTTCATTTCATATATTAGAAAGCATAAAGTTTGTTATTTATCATTTCTCTTTCGAACGTCTGAGATGGTTATTACTGTTGTATATGAAATTAATACAATGCTAAATTGACAGGTGAACTACTAAAATAAATTGAGGAAATTTGTTAATTTATTTCAGGTGCTTCATTGTAAACAAACAGATTTCATTTCACTCTCCCAAAAACAAATTTGACCCAATAAGAATATATACATCCTACACATTTTTAATATTGGACTACATCGTGTTACAATAATTGAAAAATATGTATGTATATATTCAAGAAAAATAATGTAATGTAAATAATGTATAAAATATATTTAAAAAAAGAAACGAACAATCCTTGTTCTTTTTAACTGATGAACAGATACAGACTCCCTACTGCGTTACTTTTATTCAATTAGTTAACGAATCATTAACATGTTTTTGCAGTTTAAAATGAAACATTATTTGTAAGTATTTTTTTTTACTATACAATTTTCAAATGTTGTATTCATCAAACACCCACACATTATTCGTCTGAAACATTCGCTCTTTTGAATAATAAATTAAGTAAAATGTAATTATGTAAGAGAGATTCATCAATACAAATATGCATATAGAACCGATTAAAGATAGAATCATTCATTGAGAATTTCTTGGACATTCTATTTACCATAAAACATTACTAGATCAAGGTTAAAATTGTTGCATCAACTGACAGTTTTTACACGGTAAATTATGCTCATCCTTTCATATCGTACTCGTATTGATTTTTATATTAAAATACTTGGCTATAGGCTGGCCAACCAAGGACAGCAATAAAAAAACTATGAATAATTAAAATGAATAAAATTGCTATATAGCTAATAAACATGTACTTGATACTTAATATGATTTATGAAAAACTATGCAAGCAGACTCTTTGATTGTATATTTTAGATATTGGCATGCCTGCATGCCTGATGTCCTCTATTTTACTATATGATGGACCTATCCTATTTTAATTAATATCTAAAGTTTATTAATTTTTATTCGTCATGATTCTAGTAATCGTGGATAATAACTATAGTTGTGCGAGCTATGCTCTATGAATATTGATGCCAATCATAATATTAATTGGCATGAGAAGCATTCATTTTTTCAATGCACATTTAAATAATAAAATTCCTTACGTATTTTTTTTAAACTTTATTAATTTTAAAACACTAATAATTTAAGTTTGAACAAAATGACTTCATTATCACACACTAAATAATACATCGTTGGTAGCATTGTTAGTGCTTTATTTTTCCAAATTAAAACATTAACGTGTATAAAGAAAATAAACCTATAATAAAATAATACTAAATCTCCAGAATATTTGAATGCTTGTGCAATTACAAAGTTTGTTTTTTTTATCAAGTTTATCTCCCACCGTAATCTATCTTATTATATGAAATATATCTAACGACGGAATATATTCCGAATATATGAAACAAAACCTTTTCAATTTAAGATATTATCTTAAGCTTCCTGATAATAAATCATTAATATTTGTGCTTTTTACTTATGCTTGGTCTAACATACCGAGCATTCACTTTCAAGTGTTATATTTTTTGTTAAAGAAATACATAATTTAATCATTTGCAATTTCATGGTCCGTTTTTATTGTTATTATATAATCATCCTAAATTTCGTATTATATATGCTGGTTTTACTAATTCAAAGCAGTATAGATATGTAATACATAATTTTGTAGAATAATTAATTATAATTGAAGGTTTCGTTTTTATATCCACTAGACATATATTTAATTTTTCCATTTTATGTCAAAGTTTGTGCGGTATATGATTTAAAAAAATTTATTCTGTCCCGATATTTACATCACAATTAAAATTTGCTATTATTATAAGATTACATTGATGTGAGCGAACATCTGCTTAATCTAATATTTATAAAAAATATTCATGTTTGAAGGTTTGCAATCATTAATAAAACATAAAATAGGATGATAATGGTGGGTGGGTCTTTGTTGGAATAGTTTAATATTTATTTTATCAAGGTGAAATATATTTATAATTTGTGATAAATGAAATTACCGATGGTGACATTTTGGTGAATATAGAACATAGGGGTTTTATTTTATAAATAGATTTTACTTGGTGTCATATAAACATTAGATATTGCGCAATAAATGCTCCAAAATGAAGCTCCTTTCGTCATAGTAATAAATGAAACACAATGCCTAATTTGTATTTCTGCTCTATATTGTCGTAAATACTTAATTATAAATGAAATGCGATTTGTTTAAGTATGTAATCTTATAAATGGATTCTCGTGTTATGAGATTTTATTAATATATTTTTACTTATATAAGTAGATCAGAATATTACTTAATGCTATGTTATTAAGAAAAATTACATTAAATTATAACAAGAAAATTTAAGGCATGATATTCTATTTTTCAAAAATTATGACAAAGAAACGTTATTTTTTAAAGTATTTTATAAAAATGCAGATTCCCACCGCAGAAAAAATCTTGGTGACTAATTCACCCAGAACAAATCTATTATTTATGAACCAGAACCGTAAAAATTATATATAAAGGTAGATATTCCTATATATCCAAAAACCATAAATATAATTTTAGTTTTTGGCTGTAAATTGCACTTTTTTCTTCTTAGCGTGAAATTTATCTTCTGTAGAGAACAAATTGATTCATAAATGCCGCGTCAATGTACCATTGATTTAATTTGTAATACATTTCCAAGTAATCTAACACACATTGTTTATTTTTATAGTTATATAAAAAACATATCATTTTAGAAACTTTTTTGTACACTATTTAATTATAACACATAGTTAATATGCTTTAACGGTTTCATTGAAGTTTTATTCAAACTAATTACTAGTTTTTAAATTTAAGTTGCAATGTTTAGTACATAATAAACCCTAGTTTAAAAACAAACTCAGATCTATGAATCTAAAAGTCCGAAAGCTAACCTTCAGTTTTAACAATTTCAACCAAGAGCTGGATTAGCTAACGGACAAGGAAGTCGTGGAACTAAGGATTTTTATACTCAATTTACTTCAGAGTACAAACCCCATGCACACTTTCACATCGCGTTGGTCTAAATACACGTGTTGGCATTTTTTCCTCCAATTCTATTGTTTTAACCCAAGGGTTGACTAAATTTAATAATGCTAACTTTAGTAATAACAAAAAAAAATAATTTTCAAGAATATTGTGGAGATCGAGCAAATATGTTCATTTTTAATTTCTTATACGGAGTAATAAGTAAGTATAATAAACAAACAAAAAATCGATCTCCAGATTTTAACGGAAATATACCTTTGACCTTCGCCGAATAGAGTATGACTATTTTTGGAATGACGTCTTTCTGTGTGTGTGTGTGTGCAGAAAGATTGAAGGTAAAATTATGAAACTGGTAATTGTCATTTGTTTAACAGAAAAACCAAAATTGGCACAATTGATTTGGATTTAGACATTTAATAGTTAAGAGCGCATTTTTAATTATTGTAGTTCAGTATAGCGTTAAGGTTCGCAGTAAAGCAATAGATAAAAATAATTTAATTTACGTTTAACGTAAGTGGCCATAAATATAGTTAAATTTAAGGTTGATGTAAAGCCGAGCTTACAATGAATATACAAAATATGAAAGAAGAGGTGTGTTGGTTACGCATACTTTTCGTAATCGTTTAATTATAATCGTTTTAAAAATAATAATTTCTTAATAGTTTACAAGTGCAAAAATAATTGCTTACAAAAATATTTATTTCATAAATCAAAGACGATTGCAGTTAATAAAATTATATAATAAATTACGAAGTTGTGTAGGTAAGTATCCGTTTCCATAATAAACCTAGACGTCACAAGGTCACATTAAAGATTTTTTTTATATGTCCATGACAAAGATGAGCGTAAGTACCTAGCCAAGTGCTGTCATGTCATAAATGCATAAATTACAGATTATAAACCTAGTTCTTCAAGAACACTACATTCATGATTATTTTGCACTAAATCGGCAATATATATTATAATCAGTTTTTATGAGTACATGTGCAAAATTTTTGAATAATATGATTTTTTTAACTCGCCCTACCATAGTACAGGAGAATTTAGATATTTATCTGCACAGGATGTGGTACTGGATGTGATAAATATAAAGGGGTATCTGCTCTAAATTTAAAGTCTCATAATTTTACCTTCAAACGCTCAGCCTGTTAAGTGCTCACACAGGTACACGCACACATACACATACACACACACATACACAGTCAGATTCGATGCAGGGAAGGTCAAAAGAGTTAAAATCTCGAAATAGAATTAGTCTAAGAAATTAAACAAGATATCTAAAAACCGCAAGTATGACTAGACTTAACTTCCTGGGAGAACCTGGTTATTATTATAGAATATGGTTATTGTGAGGAGTAAAATAGTATTGCGAAAAATGTATGTGAGGACGGAAGTGGAGGTTTACGCAAATAATGCACTATGTAGATTTTTGTCTATCTTTTTTTTATTCTGGCCGCACGTCTGATCGCAATCAGTGATCAAGATACAATACAATAAAACTCTACGTAATACACATTTAATCAGAACATCGTCTTATTACATGACCACTGGCAGTACAGGTCTATCCTAATCGGCATACACGCCTCGGAACAACGGTGGAAGGGGTTGGACCCCTCCCACGGTGATATATAATAAACAATACTCACATAGTTATGGTAGCTTTATCAAGGTCATATTAGCGATACTTACGGGGGTGCTTCGCACCCTTACCTCCTGCCAGTTAACAGGACTCGCTAAGAGACCCAGCTCGGATATACCGCACCCGTTTGTCATATTATAGTATGGCATTCCGTCTCGGTTGGTCCTGCATGGCCAGTAGTCCATAGCTACTTGCCTTCCAGAACCTTCACAACCGGGAGTCATTACCTGAAACTCGACCTAATATAAGGCATAATGGCAACTCTATTCTGATTGGGTCCATTTAGCACTAAGGCGCCCCAACTACTCTATTCTGATTGGGTCCATTTAGCACTAAGGCGCCCAAATCAGATCGTTTAACCTGCATCCCTCGTGTCCCCACCCACCGGCGGTTCTACGCACATCGGTCCTCAGACAGGATATCGTAGTAGCAGTATACCGACGCCAAAAGCATAGCTTTCTTCTCAACTGGGGCTCCGTGGCCAACGGCAGCCCCCAGGAGGCAGCTGCAGGGTTGATCAGACCCATGCCTAACGGCAGTAGCAACTGTCAGCCACGACAGTTGACTGACCGCGTAGTCTACGACTGGAACGCATCCTTTCGGACACGTTCCTTGGGCACTCCGAAGAGACCCCGCAGAATGGCAGTTCATACATGATTTACATACATAATTGCATACATAAACAAATCAATGGTGCACCATGATAACATAAATATACATAGAATTCATAGAATGCCAAGGCCCTAAATACGCCTATCGTTGGGCGCCGTTGTTCATACTGCATCTGAAACAAACCTCATATTTTCTATTAGTTACAATTCAGTATCGAGCTATTCTCTAACGCTACCAAACCACGACTGCCAGCGTCTCTGTATTATTCTTACGATACGTTCATAATATCCAATAATAAATATACCGTTTTTATTTCATAACACCATTACCATTTATTATTTAAATATATATTACATTCATAACATGAATTATCGTGACATGTAGGAATTATATATGATATTGGTATAAATAAACTAATTTAAACAGTTATATTTAAGCTTTGCTTTAATAGTTTTTGTTTTATTATTAAATCTATAACTTATAGGTCAAAAGACATAACTAACATATCATATAGAACATGCCGCCTAAATATGCTTGAATCGTGGTTACTTCCATGGAAATGTTTGTAACCGGTTACGTTGGTTACAATAGAAGAACGCACCATATACACTAAAAGTGGATTCTCTGAGTTTATTTACTCATTTCTCATAATATTCTCACCTTTAGAAGAGTTCAACTTGAAAATTCAATATTTATCGCAACACATATCGTACATTTATTTGACTAGCACGTTTTATACGTCAATGTAATGTTCGTAAAAATCAAAAGATTTCACAAATTACAATATTTTGCACTCCCGACACGATAATGATTAAATTATACTAAATGTCTTTCGCCATTACACATAGCATACACGTATTGTCACTTATTAAAATTGTCTTCAATCTTGATGCACTATTGAAAACACTTATATCACTATAGCCTTTTTACTTTTTTAAACGAAGTTATAAGTAAGTTTTGTAATCATGAACAAAATAAATCTCGAAATTTGGTCATATTTAATTATTTTTACCTAAATCGTCACAACTGCGCCTGTTAATTGTTTAACAAAAAAACAAAATAGAGTCAAATAATTTGGAATTTAATATCTATTGTAAGAAATCTATTTAGCGAAATATTAAATATATGATTTGTATAAAAAGTTGGTGTTTGAATATACCTCTTATCTAAGCAAAATACATAAAATACTCGACAAACAAAAACACATTTAGTACATATCTGCGCATTGCTCTCTATATGAGTATGTATGGTTAAAAATAGATATTTAGGTCATTTTCAATACTTTTGTATTTATATTAAATAAAAAAACCATGTTTTTTAATGAAAAACCATCACACAACAAAAATACGCGGCACCTATTATGATGAAAAGTATGACACTTTTTGCATAAATCATTATAATTTTTCTTTTATATATGAAAGTTTGAAAAAGAGTATAGTGCATAAATAACCCTCCTCATTATATAATATTTATCTCAATAATCCCTGTTGAGTAATTCTCAAAACTAATTTTTTTATTGAAATAAAAATCACGCATTAATTTACAAATATTTATTAGTAAAAAATTGGTACAGTAATATTATCAAATTAGAGTAATATAATTATATGTTTACTCCCAGGAAGAACTAGTACTAGATATCTTAGAATTACTATTAATTTGCATATAGCATGCTTATCTGTAGTATATTCTAGATAGGTTCAAATTAATTAGCTAACATTTCATGGCAATTCTCATTTGTCAATCATGAAAAATAAGTATATGTTCCTAAATAAGGATAATTTCTACGCTTTCCAGTACAAAAATTAGCATCCGACATAAGTAATTGTATGCATTACTTTTACGTGTATCAAAGATTGAAATAGTTAAATTACACGAAAAAAAAAAATCGAAGATTTCATCGACCTACTTATGATAGTTATTAAATTGCGACATGTGTTTTTTATAAGTTCAAGGACATACGTATGCAATGATCGAGAAAGTATTTTATTTTATTCTAATTGTTCGTTTACCTAGTAGGCCAATAAATTTTCACATTTATCTGTGTCGCAAACAAAATAAACTTGTGTATTCCGTATTATGCTAATTAGTTCCTAACACCTACTTCCAGACACAGTCAATAACAAATTTGTACCTTGTACATTGACAGTATATTTATTAAAACAAAGCAAAAACAAATATTAAATACAGAAAATTATATATCTATTCGAAATAATATACATATATCTAATTTGTTTTGAATACAGGAAGCGGAAAATCCTGCTGACATCCGCTAATAAAAATCATTACGAAAATATATTTAATTAAATACGATAAGAAAACGCGTGCCCTAATTCATCAAAATTCAAATAAGCTATAGATAACAGCATCTAACAGTAGAGAATAAGTAGAAACAACTGTTGATATCCCGTCTCTTTTTATATATCTGAGAGAGATAGATGTACTATATAGCATTGTAGGCCTCTTAGTGCTTTCTCACATGTTGTTTCATAGCACGTGCAAGGGACTTAGGTCGCCATCTCTTGTTAGAAATGTTGACCACATGTTGTTTGGCAATGTTGCATATAGGGGAAAATAGTAGAAGTCGGAAGTTTTAAATCAAATAGGTTAGCTGTCAAAAAGCATGGTGTGTTATTCTTAGCAAATTCTTAAACGTTTGTTTAGCTATAAAAATGGTATTCTATTTTGAAAGTGATATAGTTCAACCGCCAGTGACTCTTTTTATGGGTATTGATAAATATGAAAGTGAGTTAATTTTATAAATGAAGCGAAATGTTGTGCTAACTGCTGTCACTTTTAGACGAAGATTTAATCAAATGGGGATGGCCAGAAGATGTATGGTTTCACGTAGATAAAGTATCATCTGCTCATGTTTATCTGCGATTAGGAATGGTATAAAATATTTACAATTGTTCACAATTTAATTAATAATTATAAAAAGCTCTAAAATATATACACAATAAATAAATATAGTCATATTTGTGTTTTATGTATATTTAATTATCTTAACAACTCATATGAATTTGATGGTAGTCGTTGGGTTAACTTTTAATATTAAATATTAATTTAATATTTTTCAATAGGGCCAAACGATAGATGATGTTCCAACGGCAGTTTTAGAAGATGCGGCACAACTAGTGAAAGCAAACAGTATAACCGGCAACAAAATGAACGATATCGAAGTCGTTTATACGATGTGGGCAAACTTAAAAAAAACTCAGGGTATGGAAGTGGGCCAAGTCGGATTTCACAAAGAACGTGAAGTGCGAAAAATCAAAGTTGCTAAACGTGTCAATGACATTGTAAACCGACTAAATAAAACGAAGCGCGAAGAGCATCCAGATTTCCGAGCACAGCGCGAGGAACGGGATCGAGGTGAACGTGAAGATAAAAAGAGATTGCTTCGAGATCAGAAGGAGAAAGAAAAAGACGAAGAGAAACGGAAACGAGAAGAAAATGAACTGCGCAGCTATACAACACTTATGAAATCCGAGAATATGACTTTAAACACGGATGGAAATGATTCGGATGAGTTTATGTGATCTTTAATTTGTAATTTCTATATAAAATTGTTTGAAATGCATTTAATAAATGTTGAATGATATTTAATTTTATATATTTCATTGTTACACAAATTACAAACATTGTTTCCAATATATTATTGTAAAAAATGTTCAAATAAATCGTATTCTTTAAATATTTCTGTAAATCATTTTTTTGGACAAACATTCACATTTTGCCTGAAGACAGAAATAAGAAATATTGATACATATTTATTTAAAATGATTAGAGTTTTCTATTAACACATATTTTATAATTTGAATCTTACTAATTAAATGAACAAAACAATTAACTTAACAAAATTCAAAATAGTAACGATTAAAACATATTGAAAAATGATTTGGTGGATTCTGGCTTAGGTTCTCTACCAAACATAAATGTAAACATGTTACTCTGAGGTGGTTTCGTATCAAACATGGAGTTACTTCGTTTCGGAGTCGGAGGCTCGGAAGTTTCGGGCATCGGCATTTCTTAAATGTAACTAAATTATAAACAATGTCCAAATATACATTAAGGATTAATACCTGGACTCAAACAATTAAAGTTGATTGAAGCAGGTGACTGCAAAAATTCATCATTATTCATTGAAATCGTACTGCAAGTCTTGAGGTTCCCATAATCTAATATGACATCATTAACAATTAAAATACAACCAGTCTTTATTAAAAATCATTTACGACAGTTTATGGAACTTTATATTTTTGTCAAAAATTAAATATTGCCTTAAAGATAGAATCCTCAATAATAGTCAAACTATAGTGATAGTTTCAATTATAATTGAAGCATTAATGATCACCAATTAATTGCCTTTACTGAGTAATAATAAAAATGTTCTATAAAGTGGCGTAAGATTTTTGGATTTAACATAAAAACCTTGATTAGTATAACTAATTTCATTGTCAGGATTAAAGTCAGCCTCATTTGGAGTGTGGCTCTTCTGAACTGGAATCATTTCAATGTCATTAGTGTTCAAGCCAATTTCCCTCGGTTGCTTGAACAAATTTGGAGCAGTATGCATTTCTGAGTTACTGCTCAACGATACCATTTCATTCGAACTTATATGTTGAGATTCATAGTTTTCAACAATCATGGTAAACTCAAAAGTGTCTGCCGGTGGTTTAGAATTATTATTGAAATATTGCGAGACCGTTTCTGGTAATCTGGTCGCAGGTGGAGGCTAAAATATTAGTTGTAAGATTAATATTATAAAGTAAAAGTGCTTCACTTGAAGAAGAAATCAATTACGTTGCGATTTAGAATTTCTATTATTAAAAATTTCACATTTAACCTACCACCGTTAAAGCGGTAGAGCGCTTACATACCCACATACATACAATCATACGCACGCGCGAAAATAAAAACAGTAGAGCAAAATGTCTGACAGAGACAACCGATTACAGCATGTCCAATGTTATATTGTTATTCTTATATATTTTTGTTATATATATGATATAGACAAAGATCTTACGAAAAACGTTTCTTTTGGTTTGAAATCAGTGGTGACTTCTGGAAGTGTTATTTCTTGCACTGGAGGTTTATATATAACTAATTCCTTAGTTATTTCAGTTAATTTCGGCTTGCTTGTGTCGTCAGTGGAAATCGGATATTTATTTTCAAGAATAATTTGCGGTCCTTGTGATTTTTTTATAGATATATTTGAGATTTGTTTAGATATTTTCGAGGCTGATTTTATTTGCACTGGATTTGAATCAGCATAATTTTTTTTATAACTCGTTGAATGATCTGGTTCTGTCATACGCCGTTTCAAGTTATGCCGAGTAGCTATAACAAAATGCATTAGTTTGTAATAAAAGTGTATTGTTTAATATAATTACGGGAATATTCAGGCGTTAATGACACCAAAAATGGCTCCTGCGAATCCAAAATAAATTAATAAACATTAAGCAAACAATTTAAAGTCGTCAATGTTACCTTAAATACGACAGCGTCTAAATATTTTTCCTTCCGAATGTCTACGAAATTATGTTGATTTTCTAAATTCAAAAGCCCAAAATTCAAGAAAGAATAATAAACAAATAAATAACAATAAACCTTGGATCACTTTCTCAGATATTTTATTTTCTAATAGGGTTTTTTTTTCTTTCGCGACTGCTCTCTCCCTTTGTTTTTTATAAGAATTCACCATAACTTGAGCAAATTCAATAATGTCTAGTTGTTCTTGGCGCGCTTGAATCTTTCGCATGAGTTTATTTCGCGCTTTTTGTTCCTGAATTTTTTGCAACATCATGTCAAGGAGGATTTTACGTTGTAAAACGACATTTTCCATTTGTTGCCGTTTTATAAATAACGGATCTTGCTCAAATAAGCGTTCAGCTTCTAACTGGACGTTCGCTAATGATACCAGTGCTTGTTTACCTTTAATCTCATCTTCTTTATTGCGCTTCTGGATGTATTTGTAATTCTGTTGCAGTATGTCCAAAGCCATTTCTTTTGTGGCAATAATTTCAATGTTTCTGTTAATTTGAAACGTATTTATTTATTATTAGCACTAATACAAAAGTGTTTATTTTTTCATTATTTTATTATAATAAATTAAGGAAATTTAACTACTATATGTGTAAAAATTTTAATCTTGTATAGATTGATAAAATACCACAATTTCGAGTGAATCTTGAAATTACCTGTCTATCGCTTTCGTATACATTAGCGACATTTCTTTTTTATGTTCTAGTTGGAATTTTTTCAATTCGCAAATTAATTCTAATTTTTCTACTTCAGGTTTGAGTTCATTTATTTCTTCTTGTATCACTAAATTAACGAAACATAACTATTGTAGTTATTAGAGTATGATTCCACTGTATATATTACGTACAATTATAGTATATTTCTTGCGAATGAATATCCATTCCTAAACTAAGTGTTTTTAGGGTGATTTCCTTCAAATCATCAGAAGACATATTTAGAGTATCAATATGTTTAGAGGACATGTTTTCCAAATTCAATAATTCGTTATTAGCTTGTCCTGATCGACCATCCGAAATTTGATCCATTTCGTTTTATAAAAACTGGACAGCTATAATATATAACAAAACTAAATGTTATCAGTTCGTAATTTTGATTTGTGTGGGTGAATTTAAATGGGTTGACAAATTATGGGCACTCAAAATCATCATTCAATGATGGATTCGAATGAGTTGGCGAAAAAAGCAATCAAGTTAAAGTTTATATGGCGATTGGATACTAGATGGCATTACAATCCTTACCATCCATACAAAACATATAAGTATCAGGACTCCATTAACTAAAGGAGCTCGATATACTAAAGTGTGGACAATAACTTCCACGTCTGGGATTGGTTGCCGCCATTAATACACAAAACATTCAAATGCTACATGTAGCGCGCGGTTCATATTTACTTTTATATACTCTTTAAATCTTGTGCCATATAACATAATTACACTCCATATTTTAAAAATTATTCTGCAATAAATTCTACGTATTTTATTCCTTGATGGCATATATCTACCTATTTTAGAAACAATTATATAAAATTCCAAACATTTCGTGAGCTAATACGATTACATACTTTAAGTATATTTATTGTTACATTACGTGAATCGCTAAACATAATAACTTATCTATATGCTTATAACATTTCTAAATATTTACTGCGTATTTTATTCCGCGGCAGCATATATTTATCATTTATAGAAAAATCGTATAAAGTATATTTGTATTGTTTGTTTAAGAACTGCTCAAAAGAAACATTTTATAGTGTAATTAATGATTAGGTACTCATTAGCATTATTGTAAAAAAAATTCTTTTCAGCATGTCTAGTACTCGAAATGGATTAGCATGCAGATCTATCAGTAATATCTTTGAGTAATATGTATAATCCATTAAGAGCAAACAAAGCAAAAAATAAGCGTTATAAATCGTTTTGTTGTAGTTACATATATAACAAATTGAGTGTACACATTCATTTTAAATAAAGTTATTTATAGCATAACAAATAATTAATATACCTTAGACTTGTATTTGAAGTTTACTAATGCTATTAGCTTCTTTTTCAGGTGAAAAACACGATTTAGATTAAATATTTTACAACAAGCGCTCACTTCTTTGAAAACAATATGTCAGCGTATGCGCACATTGTAGAATTTAACTAGTAGTTCCAACAGCTACATATAGATGGCTGGTGCAGCAGTTTTACACATACCCCACATACCTGACTAATCATGCTTTATAAAATGTTTCAAGGTAAAAATGATTGAAGGTTCTAAAGACCAAGCTTTTATTTGTTTATTGTAAAGAAAATATATGCGGTATATATGAAGAATAATAGTAGAAAACAAAATATATACAAATACATACTCCTAATTGTGTAACAAACTTCCGTAATGAATCTTGCTAAAGTAAAATCATAGTACTAAAAAGAAAAAAAAAACCTATAAGATATTAAAATAAAATTAGAATAAAAAAACTAATTTAAAATGATATTCTTTATAACAATATTATTTTATTAAGTTTGTAAAAGAAAATATTTATATATATGTAATAAAATTATATTTTTTGGTGGAGTCATAAATAAAGAGCAATATATTATGTATCTAGAGTTATATTTACTGCATTTAATGCATCTACAACCCAAGTAGGATAATTCTTATCAGTATATAAATTCGACATAAAAGTTCTAACAAATACAGGAAACTTATTTTCTTTAATACTTTCTCGGATTTCTCGCATTAATCGCAATTGAAACGCAACATTATGCACAGACAATAAATGGCATCCAGTCGGGTACACAGTAATATGATGCAAGTACGCTCTAGTATAATTCTTGCACGTACTACAATCACAATCTTCGTCAATTGGTCGGAAATCTTTAACGTATTGCTTAGTTTTTAAATTCAATTGACCTGTATGTAATAACGCACAACCAAAACGCTGAAATATTAAATAAATGTTTATTGTGATGTGCTTATAATTTAAGAATAGTATTGCTTACAGCAGTTCTTGTAGGGAAGACGCAATCAAACATATCAACGCCTAATGCACAACATACAACTAGATCAACAGCGAATCCGACTCCCATCAAGTATCTTGGTTTGTCTTTTGGTAAAATGTCTGTTGATAAATGTACCATTTTCCAAAAATCATTTTTACTTTCACCCCCACTATAATAAAGAAAAAGCTTATATAAAAGAAAATAATAGTCGTAATATTTATTTAAGCAACTAACTACATCAGAAATGATCAATTTGGATATTATAAAAACTAAATAAGGACAAATTTCAAAAGCGATATTCTTGCAACTGATACATTTTTTGAAAAAAATGTTCGAGTAAAAGCTGTGCGAAATATTAATATCTTTCATTTTTATTATAACTATTTTACTGTGAATGCAGCCGTTTTGGAGATATTGTAGAAACCATAAAACACGACTAGAGTAAACATGCACTTCCGGTATGAGTATATTTAAAAAAATAAGAGGTTTTTTTGCTAGCTATATACAAATCCTAAGTTTAAAGTTTCATAATTTTATCTCTAATAGTGTAGGCTGTAGAGCCCTTGCACATAAACACACACACATTATTTAAATTGTTATTTTACAAGTGTCGAATGCCTTACCTCAATCCACCTATGGCATATCCACGTACATTTGTTTCAATATGTTTTTTTGCACTTTCCTCCCTTAATTTCGGGTCTAAGCCACCTTGAACAATCGGGAATATATTTTGCGCTTCTGGTTTTTGATGTGCTTTCAAGCAACGATCTAACCATCGACTAGTTCGATGCATTGCTTCTTCAACTCTTGGCCCAGAAATGGTGGTTTTCACCACATCGTCAAGCTGCATTATTATATCAGCTCCTATAGAATTTTGTATTTCAATTGAATGCTCAGGCGTAAGCATACATTCCTGGTTTTTATCGTACGGGGACTGGAATTGTACTCCCTCTTCAGTGATTTTTGCAAGTTGCAATAGTGAAACCATTTGAAAGCCGCCAGAATCGGTTAACAACGCACGATTCCAGTTCATAAATTTATGTAAACCACCAGCTTTGTCAAGAATGTTTGGCCCCTAAAGTATGAATGGTTAAATGTTCATAAGATGATTCGTAGCAACAATTGTATTGAAAGGTCAAATGAATTTTAATCGGCTTGAAACTGTACGGTGCATTCGCATTCATACCAATGGTACGCTATTTTTATAATGCGCATGCGTCGTACATTAGTTGGAACAAACCTTATATCTTTTGGAATGAAATACTTACTGGTCTAGTACCTAAATGATATGTATTTCCTAACATTATTTGACAATTTAATGTTTCTAGTTGTTCTGTTAGCACACCTTTTAATGTACCCTTAAATATAAATAAATATGTTAATTCAATAAATAGCATAACCTATGCATTTATAATTTACTTGTGTTCCGACCGGCATAAATACAGGAGTATCAACGTCATGATGCGGTAGGCTCATAATACTTGTGCGAGCTTTTGAAGTCGAACATTCTGCCAAAACTTTAAACGACAATGGCCTTTTCTGGACGCACGTGGACATCATAACAAATTGGCATTTAATTATTGACAGTCAGTGATGTCAACGTTTTAATAATAAATGTATTATAAAATCATGACATTTTCCATAATATTTTCAAGCAAACTAATAAATTACTCAAAAACTAAGACATTTATCTTAAAATGATATATATATAGTATATGAGTTTTTAATTGTTATAATATTTTAGTATGTCATCAGTTATTTAATCCAATCGTAAAGTTAGTGTACTGATACATTTTTATTAAAGAACAGATCGTTGACCCAAATTACTTGAGTGTCGATAATGTAGATTTTCATATAATGGGTTGAGTCAATGTGTCAAAATGGCAACGTACGATTCCGATGAAAATTTTATTTCAAAAACATTATTGGAAAATGACAGAACCGAGTGGGTTCCTTTATCGCTAACACTTGTGGAGTATCCAAAAGGTATAATCTAATGAATATTGCTAAAATTCGTACTGTAAGTGTATGTGACATTTAAAAAGAAATTGCGGATATTACCATTTCCAAAAACATTTAAATGCCACGATTTCAAAATACATGCTGATAAATGCTATTTATAATATTACTTAAATTTATTTAATTGTTATACAATTGTCTAAATACATTTTAATGTCTAGTGTTTTATTTTAGGAGACTTGTTAGGAAAGTTGTTTGCTCTTATTAGTTTAACTCCTTTTGGTATTGGAGCAGGATTTCTAACTCTAATTCTATTTAGACGGGACATGCATACGGTAAGTTTGATATATATATTGAGTTGATGCGTTTTTGAAATAAAAATATTTATTCTTTTAGATCACATTTTTCTTGGGCACTTTGTTCTCGGAAGCTGTTAATTATACGTTAAAGCATACGATTTGTGAAGCGAGACCAATTCATCGTCCTGAGGATTATAACGAGTATGGCATGCCATCGTCGCATGCCCAGTTCATGTGGTTTTTTACTACTTACGTTATATATTTCGTATTTATTAGGTAATTACCGAAATCAAAACTTCTACAATATAACCTCAATTTATGCTATAATATAGATTTTTTTATGCTTGTTCGCGTAAAATTGATAATACGTAAAAAATTGTCACTTAAAATATAAACAGTTTATTGCACTGTACGTCTGTATGTGTACGTACATTTACTTTGTAATGAATGAACAAGCTATTATATTTTCTATTTATTTTTACTTTCTTATACGCAGTATATAAGTAAACAAAATATTCAAACCGGAGGAGCTTGTTTACTCTAGTTATTTTTTGCGGTTTCTGCAATTTCTAAAAAATAGTTGCACTTACAGCAAATATAGTTTGAATAAAAATTAGAGATATTAGAATTGCGCATAACTTTTATTTGAATTTTTTTTTTAATGAGTTTGGTTTACAAGAAAATGTTATTGAAATTTCTTCTTATATTTATTTTTACATAAATAGTATCATCTGTGCCTGTCAATTGTTTAAGAGAAAAACAAAATAGACACAAATAATTAGATATTTAATAATTATTACTTTCTTATACGCAGTATAAGTATTGTAATCATGAACATTTTCGATCTCGAGATTTTAACGGAAATATACGTTTTGACCTTCCCTGAATCGATTCCGACTATTTTTGGAATGACGTCCGTCTGTGTGTGTGGGTGTATGTATGTATGTATGTTCGTTCTCTAAAAGCTAAAATTATGAAACTTTAAACTTAAGGTTGGCATATGCCTGAGGTGTGTACATCCTATTTCTGAAAAGTATATTCAAAGCGGTAGTGCCTGTTTACTCTAGTCAATTTTTGCAGTTTCTGCAATCACTCAATAATGGTTACAGTTACAGAAAAATTGTATAAATAAATATTAAAGGTATTTATATTACGCACAACTTTTGTTTGAAATTTTTTTCCAAAAAGAGTACTGGTTTCAAAATAATGGCTATTTAAATTTCTTATTATATTTATTTATACATAAATCGTATCATCTGCGCCTGTCAAAATAGACTTAAATAATTTGATGTTTGACATTTTATATTTAATCTTAGAAATATATTTAGTGTAAAAGCGATCTAAAGGTTAGAACAAATATTATAAATTATAATAATAATGAAACTACGATGTGGTTTATTCCAAATGCGTATAAGAAAGTTCGGTGCATGACACTGCAGATGTTTGTATTTAGTGAGAAAGTGTTTCGAAGGTTAGTAAAATAATAAAATATGATTTTACGAAAATGCGTATAAGAATGTTCAAGTGTAAGACATTGCAGATAATTAAATATCTGTTACGTTGTGGAGGATGCGATAAATTGAAGTTATATTGTTTAAGTATATAAGAATTAATCACTTTGGTATATTTTTAGATGAGTTATTAATGTGTTATTTTATTTTATAGACTACATCATATGAACAATAATACAATCATAGAAAATGTTTCGAAACTGCTAATAATTTCGAGTTGTTTAATTGCTGCTATACTAGTGTGCATCAGCCGAATCTATCTGCAGTACCATACGGTAGCGCAAGTATTTGCTGGTGTTTTCGCCGGCATTTTATTCGCAACCGTATGGTTTGCACTGACTTATTTGGTATTTACACCCATGTTTCCACAAATAGTTTCTTGGTAAGTACTTTTATTTTTATTTCCCCACTTTCTTTTCACATTTCTTATAATATTATTTTGAGATTAAATAACATAAAATAGATATTTAACACAACAAAATTCACCGTTAATTAAAACAGTAGTCAGTTCAATTTTAATCTCTTACTATAAAATCATCGCAAAATAAATAAACTGTGATATCAGATAATTATGTTATTATTCATGAAAAAATTTAACTGTACGCTCTATAAGCTTTATAACATTAAAAGAAATATATTATTAGTATCTGCTATAGTGTTATAGAATTGTTATATAAGATACAGAATAGTACTTTTAGAAATATATATATATATAGTATAATTTATGAGAATAATTGAAAACGTTTATCAAATGGTCAAATTCTGTTTAAAATAAACAACAATTGTACTATTTTGTTCCTTAATTATTATAATGCAGTTTTTATTATTGACTGTGAATTGAAAGTAGCTTTCGATCCAATGAATTGCATGTGTTTCACAGGAAAATATCTGAGTTTTTTCTATTACGCGACACAACATTAATACCAAACGTGCTCTGGTTCGAGTACACAAATACGCGACAAGAAGTTCGAGCCAGAAGTCGTAAATTAGTAAGCATGAAGTCACAATGACATCTGCTTAACGGTGGCGTTATAATGGCAATCAGAGATAATCTATTCAGAAACATACGAGCGATCTATTGGTCTCGGAAACGGTGAATAACATAAAAGAAAATGTGCGCAGCTGTGTTGTGTGTTGAATTTTTTTTACACACTGAATAAGAATAACGAGTGTGTGATTGCGGTAGCTCATTGTTTACGTCAATCTGTTAAGTGACAAAAAGAAAAATGACATTCATTAAGATAGTAATGAACATTTACATAAAACAATATAACAGCAATATACTTATATATGATATTTGTACCTAAAACGTTTAACAATTTAAACAAATACTTTAGTAATTTTATTACTATTTAAAACTTGTTTTTATATTTATTAATTACGTACTAGTTTTTTGTTACTATTAGTCAAACAACATTGATTTTTGGTGTTAGTGCATATAATGATATTATTTTATTGGAAAATCTGTAGCGGTCAACATTCAATTTTCTTATACGTAGTAGCATTTTTAGTGGTGTTTTTTTCATTTCATAAATTTCGTGTCTAAACGTCTTAAAATCTATTATATCTACACAAATTCAAATTGCACTATTTTATTGATCACTCTTCTTTCATTTGAACCTATTTCTAGATTTTACTATTACGATTTTAGTTAATTTTTACACGACCTTTATTTATATTTTGTAAAAAAGTAAATCAAAAAAATGATATTTAGAATAAGGACATTTATGTTCGTTTAAATTTGAGCATTTATTTATTTTCATATTAAATATACATAATTTTGTATATTACGTATAAGAAAATAAAAATAATGATTCTAATATTTAGAAAATTGCTTTAAATTATACGAATGTTCCTACTATTATGCTACCACAAAAATACTCAATTTTTTATAATACTAAACCATTTTGTTTGTTGAATGTCTAAATTTTAAATCAAAATCTTAAATTTTTCTACTGTAACAAAAATGGTACGATGCTTATTATATTACATTTTAAAATTAAGTTTTCAGCACTAGGGAATGTATGGCTATTTATTTTAATTTGGCAATATTTTAATTTAAACTTGAGTCCTATTTTAAAACTATTTTATTTTAGTTTTTGTACTGTTAATTTATAATATAGAGTTTTTTATTTAATAGCAATTAATATATTTCTATCATCAGATTACTGAGTCGATTCTAAGCACATTTTCTAACCTAATCTCTTGCGGTATTTATAAAGAATATGGTTAAACATCTTACAGATTTACAGATATTTAAATCCGAAACTAATATATTTTTCAATTGGCAGCTGAATTTAAGGAATAATATTTTGTTATAATTCTTGTTTTAAATCTCAAATTGTGTATAATTAAATCGAACCCAGAACCTTCAGATCTAAAGGTTCTGGGTTCGATCCCCAGCGACATTAGATACATTTTTCTCAATGTTGAATATCTAAATTTTTATTACTCATAACTACAGATTTACTCTAAATCGCACCTAATGGATATACTTTATAGATTTTACTCAAGGCGCTATAGATTTGCTCAGAATCGACTCATGTTATCTAAACGTTTTCTCTTAGGGACGTAGGTATATAAAATTATTTAGAAGTTAATTATCTAAAGTTAATTCTATTATTGTCAAAATATGAATATTTTCGTTATTTATAAAAAATGGTAGTGTCTTTATAGTTATACTGGTTTTTAAATAAAACATTTTGTCATTCCATTTTTCCGTAAGGGCAGCAACTTAGTAATTTATTATTATTAATGCTTTATTTGCAGTTGTGATACTCATGTTCAATATTAACTTTTATTAATTTTAGTATTTAACAATCAGCTTATATATTCTAAGGTTTTTTTTGTTAAATAAGTTCAACAAGATAAAGATATTGCATATATAATACTGGAAATAAATTATATTCTATATAAAATGAGCCATGTTCTTTTGATATTTGATGCTAATATAAAATTTATACTTTCGTTTTTACATAAACTTATATCAGCATTTTAAATCTAGTGCATTATTAATTAGATAAAGCGGGCTTTATTAGTTTAAGAAACAATCAGTTGACTTCTTTTATGTGATGTTATGAATCCTGTGAAATTAAATTGTAATATCGCTGGCCACTATGACCTTGAATATGTTCAGTTGATATTCATTATACAAAACTAAATGCTATACTCTAAACTAAACTAATAAAAAATATAACTAATTCGAACATGGGTTAATATGTCAAAATAACATGGCTATTATGTTATAATAACGTTTACATTCGAATTTTGAATGTAATATTGAAAAATGTCTAAACTGAATTGCAACTGGGTTAATTTATTTAATAGGGAATTCTATAAATTGTATACTTTGTAAATATTACATTATTCTGTTGAAATTGAACAATTAAATATTTTAATAGTGACAATATGATTTCACTTGCTCCAATCAATCAAAAAATGTTTTAAGTCGCATGAATATATTTTTAAAATAATTTTAAACGAATTAAAAGTTATCGATATTCGGTAATTATAATACAATGAATGGAAAAAATATTTTTAATATTACATATTACTTAGGATTCCTTAGAAATTGAAACATTATTCATACTTGTTCTAAATATATCATCGCTGTAGAATTATCTTAATCTTATAATTTTCAAACAATAAAATCAAAATTGTAATATGATATATTAGTAACATGTATTGAAAAAAATAATTCTATAGCAATCATATGTTTTTGAGTAAAGTATGTGCAGGTCCATAATGACCCTACATTTGGTGGAAGTCGTCACATCTTATTGGCAACTAATTTTGAAAGTAAAAAATGTACTAATATTATTTTTACTTTCGCTGTTTGATACAAATAAATATTTTCATTAGATTATTTATGGATTTTGTATAGATGTGATTTGGTTTGAGAATATGTTTAGTGTTCCAAATGTACTTAAATTAGTAAATGAATATGACTGAAAAAATGACAGAATAATTTATAGAGTAATTTACATAAAAAAAAATCTGTATAATAAACATGTAAGCATAATGACGTTGGCTAGTTTTTTAAAATGTTCCCTAAAAGTGCTTTAAAAATGTAGATTTGATAAATTAAGGAAATGTTTCTTGAAACATGGCACTTTTATTAAATTTTCCTGAATGAGTGCAATACGATTATAAATATTTATAAATTTCTAATATATAATTAAGGTCCAACAAAATTCTGTACAGTAACATACATTGACATTTGTATTTATTCAATATTTAGGAAAAATTTATGTTTCCATAAGACAACAAACGCACAAATATTATATATTTAACAACATATATTATTAATAAATACATATAGCCTTTAAATGTCGGCGTATATGTATTTTGTATATAGAAACTGTAAACTGATTACATGAAATTGTTCAATGTTGTTCTGTGTATGTCATATATGTTTAGCAACTAGTTTATCAGATAAAACTATAACTTTTGGTCTGGACAAAAACTGTTTCATTAAGGACTTCTTTTGCGGCAAAAATAAATTTACTACACATATTTACAAAAATGTCTTATTTTTTACTATCATTCTTATAAGAGGTAAAATTCAATCTTATATTTTTAAAATCAAATATCTGGATTTGTGTTTAGTTTAACGGTACCCTATCGAACTTTCGCCAATTATATTTGTAATTTAATAATGTAATAAAATAAAATACGTAGAATTTATTAAGGAATAACATAAAAACTACGGGCTGCAATTATTTTAAGTGATTCTTTTGATTTAAAGAGTGTAATGCATTTTGTTTGAGTGTTTTGTAAATAAAATTGCGGCGACCAATCTGAAGAATATATATATATATATATATATATATATATATATATATATATATATATATATATATATATATATATATATAAGGTAATGATATTAGTCGTAAAAATATACAAAATGTTGATTCTATATAGTATTTCGTATTTATTAGTTTGCTTATTCGCATATTTATTCTAATTTTTTATTTTACAGGTGTATTTACAATATAGATGTAGGTTACAAAATATAAAAAAAAGGACTTATTCAAACATGTGTAAACTACACACTATTTTCATCAATGTTTAATAATTTAGTTTTCGCTTTTCAAAAATATTCTTAAATTAAATAGAACACATACTTGAAACATTTGTAAATCAGGTACGTATTTATTATTTCTTAACATAGTTGAGCTCATGTTAATTCTAAGAAACGTAAAACTGAAAAGCAATTGAATGAAAATGTAAAATAAACATGATCCCATCCTTGTTGATTAACATACTGTTATATCTTTTAGCGCATAAATACTTAATATTACTTGTATAATAACTAGAGCAATCACATGTTTTATTATTTTAATAATAATATAAGAATAGAACACAAAATGCAAAAAAAAAATATATATGTAAACTTAAACAATACATATAATTTAATAGAGCAAAATAACTTATGGCAGTTAACTCATTTATTGCTAGAGTTAGATAAAATGGAATAAAAAGTTTTCCATTTGAAATGTGCCTGTCTACGTGTATAAAAATTGGTCTATTGCATTCTCTGGTTTATGTTATCACACATATCAGTTCGTTGATAAAATAAGAGAAAATATAAATAATACGACAAAACTTAAATAGTTATTCTTATCTCCAATATGCTAACCAGTTATAATATACTAGTTCTGTTTTTTTGGCAAGACTGGTGGGCATATGGATACAATATAATAATGCCTTTTTTATCTTTATAAATAAACAAACAAAAATGCTTTCTAACAGAAAATTAAAACATATTTTGATATTTTAGTTAAATAGGTTTAATAGTAATATTAATTTTGACAAAATCATCTCCTTGATTGGCCGAGAAAATTAGTGCTTGTCCAGGGATAATAATTTCTTTATTATTCCTGTGTTTTGGATAAATCTCAACAGTTCCCGTCAGGGTACGAGAAGCTGTTTTGATTTCTAGCCACGCTCCGAATTTTTGATTTTTCGGTGATGATTCGCCGGTAACTTGGAAGAATACAAGTCGTAGTTTTTGGTTTTGCATTTTTAGTTTGCAAATGTATATGTTGCCGTGGCATGTGAGTGATACTGTGTATAGGCGGGGTGCGGTAATAGTGTTTAGGAGTTTTATGCGGAAGTCGGATATTTCTACGTTGATGCCGTTTGAGGCGATGAGTGTCATGTCATGGATGTCTTTTAGATGGCGCGCTATGTCGCTCATGTCGCCATGCCAGCCGCATAATTTGACTAGGGGACACCCTGCTGGTGCAAATATGCAACTTAGTTCGTGTGTTGCCCGCTCTTTTTGCGTTAGCTGAACTCGGCAACCCCATCTAAAAAATAATAGTACGTTTTAGTATGAGGATAACATCCAAAATGGCTGTAATTACAGAAATAATAATTAGATTTAAAAATCGTGTTTGAATTTTTTTTACTTATTTATTTCCTCCTGTGAAGGAAATAAAAATACGGGTGAGTGGCGACACTCACGATTGAAGATGTGTTAACACACGCCCAACCCTTTGTTTTACCTCAAATAACAAATTACAATAAAAATATATGTAACTCACCGTGTATGCCTGCAAGGGAGATGCAAATTGGAGAGTACACGTTCCAATCCAAAATTACGTATACGATTCTCATGTTGAAAACTTGCGCGACAGAATGGACAGTGAACTACTTTATCAGAACACTTCCAGCATGTGTAGTTACCGCAGAACATACATGAACAAATTGGTACACCTTGAAGTGGCTCCAAACAAATTGCACATTCAGAAAAGCAATCCAACATTTCTAAGCAATTTTTGCATGTACACTGTTCTTCTGCAATTCCATACATCTCATTATTTCCTATAACAAAAAAATAAAATTCATAATATTCCATTTCAAAAACTACTTTTACCATTAATTATTGCAAATTAAAGATTTTTCCGACGGTTAATTTAGCATAACTGAATATATACATATTTGAAAACTATAAACGACATTCAAACTTATGAGTGTAAATTAGGCAATTATCTTAACACTAATGTTTTGAAATTGTAATATTCATAACGTTGGGTCGTTGTGCAACTTGGAATTGTCTTCAACAGAAGAAACATAAGATAAATAAATAATCTCCTTCGAAACGAGATAAGACATTTTTATTTCACTTCAAACATAATAAAACATGTACCTACTTATGTGGTAACAACTAACCGGAACACAATTTCAGTGTTAAACGTTGTTGTCATGTTTTATTGAGTTTCATAGAATAAATAATAAACCCATAACGGTTCACTATATATACATACAAAAGCCCGAATTTACAACCGCGTTTCAAGCATTTTAAAACCCAATTTAACAAAACCCAAAAATTATATTACTTGTTGCACTTTTCAAAATTTCACTTTTTGATTTAAATATTTTTTAATAAACTACGGAACTTATGCATTAAATAAGGAAAATCCCTGATTTTAAGAATATGTTACTTTACTGTGTAATATTACCGTATGTTGAACTTGGAAAATTAAAATGTGTTCCACTTTAGGTGTTTTTTTAGAAAAATGAATTTCAATGTATTTAAATTTAAACAGAAACACACGCTACATCAGAATACTAGACAAGAACCAGCCTGTTAAAGAAACCAATTATCTAATTAACAGGAATGTACAAGTAAAAATGTTTATGAATTAATTAATGTTAGGGGAACAACAGTTTGGATATGACAAGTTTGTTTGTATGAGCGGGCCTAATTTGTTTGGGAATCGAAATGTATGAAATAATTTTTTTTAAATCACTCTTTGGTCTGTTCATATTGCTATTTTTAGTTATAGTCCCCGGGGGACATTTTTTTATTTTTAGATCTTGATTAGGTAGTCTATAAAATAGGCAACCTTGTTTATATTTGAGTAAAACAAAATGCAATGTTTACTTTTATATGATCACAAATGGCTAAATCGAGATTTTTGGAGATATATCCGTTTTTATATTGACTATTTTTAATTAAGTTTATTTGTGTATTACACTAATTATCCTATTTTTATTTATTTATTTGGGATTTTTTTATGTATTAAATGGAATAAATATAATTAATACGAATAAAATTGCTTTTATTGTTATTGAAGTTTATAATATTATGGAATTTTTTTTTTTAATTTTACATATGTGTAGAGGTAATTTTTTTTTTCAAAATTAGAATAAAATAAAAAATATGTAGACACTCGCAATTAAAATAATTGACACGCAAGTGGCAAGTATAAATAAATTCGTATGTGATAAGAATTATTATATTAACTACTACCCGCAACTCAAGGTAGGTAAATAATTATGTTTGTAAGATCACACATTGTACTTGTTGTTTATATGCACGCACGTTTGCAAGAAACAAATACAACATTCAAGGTGAGATTATGGCAAAAATATATAAAACTGCATAAACCTCATTTTACGCAAATGCGACGTGTATTTTAACGCTAAATGCTTGAGGGTTTTCAGGGCGTTGACTTTTCCAATGCAACACTTTTTATAATAAAAGTAAGCTACCTGACTGAGAGCTTCGTCACACGTAATTTATGAAATTCAAAGAAAAAGAGTGACTAATGAACATTGATATTACTTACATCATTTACCCGTTTCTTATATTTCCTGTCTTCATTTATTCATTGTTTATCCCAACAAAAAACCATTAAATTGCAAACTATTATTTGGAAAATAAAATCATAAAAGTTGATAATTGACTTTTAACTGTTTCACAGCCGAACTAATCACTTTTACTAAGAACCATTACCACAATTTTAAGCAACTTTATAATTTTACTATTTATTTACTATTACTATTTTATAAATTTATGAGCGTATTTTTTTTTAATCAAAAATATGTGCGCCATTATTGAAAAAGTTAAACGAATATAATAAGAGGTTATATTATAATTATAATAAGATACCAACAGTATATCTTAGTATCGTAATTATCTTGGTTTTGTAAAATTACCATATATCCTTTACAAGATAATTACAGTGTGTGGATAAATTTTACAAATTTTGTAAATATGTGTTTCAAATAATTTCATTTATTGAAACTGACAAAGATAATACAACGGGGGAGATTATTTTAAAGTGTTCCAGGAATTTGACTAATGGGAACATCTTAGCAATAATTTGAAGAAATGCATTAGTCAAAGAATAAATGGAAAAAGTACTTTCTATATTATAATCCAAATATGTATCAATAACCTAGTAAATTTAAGTTTTCATTTCAGGTATTATCAAAATTCAAATAATATTTGTTTCATTTAAACAAATAATAATGCAATTATTCCAAATATAATGACCGAAAACTCATAAATGGGGTGATAAAAACTACATCCAATAACACTCATTTAATTTCAATTGTTATTCAATTCAAAGAATAAGTTAGGGTTTATCAGAAACAAATTACGAACGTATTTGTCTAAATACCTTCTAAAATTTTGGTGGTAGCACCAAATGTATTTGGTACGGATCTGTCGGGCCTGGGCAGCTCTCTAGGGTCGTTTAATTGTTGAAAAAATTGTAGTGTACTTAAACTTCTAGTGAACCTTTCTTGACGAAACTGGAATTAAGATAAATTAAACATACTTAAGTAATAAAAATGTCAGCACATATACGAATATACACATTTCAACATGCATAAAAGATCAGTTTCTTTGTTGTTTACAAATAATATTTACTTCGCTTTGCTAATAACATTTCATAAATAATTTCGCTCAAAAAAATCAAAAAGATAAGATAGTTTTCTTTGTTTAGCAAAACACACATTCAATTATTTTTATTTATTAAAATAAACATTCAGTAGTTCATAATAAATAATTTCTATAATATATAATTAGCACATATATTGCCTTAATTTCGTCATAAAATAATCAGAAACGCAACAAAATTAAAAATTCAATTTTCAAATAATAAATAAAATAAATTTACAATTAACTTTGCTATAAATAACTAATATATAATTTAAAAAACTGAATATTGTTTAGTACTAAAGTTACACGTTTTACACAAAATATTAAATGAGAAACTAAAAATAACTTACCCAATCTTTAAATTTACGAAACATTATCACTTCAATACACTTTTATCCACTGCCAGAACACTACAGACTACTAAAGAGAACTGAAGAATATAAGAATGTCACTGAGTCACAGAGGCTGATGGTACAATACCAGAAAACATGTTTGAACTTGATGACTCAATTTGTCCTCATCAAATTTTCGCGCCATCAACTCCAACCAATCACAACTCACCGCTTCAATGACGTTCAGATCCTAGACTTGTTTATAGATGAATCACAACAAATAAGCGAATCAAGATTATCGATTCGTGTCGAGTAAATAATAATATTTGCAAATAACAAATATGTTCGTAGTATGATCGTCATTAAATTTTTACATAAATAACGTTTGGTTTTGGTTTAAATATTTTTGTTAAATGCGTTATCTAGTGTTTGTATAGTCTATGGTGTTTGACATTTTACTGCAATAAGTTGAATCGATAGATGTTTTAAATTTAATGAAAACTAGTTGTTCATAATTTGTAAAAATGGATTTTAATGTGAAAAAATTAGTGAAAGATGCTGGCACAGCATTGAGTAGAGTGGTGCAGGTAATAATTATTGGATGAGTAATCGCAATTATTTATAAATAATAATGAAGTTTAATTTTAGTTAACAGAAGAAAAGTTAGGGACATCTGAAAAGACAGAATTAGATGCACAGTTTGAGAATTTATCAGATCGAGCCGATATCACGAAACAATGGACTGAGAAGATTGTGAGAGATACTGAAGCTGTTTTAACACCAAACCCTGGCAACCGAGTCGAGGATTTCATTTTCGAGAAAATCGAAAAGAAACGTCCTAATCGTTTAAGCAATTTAGAGTATTTGGGCTTAGATATGATTGAAGCTGGGAACGAATTTGGGCCGGGCACGGCTTATGGTAGCGCGTTAATAAAGGTTGGACAGTGCGAACAAAAGTTAGGACAAAATGAAAGGGATTTTATTGGATCAGCGGGTTTATGTTATACGCAACCTTTACGGAAATTCTTGGATGGAGAAATGAAGACAATAATTAAAGAAAAAGGTTTACTTGAAAGTAAAAGGTAATTAAGCATGTTTTTATTCGTTATCTTCTCACTAATCTTACCGAAATAAACACTAAACTAACGTTACCCATTAGTAAGATACCCTTAAGCGCTTTTTCGCAATGCTACTTATGTTTGTATGTATTTTAATGTAATGAGATGACGTAATTGCTCAAGATAACTTATCGAAATTTTAAATAAATATTTAATAAATAATCAGTGTAAAATGCAGTACGTTTTAAAACATTAAATTATTGTTAAATACCTCTTAAAAATTTAAAATTAGAGCAAGTTTTATGTAATTACTTCAATTTCGAAGAAACAATTTTTTTTTAGTAGGCAGAATATTAAAATATAATTTTGAAAAAAATAATTATTATGACTGAAATTTGTTGGTTTTTAAATAAATAGAATATATTTTTTTAATGCTACATTATTTTCGATCTCGAATCTAATTATTATTATAATATTGTTTTTTTCTTAAAATATTGAGAAGTAAATTTAAATTTCCATACCTACGTAACTTTGGCGACGTAAGTAATTAAAGAATTTCAAAAGTAATTTTCTTGTAACTGGTAAACTTTTTCAAGAAACTATTCAAATACAAATTGTGGAAAATATTAATGTCTTTCATTTTAATTTAATATTAAGTAAATGCAGCTGTTTCGGAGATACTGCAGAAACGACAACAATGGCTAGAGTAAACATGCACTTTCGGTTTGAATATTATTTTCAAAAATATGACACGTACAACTAAACCATATACAAATCTTAAGTTTCTTAATTTTCCTGTCAATAATTTACATTTTAGACAAACACAGAGAAAAAAACACACACACACACACATACATACATACATACAAATATATTATGACGAAAAAGTTACTTGATACCAAAAATAATACATATTAGTGAAAAATAATAAAATACTTCCGTGTAAATATGCATATTATTTCTTATTATTGTTATTTTAATATACAGATTAGACCTTGACGCTTGCAAAAATCGTGTGCGAAAAGCAAGAAGTATGTTGGGAACACAAACTGTAAGTTGAATTTTATATTATTCGATTTCTTTAACCGTTTATTCCTAATTGTTTACTAATAACTAATTTGTGCACTTGTTAATGCTGCACTATAGAAAGATGGACTTTCTCCTGAAGCAGCTCTTGACCAGGTAACCTATATTAACGCATGATTCACAATTATTCTAAACATTATCTTGTCTCTTTTATAAAATGTCTTCATCCTTAATTGTGTTTTGCTTGTTATGGTTTTATAACTTGAATAACAATTCATTACTGGTAAATATGTTTTGTTACAATGTTTCCTTTCATCTACCCAATCAAACAAATACTGGTATAATTGTCTTTCATAGGTATATATGTATTTAGTTTTTAATTCCGTTTTACACTTATATATCTATACTCAACTAATAATAATATAAAACTGTACTCGTTTTCCTAAAAAAATAACGGCAATAAGTGGCCAAATAAAATAAACTCTCTGAAGAATTGTTTTCTTATTTATATTTAATTTCTAAGAGAATATTTGAAACTTTTCTAATAAACACTAAATACTTCGCATTCTTAAAAGTTGTCATCGAGAATGCTTGAAAGTTGATTGAATATTGACTGAAATAGTAATTAATTTGATGTTTTTATTTTCAGGCAGAACGTGATCTACGTGTAGCTCAATCCGAATTCGATCGGCAAGCAGAAATCACAAAATTGTTATTGGAGGGTGTCAGTAGTTCACACGCTGGCCACCTGAGGTGTCTGCATGATTTCGTTGAGACCCAAGTCAGATACCATGCCCAATGCCATAATTTCATGCAAGATTTACAACGAGAATTAGCTAGGTAAGTAAGTTTTAAAACATAATAATTTGCAGTTTTTGTGTAGACATAATAATATCTGATTTAAATATTTTTGGTAATGCAATCTAATAAAAATAAATAAATCAGATTTTAATCGAAATGTTACCATAGTTTTGAACCTTAAGTGAGTAAAATTACAGAAAATATTCTTTAGTGTATTATTGTTTTGGTTTCTATGGTAACATAGTTTAAAAATAACGGTCAGTTTTTCATTATTTGTGTATATTTAATGATGAATTATAAGTTTAGAAAATAAAATAAAAACTGACTATAAATGTTTGCATGGTAAAACGAAATTGACAAATGGATCAAGTAAAGTTGTGGTGGGCTTTTGATGGTGTGGATTTGTAGCATGCGTGTTTTTACAGTGGAATGAGACCCAGTCCGGTTTTACGTGTGAACAGTGAGGATGTTGAATCTCCAGTTCTGAGCACTCCTCCTCAACCCCCTAGCTCTAGCGCTTACACCACTGCTACGATGGTAGCTGCTGATGATTCTAACTTTTCCATTCTTTAAATCAAACTCTTTCCGCCTACGCTTCATAATATTGCATACTGTATGGTTTTTAGAGCTCAACAATTATGTTGTGCCAACTGTAATCTGTCTTGTATTATTATTGTTATTATCTATTGGCAAAGTAACTCAATGTCGCCTTAGTATCAAGTTTAAAAATTATCAGAAAGTTGTGGCTGCTCTTTTTGTTATTATTTTAACAAATACCGTCCATTTAAATACTTTTTGTTAATTGTTTATAAACATATTAAAGGAATATAATAATCAACAGTTGGCACTTTGGCTATGGAATTTTTCTCTAAGTGCAACTATTTTTGAGTAATTCCAGAAACCACAAAAAATAACTAGAGTAAACAGGCGCTTTTGGTTTATATATTTTTTCGTTTAAGTTTCAAGTTTCATATTTTTTACCTTCAACCGTTTAGGCTGTAGAGCGCTCTCACACACACACACAGACGTCATTCCAAAAATAGTCATAATCGATTCAGGGAAGGTCAAAACGTATATTTCCGTTAAAATTTCGTGATCGAATTTGTTGTAACGGCTAAACACATTATTTGAAATGAAGTTTATGTAAAGCTATTTTAATATATAATTTCAGCATTATTTATTTATATATATATATATATATATATTTTTTTTTTACTCATGAAGTTAGGAAAGATTAGGTGTAAAGAATTGGTATAATTTGGGTCTGGATAAAAATCTTATTTTTATTTTCTATGAATTATAGACAAAAAAAATTATTTTTTAAATGTTTCGTTTACGCAACGTTGGAAATAAATGGGTTAAATGGGATACGGTTACAAATCCATAGAAAGAAATTAATAATTCTACTCAATATCATATTCGGTGGTACTAGATCTTTGACTAACTGAATAACATCGCAAGTTGATTTTACAAAATTTCCTTTCCCGATATCTTGTAATATAGTTGTGCCATCTTATGATAAAGTGTGTAAAGTATCTCGTTTTTTTCGAACATTACTTGCGCCTTAAAAAACGTATTTTTAAACGTATTTAAATTATAATCTAATAATTCCAAGCTGATATTGATAAAAACATCTTATATGTGTAGCAAGCATTTTAAAATAATAATTCTAAAATAAGGGCACATATTAAAATAAATTATTATTAGAAAGTAAAAAGCCAAATGATTTTTATATTTACAAATAAATATCCAATTTCGAAATAAATTTGTCTGGTGGTTATAATACATATAAAATTCATTTTCACTTACTTTGAGACGTACTAATTATAGCACAAATAAAAAAAAACGGTTATAAGGATAATATGCTTCATTTTGTTGCAAAAATGGATTGGTAACTAAAACTCAACGATATTTAACTAAAACGTAATTTTTTTTCAATTTTTGATGTATATATGTAATAATATGCAACGATTATTGAAAAATACCTTCTTATACATTCGTAAAACATATTCATAAAAACATTTAAATACGTAACTGCGATATGAATAAATTATTGTTATTATGATATTAAATTAATTTAACTTATCATATAATAGTCGATTTGAAATTGTTTAAATTTTCCATATATAAAATAAATAGTATATGAACAAACAGCCATATTTTTGTAACCAGTTTCTTTTTTGCAAAATATTTTCAAATAAAAGTTATGCGAAATCTCTTACTTTCGTGATTTTGCTGTGAGTACTAGCGTACTATAGTAAACATGAACTTCCAAATGGAATATTGTTTTCAAAAATAGGTTTTCTTGCCAGACATATACAAATCTTAAGTATAAAGTTTCATAAACACGTCATTCGAAAAATAGTCAGGGAAGGTCAAAAGATATATTTCCGTTAAAATTTCGAGATTTTTTCATGATTACAATACTTATACTGCGTATAAGAAAGTAAAAATCAGAAACTCGATGAAATTTAAACATTAACGTTGAATAGTCAACATGCTTTCAATTAATTATATCAATTACACCCACTGATCATGGATCTGAACGATTTAAATTCTTGTATTTTATTTTGCTCATATTCATGCTTAAACACTGCAATGTATTTATTTGCAGTATTGCTTCAATCTTGTGAATCAATCATTAAAAGAACGTTGCGATGAGATAAACAAATAAAATTCTTACGATTTTTTAGATTCCATGATCAGTGGGGAAAAGAACACGCCTGTTGTAACAAAATAGAACAAGCCAAAGAATACTACATACAAATATAAAAATATACATTTAACCGTGACACCAAACAAATTTGAAAACAAATATCTCTTCATTTCGTTGTACAATGGACAAAAACGACCATAACTCTATATTTAACATGTATTGTGGTTAAAATTCACTAAATCCACTATAAATCAACTCTATTAAACATATGACGTCATTGACTAAAATCTACAGATTCATCAAATAAATACACAAAACATGAATATGAATCAATGAAAATGTTATATTCCTTAATATTATATAAGTTTTGCGCGTTAATTCACTTTGCCAATATGTAGAATTGCACGTTTCATAAAGTATTCTTTAAAATAGTATCTAGCAGCAAATCCCTAACAAATAATTCCAAATCTAGCTGCTTAGTACTATGGAGTACTTTATTTATTGTATGTACACAATAGTGTCGTAAAAATCTATTTCAATTTACACTTGTTGGATTTTAAGCATTGTTAAAACTTGTCAACGTTACATAAGATCACAATGAATTATTTGAAGCCAAAATTTATCGAGCAAGTCTTATTTAGTAGGGGACTTTAGGTTTAAGTTTTATTTTTGTAAATTTATTTCTTATATTGAACCAGTAGAGTAGTAAAACTATCTTTTTATGATTTGAAATTTTTATATATTTGTACAATGGCTGTTTTATTATTAAATGTTGTCTTTTAAGATTTTAAATTATTCTTCCATTTATATATTATGTGAAATGGTCTAAGCGAACATTTAAATTAGATAGAAAACTGTTATAATGCTAATTGAATTGAAGTGTTCTTATGCCAACGATTTAGTCATAATTTAGAACAAAGTATTTCAAAATACTACCGTTAATTGAAATAACGTTATTTATACACTCGCATTATTATTATGATACAAACAAAATAAAAAAAAAACTATAAAACAAATAATAAATATATCGTATTCGCTACATTGTTATTTTCTTTTCCTTTTTTTGTCGTTTCTTTGTTGATAGCTTGTCCCCAATGCCTGGTGCTACACCCTATCGGCCTGTTCTCGATTTTGACTTGACTGTCGAAACAATGGACAGTATTCCCAGTCATTCGAAAAAAGCTCGAGTTTTGTACGATTACGATGCCAAAGATGCTACCGAACTTAGTTTAATGGCTGATGAGGTAATTATAGACATTCTTTTCAACTGTGATTCGCAATTCTTTATCTCCCTCTTCCTTATTCATGGCTATCTTTATGATTTTGTTGCGTCCTTGAGATTAAGATAATCATATTCGCTAATGAAACGAATGTACTTAATATAAATTATAAGAATTTATAGTGAAATTGCATCAATAAAAGTGCCACAAAATAATTGGATGTATTTACGAATGTATTTTTTTGTATAAGTACAGTAATACAGGCCACTATCTGCATATTCTTGATATTCCTGATGCAGATATACAGATAAATATAACCGACTACTAGCTTCTTATAATGTAAACGTTAAATTAATTTCGAAATCTGTTATTACAGATAATCACTGTTCAAGAATTAGCGAGTCAAAATGAAGATTACTTATTGGGAGAACGAGGTAATCAACATGGTAAAGTACCAAAAGCATTTTTAGAAATTATTCCTTAATATCAATTAGAGTAAAGATCTCTAGGGTGCTTCCTAAAATTTAAAAAAATTCCAAGAGCATGGAATTTGTTATTTTATAATTATTGCGTGAATATATTCCAAGTAGTTAGTGTTATAAATGAATATTACACGTTAATCATATATACAAGGTGCATATTCAACACATATCTAGTATTATTCATTTGCAATAATTATAAAATAGTGTTTTGCGAGAATCATTGATGGTAGGCATTTCTAGTGGCCAAATTATGAAATACAAATACATTTTAACAATCTCATACTAAAGCTGCATTTATTGATTACAATTGATTTTCAATATAAATGCTATATGAATAAATATAACAGGAATTTAACCTAAATAACCATTACATATTCAAAAATTGGCCACTAGTTTATATATGAGTGATGTGAATCGTATAACTCTGCATTGTTATTTATTCAAGATATTTAACGATACTCTAAACTGTTATATATTTAAAATAATATTTAGCATATTCTTAAATAATTTGGTAGCAGTTTATGACAAATACATATTTATTTGTAATTATATTAAAGCCTCAAATATGAGCCAAATTTATTATTCAGTTAAACAAAAAGATAATCTGGTAGCAATCATATTTTACCATATCGTTTTGGTGGGATGTTGTTTATTTTAATTTACGAATATCTTTAACTGATACTGGGCCTTAAATTTGAATATTTAGAAGCCAATTGACCAAAACATGATTATTAAAATGTGGAATGATCTGAGCTTGATTGTAATATCGAATGCTAATACATTTGATGTTCTATGAAATTAATTCTATACTGCCCAAATATCAATAACTAAACTTATTATATATACAATTAAAATGATGATTTTATTAATTAATATTTAAAAATAAACATTCCTCATCTTTTATCATCATAATACTAATAAAATTATTAAATAGAGGAATGTACTGATTTAGTTATTATGATTTAATGAAATTGAAAAGACATCAATAGTTATATTTAATAATCAATATTGCACTGCAAATCTATACATAGAGGTATTCGACTAGACTACGTACCGTAGTCTACAGACGTGGCAACATGTTCTTACTCCTAATTTCAAAGAACGTGTGGGTATAGTATGATTACGTAATATTATCCATTGCGCTTTAAAAACATTCGTTGTAATTATGAATTGTGCATTTGTTCAACATTGGATTAATTTTAATAGTTCACAATGTTATGTAAGTCTAGTCGACATATGCCAGTATATTCACTTGAACAACTGATATTGATGTCAATTTGCGTTTATAATATTATACGGAATAATTGTACGGCTTTTATTTCTGTTATTAACGTTTTCGCTTTTTATTTAACAAATATCGTGCCTAGGAACCTAGTATCAAATCAATGAATTCAATATTCAGATTTAGCGACATTTTTCAGCGTTGAACATAAAGTTATATTTGCATATATATTATGAATATATTAATAATATAATATAAGGAAAGGCCGCTCCAAAATTCCAATAAAATTTAATCTCTATATAGGTTGTAAAGTTTTATAGAATATTAGAAAAGTAATTATGGTTTTTTTTTTATTGCAAAATTTATACTTTTATTCAAATGCTAGTTTTTTTTTAATAACAGAGCAATATTTGTACCATTTATCTTAATGAATTTTTTGATATCTGCCAGATTAAATATATTAATTAGCAAAGGAAATATGCAATAAAATGTAAATACTGCATTCTTAAACAATAATAAATCTCAAAATTCCCTTTATTATATTTAAATCAATGTAGCAGAAATGTTAAAATGAGATTTATTTACATATCACTAGCTATCATTTTGTTCACAAATTGTTTGTGAAAAAGGATTGTTATTAGAGTTGATTTTAAGAAGGAAGTGCCTGTTGTGCTTCAATGTATGAGTGATTTTTGTTTGACAAAGATTTTAATAATTATAATTTTTTCCCCAATTACTTCACAGACTGTTCACTCTTAAAAACGCAATATAATAACAAGATCTGTACAGATTTGTTCATTGTTCGGATTGATTAATTAAAATGCCAGCTATAGATACGATGCACAGCAGATATTTAAAATGGTTACACTTATTTCCAAAAAGAAAAGATTTAGATACATCTTTATTTGCATTAGTGCGATTTTTGCTAATATTGGTTGTGTTACCTATCGAGAGATTTGGTTATAAGATGTTCTTGCATTATAAATGGTGATTATGTATCACTATTTGATGATGGAATAAACTGTATATATTGTTAAAATAGGTGGTTTACAATAAGATCTTATTTGGATCAAATAATGAGAGCTCAATTAATAATTGTCGCATATACTATTAAATATAAATGTGATTTTTTCTCATTAATATATAATTTACTTATGATCTCTTCGCGTATTTAATGTTGATAAATTGTAATAGTTTTAGATCATTGCGCTCTCTATTTAGATTAAAATATATGATTTATATGCTAGTTGGTTTTGCAATAATAGATGAATAGTCAATAAAAGTAACATGTGCAATTAAAAATTCAATAAAACTGTTTAGAAATGTTCAAAACTATATTTTTTATAATCCCATTCTATCATGCATCCTTTTTTAAAATAATAATTTACATATTCCTCTTCACTAAATAATATAATCAACGTATTTATACTAATCGATGACATTTTAAAAATTTGATCTTTCCTATCTAGACAAAATTTGCCTACGTCAGTGCGGGACACTGCAACTATTTTAAGTTAAAATTTTTTAAAAAATCTGGGTTGTTCAAAAAAGAAAACTTTAATTGAATTAATAGTCTCAAAATTGTGTAAGGATTCTGATAAAAAAAAAAAACAATTTTTTCAGTTAAAAAAAAAGGATTTATGTTTAGTTATAAATAAAACAATAGAGTTCTGATTTTTATGTATTTTTATTAAATAAAGATAGTAATATAAGAATGCATTTACTTCTTCTTAGATACACCGACAGTTCTACCACGTCTGCCAGTTGTTTTGGTGTGTTGACCACGCACACGGAGACCCCAGTAATGACGCATACCACGATGGGCACGGATCTTCTTCATCCTTTCTAAATCTTCACGAAGTTTAGAGTCCAAATTAGAGGATGTCAGCTACAGAAATAAATATAAGCATTAATATATTATTTATATAAAACTATTTAAAAATGGAAACATCGAAAAACTAATTATTTTTAGTTCACAATTCGTTTTTACCAATAATAACATTGATTAGAACCAATTAGGAAAACCCGATTCCTAGAATAGGAATAGCAAAACCTATTGCAATAAAATAATCATTCATAATTTTATTAAGAAACGAATATATGCATATATAACATTATTTTTTTCGAATATACACGATTAAAAACCGAATTAAGAGTTTTTCGTGGTAGAAATTATCGTTGGCGGCGCTAGTAGCGTCAATAAAAATGCCTGGCGTAATGACCAATGTATTTGCCAGTTGAGATAGAGGCTATGATGGACACGCGAAAGCCAGCTAAGTAAAATAAGTATAAAGTGAACTGATTGCCAACGTACTTTGCCAAAACGAATAACTCTTGGAGTCAGAATCTTTTATTTTGTGTTCTTTAAAAGTGTATTTTGATTGTAACTGTTATTTAAAATTTGTGAGTTATCCAAAGAATTTACTTCGTAAGATATGATAGATATTTTATTCCTTCGATATTTATGAAATAAATAAACAGCTAGCCATTAATGGAACAAACAGCTGAATGGTTCATTATTGCTCGGCGTAATGACAAATTTTTGTAGTACATTAGTGTCACCGCCAGAGAGCGAGTTGTTAATTTCGATCACGAATAGAAATAAGTAGGTTTTTATTCCAAATTGTTAAAATAATTAATTGGACGTTGAATATGTTTGTGAATTTGTTGCATATTATAGTAAAATTTAATCTGTAACTAAACATTCAAAAATAATAAATGCTTCACGTAATTCACAATGATTCTATGATGTGATCCACAAATAAAATTACTTAAATACTTTAGTAACAGAAATATGCGTATAATGTGGCACAGGCTACCAGCCAATTATACACAGAAACAGTATAATTTGCCGTTTATCCGTGCATGATAAATACACTGGTAAATATTTAATTAAAACAAAAAAAAACGTACTTGATTGTATTTGCCGTCAACGATATCCTTTTGCCTATTGAGGAACCAATCAGGGATTTTGTATTGACGAGGATTCGACATAATTGTAACAATTTTCTCGACTTCCTCTTCGGAGCATTCGCCGGCGCGTTTATCGAGATCGACATCGGCCTTTTTCAAGACGATGTTGGCGTATCTACGACCAACACCTTTGATGGCAGTCATCGCAAACATAACTTTGCGTTTGCCATCGATATTCGTACCCATGATACGAAGAATGTGTTGAAACTTCTCTGGAATTACGAGCGACTAGAAAACAAAATAGAATATTATTCATCTTACCCGTTTTAACACATGTTTACAAGTTGCTCATTTCTTGGTTATGAATTTCCGCACATCTTTACAACAAATGTTATGAAACAAATATAACTTAAAACAAATAGAAAAATACCAAGGAAACTGTATTTTTTAATAATAATTAATAAAACTTCGCGGATGATTGTTATAATATAAGATTAAAAATCCACTAACCATTTTGATTGCTGTTTGACGCAAAAACAGCCTGGAAAGAAGAACACGTAATGCAGCGCCACGGATTGAAGACTAAATACAATGCCGTAAACATGAAATATGCTCAGAGCTCAATTTTCATTATAGAGATATAATTTTTTATTAAGTTGGAATCAATGCAATAAATTAATTATTTTATATTTGTTTATTAATTTACTCTCTCTTTTTGATATATGAAACCTTATCTCATTTTAAAAGTTAAGTTGTGAATATTAAGCATCGATATTTGGAGTAAATCCCGTTATGCAATTCTCTGACCTCTGTTTCGCTGTTATTCTATATATGTTTATTTTATAATATCTATTTCGCAAAATAGCGAATCGCGCCAAAGCTGTTTTTGGTTAGAGAAGCATGATGTAAATCCCCGAGTAATATTTAAGTAATTTTAATTGAAACAGTTGGCAACACTACTTGTCAAAATTAGCATTGATAACGTGACGTGTGACAGTGTCACATTTTCAAAATATTTATTTTCATGTGATACTGCACAATCTACGTTGTGTTAAGTTTAATAAATAAATATGTCGCGTAAAAAATCATTGGAAGATCCCGAAACTCAGTTACATCAAAATTTGGAAGATGATGTCGTGCAAGAAATACTCAAAACCGGAACAGATCTACGTCAATATTCGCGACAAATTGAGAAAGAGTTGAAAGAAGTGGAGAATAAATCTATACAGGATTATATTAAAGAAAGCCAGAATATAGCAAGTCTTCACAATCAAATAGCCTCATGTGATCAGATACTCGAACGAATGGAAACAATGCTATTAGGGTTTCAAACTGATTTAAGCAGTATTAGCAGTGAAATTTTAAGTTTACAACGCAAATCTATCGCAATGAGTCAACAACTCGGGAACCGACAAGCGGTACGTGGTCAACTCAGTCAATTTATCGACGATATGGCCGTTGCCGAAACCTTAATAACAGGAATACTCGAGAACCCTGTTACAGATAAAGAATTCTTAAACCAACTCACAATTTTAAACCACAAAATAAATTTCGTTAAAGAGCAAAGTTTCAAAGAAGCAAAATCGTGTAACGACGTACGCGACATTTTAGAGAAGCTTAAAATTAAAGCCATGTCTAAGATTCGAACGTACTTGCTCGAACAAGTTTACAAATTTCGTAAACCAATGACGAATTACCAAGTGCCTCAAAACGCGATGCTCAAATATAAGTTTTTCTTCGAGTTTATTTTGGCGAATGAGAGAAATGTGGCGCAGGAGATTTGCGGCGAATACGTAGATACGATGAGTAAAATTTATTACTCGTATTTCAAATCGTATTCGGGGCGATTGATGAAGTTGCAGTTTGAGGAGGGCGCCACGAAAGATGATCTGATGGGCATTGAAGATAATGCTTCAAGGGGATTGTTTCATAAAACTTCGTTGAAGCATAAAGGCACTGTTTTTACGATTGGAAGCAGAGGGGATGTTTTAGCTCAGCAATTGGAAGCACCTATTATTGTACCTCATGCCCAGTCAAAGAATAGAGTATGTTATTTATTCTTATTTTATCGCGCTTTTATATAGGCAAAAAAAGTAGCACGTGACAAAAGACGCGGGGTTCGAATTTGTTCGCGTTCAACGCTGAGAGACATGTTAACCTTATGGCCAGAATCGGCGGCTCATTTATTTTGAGACATTACACTTGCATTTGTCGATGAATCAATGAAAAAAATGAATATGTTAGGGGCAATATAATAACCTTTATGCTATAGTGTTTTTGCAATTGCAAACATCTTTAATAAAGCTATATTTTCAAATTGAAAATGCATTTTATGTTAAAAGTGTCTCTGCACATGCGCAATATGCTGCGTTTGAATGGCTTCGTTGTGGAAAATGTAAAAATCCAAACAAACGCAGCATACTGCGCATGGTTGCGCATGTGCAGAGACGCATTTAACATAAAATGCATTTTCAATTCTGGCATAAGGTTAACAAGTCTCTCAGCGTTGAACGCGAACTAATTCGAACCCCGTGTCTTTTGTCACGTGCTCACTTTTTTTGCCTATTCCCATACATTTAAAGTTATAGGGAGCGCATGCGCTTGACATGCCATATTGAGCCAAGATACAATATATATCCAATATTTATTTTATATTGGTTTGGTATTTGGTGCTACTACATCTAAAATACTACTAAAATTCGTTTTTTAAAACAATTTCTTTATTTTCAATTTAATAATATAAATTTATTTAATTTAGTATCCATTTGAGGCATTATTCCGAAGTGAACAATACGCATTAGTTGACAATGCTTGTAGAGAATATCTATTTATTAGCGAATTTTTTATGGTCCGAGGACAACAAGCTCTACAACTTTTCAATCAAATTCTCGGAAAAACATTAACGTTATTAATAGTAAGTGGTAGAATAATAAATTTGTTAAAGTTATTTATTAATCATTTATGAAATAATTTCAGAAAACTTTGGAAACATATGTTAACGAATGTTACGATACAATCGCTCTATTTTTGTGCGCTCATTTAATATTACGCTATCAGTTAATGTGCCATAAACGTTGCGTCCCAGCTTTAGATCGATACTGGGAAGATTTACAATCGATTATCTGGCCGAGGTTTGAGCAAATTTTTCGATTGAACATTCAAAGTATACGTGATTGTGATCCAACTAAATTCAACAAAGAAATGGGACCACACTACGTAAATATTTATAATTATATATAAGAGTCCGAAGCATTAAGTACGATTTCTAGTATTAAAATTAATTTATAAAAAAATGGCTATGTATTTAAAATAAATAAAATATTTATTTTATGAATATTTTATGTTTGAAAATCAAAAAACGCTTAAGAAAATTAACTAAAACCAACAGATTGCTCACTTGTTTCGAAATTAGTACTTATTACATTGTTTCTGACTCACTCGAAAATTTTTATTATTTATGAAATATAATTTGTGTTTTAGATTACGAGAAGATACGCAGAATTTAGTGCTGCAATTGTAGGTATAAGTGAAAATTTCCCCAACGAACTAGTAAACAGATTATTAGCAGAACTCCAAGAAGAAGTAGAGTTATTTATATTACGAATGGCTGCCATTTTCCCGCAACGCAAAGAGCAACTAATATATCTGATAAATAACTATGACATGATCCTAAATATTTTAATGGAACGCACTAGAGATAATTCCAAAGAAGCCGAATGCTTTCGGGAGCAATTATCTGCTCGAAGTTCTGAATATGTTGAAGAAATTTTGAGTCCACATTTCGGCGGAATAATGCAATGCGTTAAAGAATGTGAAGCATTGATTGAAAAAGGGCAAATCGAAGATATTAAAAAGCAAGAAGTTAAATTTACTTCATTAGTTGTCTCGTTTTCAAGCAATTGGAAAAAATCTTTGGAGGAATTAAATCGAGAAGTTTTATTATCGTTTCCAAATCTAGTTACTGGATCTTCGTTGCTACAACTAGCTCTTACACAACTTGTGCAATATTATCATAGATTCCACAAACTGTTAACTCCTAATGCTCGATCACAACTAACTAATATCCACCACATTATGGTTGAATTAAAGAAATATAAAACTAATTATTAGTATACAATTAGTAATAATTAAACACTAAAAACGAGTGCGTATATATCCGACATTTACTTGTTAAAAGATCACATATATATATAATGTATTAATTAATGGAATATTAATAATTTAAATTTTTTCTTAGATGAATATAATTGTTCTCGAAATAATCGTTCTTTTTAGAACCGTTACTCAAAATAACTTTTCTTCGAAATATTGATTTTTAAATCTAATTATTAGAATCTCAAAATTATCACAAACCAGTTTTATAACAAACGATCGTTTTAAAAGTCATTTTTTAAGAAAACGTAATTCAATGCAATTTTAAAATTGATTTGGTTCTGTAAGCGTAATGTAATGCTTAGTTTGACCTAAGTAATTATTTAGTACACTTATGGAAACCTAGCAATGGTTAGCGAGTGTTGATTAGTATAAATACGCCATTTTGTCTTGTTTACACTTACTAGCAGGTATACATAAACTTTGTTCGTTTGTCACGCTTTAGTTGTTCAGAGACACGAGAAATATTTCGTTCGTTTGTACCAGTGTAATTGAAATGAAATTACTATTCTTTGCACTGAGTAATTTAAAGTTTACAGTATTCAATAGAATCGTGATTTGCACATTAAATTTTGATGCGCAATTTGTCTTGTTATAAAATGACTTACTTAGTGAAAAATCGTCTTATGAACTGCAAGCACTATTTTGATATCAGTTTAACTTTTAAACATGTAACACGAATTCGTATATATACGTCATTCGATTATTGTATATTAATACAAAGAAAATGTAAATAGTAATTATTGAATAGTAATTTATATTTATATAGTAAACATAAGTACTTACCACACAATTTTATGTATTCATATATGATTAAAGTTTGTTGTAAATAAAATAAAAACTTCTCATAAATATGTTTTATTCTTATAATCAATAATTACATTTAAAGTAAATTTAATATAATAATATAACATAAAAAAAATAACATGAAAAGCATAAATTTCTCCATTTAATAATAATATATGTATTTCTTTTTTCTACTTTTGCGTATTATCTAGTAATTTTTGATTTCTAGAATGTGGAGAAATCTATGCTTTAACGAATAAAATGATACTTGTATGGGTGAACATGATGATTTATGATGATGACTTGTGATGAGGTGCGTAAAATCTAAGAGCTACGGATGTTTGTTAAAGAAGAGCGTCCATTGCATGAATAACTCCATTTGTTGCCGGTACATTTTGCGTAACAATAGAATTGTTGTTGATTTTTATTCGTCCTGCAAAACAACAATAATTTTAGAACTATAACATTTATGATTAAATTTTTTTTTAAGAAAATTACCCCAAAATATAGTTTAGCAAAACTTTTTTTTTGTAATAACATACTTTGATATATAATTTTAATAAAATACTAAATGTTAGTAATTTTTTTGTGCTGCAAATTTCATTAAAATCGTGAGTGTTTTTCGATACATATGAATTAAAACTTGTATAGAGTAAACGATTTATTTACATTACTGCCAACGAAAAAAGAGATAAATTAAACAAAACAAAGACTTATTATTGCTTTCACTTTTGAATAATTATTTCAACACGTTTTGTTTTTTCGTGAATTTATTCTGGTGTGAAGATGTCTCCAACAGTAAGATAAGTTTACAGATTCACTTTCTTTAGCGATATAGCACGTTGTTTCTAATAACAACTACATCAATTTCATGGTTGCTTTCTTTTATAACGAGTAAATGTATGTGTAAGGCGTATCTGGTGTGTTTAAGGAAGTTAAATGCTGGTGCCGTCAGATATTTTATAATTTATATTAAATCTAAATGATATTCTACTATAAAATTAAAATAATAAATAACAGTGAAGTTGAGTAATGTAATACGGATTCAAATGTTATTGGAGAACCTTTGGTTGGGTTGGGCACTTGTCCTAAAGACGAAGCCGGCTTTGTATGAAAGAGGTGATGTGAGTATTACCGCATGCACTTATTGGGTCGAAAATGAAAGGTGCCGATCGGTGAAAGGTCGATACTCGACCAGTGCAAGATGACTTTCCATCTACATCTTTCTCTTAGCAGTTGCAGCGTATCTTGATGCGGCGCGGCGTCTTCATATCATTAGCCTACTTGTATACTGTTTTCAGTGTACATCGCCGTAAACTTACATGGGAATATTTATCTCTAACGACTAACTGTCTACTGATTTACATTCAATAGCTCATATTTTTCCTAGTTTGATAGTTATGCCCGAGTTAATTTTCAATCTTGTTCTCATGCTATCGGTACCGTAATATGGTCCGTGTACAAAATCGGAATAATTTTGTATTCAAAGAAATTTAACATTTTGCGAATGATATTATAATCGTTGAATTTACATATTAATGATTATTAAAAACGAAAAATGATTAAAAACCTTTTCTTATATAGAAACAACAATTTTCAAAGTAAAACTGCTTCTTACGAAATAAGGAGACTGTACAAGTAAATTTATTTTAAAATTGAGTAATAGTTTAAGCTTGTAAATCTATACACCTCACAAGCAAATTTAATGCTTGTAATTGGTGTTATTTTCACAAACTAACATAATCTGTTTTAATTTATATTCTATTTAAGTGCTACACAATGTAAACTAAACCAATCCCAATTGAAATATTGTACCGAAGGTACTCTTAAATTTATCGAGTTTTAATAATTAAAAATATGTAAAATATATTTAATTTTTTTTCTACTGTAATTGTTATAATTTTGTAAAGGAACTCTAATAAAAGTAATTATTTAAAATAAATATAAATGTATACGTTTGTGAAATTAAAATCAATTAGTTGAGCGTATTTATACGCTCGGAAATAAAATTGAAAAGTTGTGATGTAATGTTAAAAATAAGCATTTGTTTCTATTTTTGTATAGACTGTGTGGCTACTCTTAAAAACGCAATCAAATGTGAGATGATGTAAATGGTAAAAGACAATCCTTAATAGGTCATGGTTCTTCGTTTACGAATAAGCTTGTTCATTATTGACGCATGACGTCTGTAATTTATTATTTTGTATGTATATTTAAACTGTCACGAATATATAATTTACATTGGTAGATGTACGGTAGTAAATTAGTAATAAGCTGTGAAAAATGTTTCAAATTATCAAAGACAATGGCACAAAAAGTGTATATTTCCAAAATATGTGCGCTATTTTCGAAAAAATATTCACACCGCAGGTGCTTGCTTACTTCAGTAATAAAAATGAAAGATATTAATATTTCGCATAATTTTTGTTTGAAATTTTGTTTCAAAACGGTACTGGTTACAAGAATGTAATATATAATAAATAATAAATTGGACTTACCTGAATTTTTGTTTATTGTGATCTGTTTTTCTGGCTGTAAACTATCTCGTATTTGGTAGTATCGCATACCATTTGTGTATAGGGTACCCGAAATAGTATGTCTCATTATGAATTCTCTTGCAACCTCTTTGTCCGATACGTACTGATTTAGTTGTTCACTGCTAAGGGAAGTAAATGCACGGTCTACTGGCGCAAATAGTGTATACGTTTTAGTTCCTAAAAATTTAATTAAATTCAATTAACTCTCTATCACACACACACACAAATTTCAATAAACATGAGTTAAAATATTTCGGAATGGGAAAGACCAACACAGTTATACGAATTCAAATACTCTATTTGAACTCTAAATCGATCCCACGAAAAATTAACGCTCTGATCATATCTTATAACGAAATTTTTTGCTCAAAATACGACTTATTTTCAAATAAAGTAATCACGCAAAAATGGTGGTTACGTGCTTATTATCATTATAACTAGATATTGCTCATGAGCACGTTTTGTATATCAAATATGTGCAGTTATCTGCGCAACCAGGCATTGTGATTATAATAATGGAATACTTTTTAATGCGGTTGCTTTCCTAAATTTGCTAATTTACGTAAATGTTTTATTTTTGGGAAATTGATTCCATTTTTCAAAATCTGCTACATTACGCTAATAAAATAATATAAGAGGACAATTATTCAATACTGCACTGCTTGTCCTCTTATAATTCATTTTAAATGGATTATTAAACTAATTTTCAAATTTTAAGTGAGCCAAAAATGTTAGTAAAGTGGTAGATTTTCAATAATAATTGTTAATTTTATATACATAAAATAATTATAAAGAAAAGATACTTTAGGAAAATGATGGTCTTTAGATTTATAATAAATGCTCTGGTAGATAAAATTATTTTGAATTAAATGATACAAATTGCAACTTATTCTAGATGCACCAATAAAACCTGACATGACAAGAAAAAGTTATGATTATAGTCATTTTCACTGTAAAATTCTACATTGTTTATAATTGTATAAAAAACAAAAGAACAATTATTTTTCCTATTAAAAAAAAGCGACAATTATAACATTACTAGCTATAAAATACTTTATTTAAAATTTGTATCTAAAACAAAATACGTATAAGAAAGTTTAGTACGCAGATAATTAATTTATGTGTGTACGTATTTTTTTTGTAAATTAAAAATATATGAATGGTATCTAAAAGTAATAATGAAAAGTTCATCAAACTATATTGACATACCTTGCAATGTTTCCGCAAGGCCAGACGCGAACAATATCCGTAAGAAAGTAGTGAATCTTCGTTCGCGATCCGATTGTAGCGTTTGTACAATATCGCCGACGGGCAACGGGAACATGACCCGGTCCACTGCGTGAGCAATGCCCTGTGGTATTTCAATATCTTGTTTTTCGTCCACCACTTTAGCCCCATTGATTGTTGTCGCCTGAAATATGAAACCGGAATTGTTAGTTATGGAAGCGATCATCCGAAAGAGAAATCTCTTTAACAATGAAATGCGTGTAAGTAAAAGTAAGTAACCGTGAACTTGATCTGATAGTCTACATGGTCGAACAAAAATAATAGCTACAATAAGAACCAGAGCGCAGAACGTGTGGTAGGTTCATATCGAGTTCCTTGGGACAGTCAAAATATTTTAATAGTTTTTAAAAACATGACAACTATCAAAATATAATTACCATATTACATAAAATAGAAATGCTTTCCTAAGAATACATAACACTTTCTTTCATTTAAATATTTTACATTTGTATTTACCTTTCGGTATTTATGCAAATTGTAGTGTTCGTCTTACACTACATTGAAATCACAGCGAATTTTTTTTTCTTTCTAAATTTAGTAACACATATACTCTAACATCCATTATCCGTGTCTTAATTCGTGATTTAGATTAACCGTGGTCCTAGTTCTCAGATAAAGGTTTTTTTAAAAATTTTTTACAAAAACTTTTAATTATTCTCTAAATATCAATATACGAAAGACTTTTACGACGTTATAGTGGCAATTGAGGATAAAAATGTGTAATTTCGCAATTAAATTAAAATTATAAAGAAAACAAAACAAATTGCAGATGAAACTAAAATTCCAGACTTTTTGTAATAAAAATTTGATAAATAAGAAATAATAATATTATTACGTAATAGATAATCTGTATAATATATATTCATTAAAGAACCGTAGATCTTTTAATAATTTATAAATTTATCGTAAGGTATTTCAGACATGCTAAAAGTTATATCCTAAGTTAGAATTCTTAACTATAAATTAATTATTTTTCCGATAATCCATGGCCTAAATAGCTCAAATTACCACAATAACCAGAGTTTTGTTGTATTTGTCTTTATTTATAAGAAAAAGAATTTTTATTGACTGCGTACAAAAAGGCATTGCATCGCTATACTTAAGTTTTACATAAACAAATAAAAAGTAAAGTTATTGTACTTGCATTTCTATCAATATTAATAATGATTAATATTTTTTTCTATATCAAAATACTGATGAATGTAATAAACTTATTTTATAAAAGAGCTTATTCCTTCTTAAATCTTGCTTAGAAATTAAATTTGAAATACCTTAATTTCATTCCATTCAATATCTTGCATAGCGTACTGATTCACTCGTAATTGTGTGCCTGCTAGAGAAACTCCAGTCATTTCATCTTGTAAGTTCTTAATATGGAAAGCACCTGGTATAACGTGATGTAGCAACAACTGAAAAAAAATTATAACGAAATTTTTATTAGTATAATTGAATTTCAACACATTAAAACTAGTACATACACCACTTAAAAGTCGAGGATTTTCTTTAAACTTCTCTTCAGCTTTCTCCGGACCACCAAGCTGTATCAATAAATTTCTGAACGCCTTATCAGTTGGAATAAAGATAGTATAAGGTCCAGTTTCATTTAAAATTGTATCTAATCCAGATTGTTTCAAAAATTTCGCCATTGCAAACATTCCTTTGGTCTTCAATAAATCAGCTAATGGCATAGCAGGTTGAGCAGTGGCAAATGTATCTGTGCTATACGCTGCAGTTTCTGTCGGTTGATTTTGTTGGACTGTTATTGAAGTTGCTTGTTGAGTTGGGACTGTTGGGTTAGGTCTTAAGGATGAGATTCCATAAGTACTCGAAAATACGGGTTTTTGTACTGTTGAAGAGGTGGAAGATACTTTAATCTGTTCAGTGGAACTCGGGAAAAAGTTAGTAGACTGGAAATTGGTTTGAGCTGTGGGACGTAATGTGTGTTGAGATGATCTAAAAGTTGGATTTGTTGCTGCTACAGGTGTTGTACTAGGACGATTATATAGAAACACTGAATTAGATCGTACTGAAGATTGAGTTGAGGATGGTACAAATTGCGTTCCAATATTCGTGGTTATAAGTGGTGAGTTTGAATTTGAACTCAACGAATCAGTATTTGAATTTGCTGTGATTGTAACTTGAGGACGAGTTTGTGTAGTTGAACGATATGAAGCTGTTGGTTTAGGACTTTGTGAAGGGTAAATTGTTGATTGTATTTTGATATCTGTTGCTGGTGTACTTGAAACTTCATTTGACGAGACTGTGCGTACAGGCGGTGGAAGTTTAATTTCTCCATTTTTAATTCTCTTCAAAATTGAATCAACATCAACTTCTTTATCTTTTTGTTCATTACTATTTCCTCTTACACCTTGGACTTTATAAGATCCATCTTGTTGTTCTTCCAAAAGTACAAATGTAACTTTTTTCTGATTGGGTAGATTTGTTGGTAAATTACCTAGTTCCTCAACTCCACCCTCTGCATTATGCTTCAGCACTTCATAATTTGCTCCTGGAGGCAATGCACCTCTTAGTTCTTCAAGAAAGGCTGCAGGAGGTTGACTTGTAGTTGTTGTTGTTGTTGGACTTGGCAATTGTAATATCTGTGGTGATGTAATACTTTCAGAAGTGAGAGGCGTAGCTCCAGGAATTAATTTTGGGTCAGTAGTTTTGATTATCTGGTAAGTTTGACCGTTTGACAAAGATATTTCTCGTGATGTGTAATTTTTGTTAGGCTCGTCTTCAGTATTTTCAGCAATTGCTGCTTTTAATTGGCGTAATAAGTCATCTCGTTGTAGCAGTTGTTGTTGGTATTGCCGTTGGAGTAAATCCAGTTGTTCTAATGATTTAATTGGTTTAGCTTTTGGTTCCGGAATTGCTGTAGGTAAGAATTGTTGCCTTTCAGTTGAATCTGTTCCCCGTTCAACAGTCGTTTTTAATTGAGAGAATAATTGTTGTCTATTTTTTGGTAAATATAATTCTGGTTCATCTTCTGCAGAAAGATCAAGATGTTTTGCTTGTCTTGTAGTGGTTATTGGCTCTGGAGTTGTGGTAGTTGTAGTAGTCGTAGTAGTAGTAGGATGTTCTTGGTAATACTTTTCAAGTGCTTGTTGGAACAATGGAGTTTCTTCTGGGAATATATATCTTGGATTAGCGCCTGCATAATTCACAATTCTTGGTGCCCCTGGTCGGTACAAAGATTGGTAAAGCTTCTTTCGTTGTTCTCTTTGGTTTTCTAACCATTCCTGGTGATCATCTTGTGCTTTTTTCAACGACTTCTCATACTGTTTTTCAACGAACTGGTTATGTTTGTCAATTATTTGTTGTTTCAATTTCAATTCTTTCAAACGTTGTTGCTGTTTTTCAGTATCAAAATAAGTATTTAGCTGCAACGATTGCTCAGTGGAGAATAATGGATTAGCAGAAGGTGCTGCATTCAACGGATTAGTTGTCGGTTGTAGTGATTGTGCTTGAGCTAAGAAATTTCCTTGAAATTGTTGTTGCGGTTGTACTGATGCTTGTGTAGGGCCATTTAACTGTAGATTGAATTGATTTTGTTGATTCAGCAATGGAGTTGGCTGACTTGGATTAATTAGCTGATTCTGTCCCAAAAATCCAGGATGTCCTTGAGGATTCAATTGTGATGGTTGCCCATTAGTGTGGCTGTTAAATTGATGGTTTTGATGAACCAATGGCAATTGTGGTTGGAGCAATGACTCAGGATGATCATTATTGCTATTACTATTCAAAGTTCCTTGATTGTTACGATTGGCTAATATTTGTTGGTTTTGTTGTGTTAAAGACTGCTGGGATCCACCAAACGCTTGAAAAACTCCTTGAGGATTTAATTCGCCAGCTTGTTGTCTTCCAATGTTCTGTCCTTGGTTTTGATTATCTTTTTGTTGATTTTGATGCAATTGGAAACGGTGTTGATGTTGTTGGATATCACTGAGAATATGACCCTGCTGTTGCGGTGATAGTTGCCTTCTGCGGTCTAATTCAGATCTTCCTCCATTTAATTGAAACTGTAAAGAATTTCTTGTTTAGTAATTTATTACTATTAAATATATATATATGAAATTGTCATTATAAAATAATATGAGAGAATTATGTGCTAATAATTATATATAAAATATACAAAATAGGTCAATCTAGAAATATTTTTTATGTAGCAAATTTATCATTTTTCTATAGCATTTTTTTGCGCGTTTGCAAAATTATATTTAATATCTTTTTTCTAAGAGATTTGCTTAGTATCGTTTTTTTATGTAGATTAACTTTAAATAAATAATTAATTATATCGTATGGAAGATAATTGATTGTGGAAATGAAAATTAATAAGAACAAAACATACATTTCTTTGGTATTTGAAGGTAACTTATACATTTCTTATACCTTTATTTCTTCCGGATATGAATTTTTATTGTTTATAAAGTGGGTCTCGGTGAATTGTATTTGCTCTCATGTAAATGCATATGATTATAGAAAACATTGACCTAATTTATATGCTACATATTTATGTTCAATTTGATTATGTCACATTATTTAATAATTCTCATTTTTCTGAATGTGAAATATTTGTTGAATCATTTTTAATTCGATCTATTATTATGTATATTTATTAGTATAAAGGATTTGATGACTTTATTGTATGAAGTCAGGCAGTGTGTCGCAAATATTCAAATGAAATTGAATGGAGAATGTGAAACAGAAATAATTCGTGGTGCATTTTCTCTCATATATTTATCATCTCTATATATATTCTAAAAAATCGAAGTAGACGAGTGTGCATCTTGAAAATTGGGTCTCTATTTCGAAAATATTATTTTTTGGTAGGGTTTTTATTCGTGACGTTCGTCAGAACATAATTATACACACATGAAACGATTACAACATAATAATTAGTTATGAAACTATCGATTTGTGTGTGTAATGATTTGGAAAAGATTGATAAGCGTACGAATTTTGTAAACAATGGCAAATTTTACTGAAATTTGCAATTATAAATGATACATTTGTTCCAGAACTTTCTTAAGTCGTAGTAAATTAATCAGATTGTTACAGTGAATGGTCGGATGTAATAGATCAGAACCCATAATGCATCACAGCAAATCAGCGAAAGTATTAAATAAAAAAAACTTTTATTTACTAGTGTTTTTTTGATATTCGAAAACAATACAAAACTAGTGAATTGCAATCAATTATTTAGTTTATATTAAATGAGTAATAAAACGAAAATCATAAGCGTAACATTTTAATGCTATGTCGTATACTTTTAAAAAATATATACACTATTTAATATAATATTAAATCAACGTTGATCTTTATTTTTATTTTCTTGATCTTTATTTTTATTTCTACTTTCCTAAGAATTTACAATAATATTTTCTCCACATATGAGGTAGTAGGTTTATACGAAGTAATATATTTTTTTGACTTATTCAAAATTTGTATCTAAATATCTAAGAAAGTTCAGTGTCTTACACTGCGGATATTTTATTTTAACTACATGTTAACTTGAGTTAACAAACTCGTAATATTTTATGACAACAGTAATTGTGCAGATAATTGGCCAAAACATCATTATGTGTGATTTTAGTATAGAATTATATATGTGTAATTTTCAATATTTGAAAAAGATTCATGACCATTTATATATTATATAATAATAGCTTCTTTGACAACTTTATGATTCTTCACCTTTTTGCTGTTGGTATGTTTGTTCTGTATGTATAAAAATGTTTTAAAAAAAGTTTAGGGAAAGTAGAATCTTTTGATGCGGATTGTTAGATCATTAGAGCGTTTTTTGACACTGAATTTATATCTACGATCTTTCCACCTAATGCCGCATCATTTTCCTTGCGCAATAGTGTAAACATCATTGGCATTACTCGTTTTGAGATCACTGGACGAAGCTGCTGTTTAATTATATTACACAATTTTGAATGTTGTTTGACATGATGTTGCGATGATGCAAAAATGTTTCACTTACTTTCAAAAGCCATTTTGTTATCAAATAATTAGATTCTATAAATAAGTTATTGCTATCGTAAAAACAGAAAAGCAACAGGTTCTCATACGTTTTATTTTAAAATTTTTACTTGTTTATTTTGAAATGTTGCAGTGAAATGATAAATTAATAGAAAATGCTCTTACAAGGAGTAAAAAACAGATGCTTGATTTCATTTGATTGACATTGTAGATTAAATATTATTTTTGTATAAAATCAATTTCAGAGAAATTTGCAAAACTTTATTGAAGTATGATAATTGAAATATGATAATAAAAACTGTAGTGATTTTATGCTTTGTTTTCAAATATTTTTGTAATTCGCATTTGTTAGTTAGTATCTGTTGTTCAATGGTGCAATTCTGGACCAGGCTGTAATTCTGTAAAGAGATTTTTTATTTGAATGTCATTTTTATTAAAATGATTAAATTTGTCGAACATAATTCTTGATTTACGCTACTAAATATGCATTCATTACTGAATTTAAATAATATATATGTAGATTCTTCTTATGGAATTACAAGCATATACAGAATTGCGCCGTAAATATATTTATTGAAGAAATCATAAGGCTTATTATTCAAATGATCCATTTTACGTAAATATTTTAATTTTAAGATTTTTTAATCGAATTTAGTAGTAAGTGAAATAATATTGCATTTAAAATTATCGATATAGGAAAAGTATAATCTAATACTGTTTTCTGGTTTTAATATAGATTTTCTATATTGGTCATCAATTTCACAAAAATAAAATTTTTGATGATTCATTGGTCTGTTAAACTAAGATCTTTAAAGCAGCATGTAAAATTAAAGTTTATACTGTATTATATAATAGGTATTCTGTGATTAAATAAAAAAAATATTTATATTTATGATTTCCTGGACGGGTAATAACACAATTATAATCTATATTTAGGATCAAATTTGGGCATATGGCATTTTACTTTCACATATTATAAAACTGACGAGAATGATAGTGAAAACATAACTAACATAATGGGGTTATATGATGGTATATTCAGATGGAAAAATGATGACCAAAACATTAGAAAGTCATTCAGAATTATTGGAAATTATTTTGTCTAGTTTTACAATGCTATTTACAATCTGTAAAGTTATAGGCTAGGCAAGCTTCCAATGATACGTAATTGATGTTATTTATATATAATTAATATTATTATGATGATATGAATATGGTCGAGCATCACCTTTCATCATAGACAAAGATGTAATTTTAAATGTGAATTTAAATTATTATACTGTCAATTGCTATTGATATTTATGATGTGGTGTCATAGGTTACAATATATGACAAATTATCGAAGTTTTCTACTATCAAATTGCAGAAAGAAAGTGAAGATATATTATTACAAAAAATGATTATTATTATCTAGTCAAGTCTACTATTTTCAATAATGCCATGAGAAATCCTTCTTGAATTGAAAATAACTATTTTAAGTTAAATATTATGAAAAAATAAAATAAAAACACTCGGTGTAAGTTTCACAAAAATATTTATTAGAGACGACTAGTTTCGGTTGCTATACCATCTTCAGGTCTGACCTGAAGATGGTATAGCAACCGAAACTAGTCGTCTCTAATAAATATTTTTGTGAAACTTACACCGAGTGTTTTTATTTTATTTTTTCAATATGTTTCACCGAGTGGCAACAGCATCATCCGTTAAAGTTATTAAATATTATGACTGGTTTAAAATAAAATTTTGTGGAAAGCAAATTTAATTTTTTTAGTGTTCATTAAAATTATAATTACGTACTTTGCTTTGTCAACATATTCATTCGGCTTAGTACTAATTTTATTTTGACAATAATTTTTTAATAGAAAACTGCAGTAAAATAACAACTAAATTAATCCAAATTAAATAATAATAATTAAATAAATCCAAAGATGCATCTCATATTAGTTGAGGCTCAATTTCAAACCTAATAATGAGTTGTGTACTATTTTTTAATAATGAATTAATATATGTGCGATAATGATTGATCGGTCATGGAATTAATTACTAAAATAGTAAAGTGTCAAAAGAATAGATAAATTGATTTATTATAATACATTTTCTAACTTTCCAAATGTGCAAGAAAATGTATTGTTATTAACCCGGAACTATCATGCGTACTTAAATGCTTTATTAATGTTTCTTCATGCCACAACCAAAATTAGCAGTGGATATATCGAATTCTATTATGTTTTAAACCTGAAATACTAATGTTGGTACTAAGAAATTTCAGAAAAATATATTTCAAAATATATTATTATTCTACTGTAGAAATTTGCATAAGTATAGTATGATTGTATATCGTAGTTTAGACACTAATTTGCACCAAAGGTGCTTCCAGTATAAATCCAATATATTTTCTACTACGAGAGTTGCAGGACTTTAGAAAAGGATCTATTAATATTATATATTAATGATACGTAGTTTGTTTTATGGACGTCTACTATATATGGTAAATATGCTATATTTTGTAAAAGCCAATTTACAAAGTAAACCTGCTTTGATATTTTGCTAGTAACTCGTATAATAAATGAAAATAAAAGTAAAATTTAGCAAAAGTCAATTTGTAATGAAAGCGAGCTCATACTTTTATATATTATATTTCATTCAATGTTTGTCTATTGGACCGTTGATAATTAATAATGTGGTATGATATTTTTTATAAAGTTAAAAAAAATTGCGTTTGTACTACTATTTAATACTTTTTTTTTGTTGAAAGAGAAATGAGAAATAAATATAGTTTTTACTTTTGTGCTAGTTGATAAGCTATGATATATACTTATGAAGATTTCTTACACACTCAAATGTAATGAAGTCGTATAATTTAAAGCATTAAGATCGCCGAGGGCTCTCAATGCGTGCCTGCTCTTGACCTTACTTCACTCTCTCTTCAAAGGTCAGCACCAGGCATTTACGATATGTATACATATTCAATGTCAGACACGAAGAAAGTGGTTTATGACACAAGTAGGGAGAGTTTACTGATTGTTCTATGTTTTCCTTCTTTTACTTTTTTTTACTAATGTATACTCACTCAATAGCATTGCGTACACTTATAGATACGCTCCTATATAAAGTAGGTAGTACTTTTTGTCATGTACAATGATTTGTAGAAACTTTCTTATTGCAATACATGCGTAGGTACGACATTTAAACTTTAACACCCGGATACATAGAGTTTAAAGGCACCGCAAACCATCATAAATTACTATCATGATTAGCGATGTCTATTTCTTAAATGTCAATAAAATAATGAACTTATTCTTAATATATCATTAAATTTTATAACTGCTATAATATTTAATATCTACATAAGATATATGAAAACCACACAGACAAAAAATTCGTAATCACCTTTTGATCTTTAGATAAATAAAAATTTGTTTAACCCATAGTGGAAATATATGAAATTGTATAAATATTTTTACTTATATATGTAAATAAATATGAAAGAAATGTAATTGATAAAATAAATGTGAAAGTTTGGGTTATAAATATGCATAACTATAGTCAAAATAAAGTAAGAAGTATTTTAAAAATAAAATTATTTAAGAAAACCGCCTGCTAAGTTATTGCTGTATATCTTTATGCTAGAAAGTAATCGATGAATTGTTTTGAAATAGAGATTGAAGTAAAGATTTTTATATCGCGTAGAAGACAACAAATATGAATTAAAAAACATAACAATCATTTTTAGTCGTATTTTTTTCTATAACTAACTCAATAAATGCAAAATGATTAAACATATAGCTCAATTTTTACCGTTTCTATATTGTAATGGATACAAATTTATAAATGAAATGCAATTTATATAAGATACTTTATAACAAATGCGTGAGGCTTTAGCAATAAATTTACGAACGAAATTTCTATACTGATTAGTATGCTAATCGAACTCATTTTTATGGAAAGTATGATTGCGAGATTGAGAGAAGAGTGCCTACTGGTTGTAAAACTATTGGCCGTTAAGAATGTTTGCGAGAAATTTTAACATTTCTAAGAATGCAAAACTACGTGTGCAATGATGTACTTGTGCCATCGTTGATGTATGGTAGTGAATATTGGATGACTGCTGTAGAAATTACATTTTGAGTGGCATTTGTGGTGTATCCAAAAGAGCAGTGCGATACTGTAAAAAATGTGTATAATAGGTGAGAATCACATGAGATGGAATGAAAGATTGATTAAAATGATTTATTTGGACCGTCCTAGGAATAACTGGATACATTTGATTGAGAATGAATTGTGTAAAAAACAAGTTGCGAGCAAACGGAATAAAAGACCGGGCGTTAAAAATTTGATGAATTTGAATGAAGCGTGAATGGCGATTGTCAAGATGTAAAAGAATGTAAAGGGTTTTCTGCCATCCTATTTGATGGGAGTAGGCATGATAATATGTATGTAGATCAACTTAGGTATTTAAAAAAGTAAATAATTTGGAAAGTTTCATTTCATTTTCCCGGAAATTATTACGAAAAAAAGGTTATTTTTGAAAACAAAAGCTATTATTCTTGGCCATATTAAACAGATGCAATAATAATTTATGTTAGCAATCTTATTTTAATCACTCTACGCTCTATAGTGAAAATGCCAATTAAAACATTAAAAAAGACAAAATAATATGGCAACATTCTGATGTAATCATCAAATATTTTACCAATTTACTGATGCATGCAAATTTGAACATTTCGTACGTTATTTTTCGAATTTTTTGAAATAATATAGATTCAGCTACCGGCTGATAAATAGGTAAGAGTATAATATTTTGTATTTTATTAAATGATGGTTCTAATGTAAAAGCATGCCTAATTTGAATACCGCACTATTTAACATGTTTATGGAACAATTACTAATTTAAAAAGTAAATTAAACTACACTGAATGTAAATATACAGAAAGTGAGTCATGCTATTATTATATCGTAATGTAACGTTTCTACTGTCGTGATGCTTGAAGCTTTGCAATTCATCATACTTTTACGGGTTAGCGGGACAAACTAAGCAGAAACCCTAGTGATATACCGTCCTGTGCACTAACCAAAACATCCTCACAATCTGTAAATCAAACCTGTATTTGCATCTACCCAGAGCCGTTTTATGTTTAATTCATCAATATTAAAGTTAAAGTATAATTATAACAATAAACCCAGTAGTCAAGCGCAGCATAAGTAAGTATTGTAATCATGAAAAATTTCGATTTCGAGATTATAACGGATAATATACCTGTTGACCTTCCCTGAATCGAGTCTTACTATTTATGGAATAACGTCTGTCTGTGTGTGCATAGATTTAATAATCATAGAAGCGCAATCCCGTCAGTAATGACTGTTATTTCTTATCTTATAATAATGAATTTAAGAATAATACCAGCATGTTTGATGTTCTTATAAAGTTAAATAGAATAGTGTTGGTGGCGTTAAGAACTAATGGTTGTTGCAAGCCTTGAAGGTCAATTTGTCAACCATTTTTGATGATTATATTGTAGTCTGGCAGACTGATTGTTGTTTCATTTCAAACATAAATTCTCATCGACGAGAACAAACAAATTTAATAAGTAGTTACACCACTGCATTTAATGAAATATAAAAAATATAAAATGAAGTACAGAAATATTTGCGAAACACACGCAACATGTATATGCATAATGTTGTATTTATTTTGTTATCTTTTATTTATATTTGCCATCGTATAGCATATGAAATGAAGTTTATAGAAATCATAATTTCACTTTCCTGTTTGCATATTTGATGATGTTATAAGTTAATTTTTTGTGTAAATAAAGAGTGCGTGATAGAATCTCATCTATTTGTAGTCTATACACGGATACCTGTTCCAATTACTTGTAACTAAGCTTATAGAATATCAATGAATTATCAATACGTACATGTTCATAATTGTTCATTATTAGCATCAAGTACGGCACTATAATTACATTACCTACTTAAGTTGTCTTGATACAAATTAAGATGGAAATTAGGCTAATTATACCTTAAAACAGAAAGTGATTGCGAATTAGGATGAGTTTAATTTGTGAAATGAAGTTTGCAATGTAATGCTTATGAACTAGCACATTTGTTTCGTGCTGCTACTTATTGCGTTGGCGTAAATGCTTGATTTAATATCTTTGTCACGGCATTAGTTACAGTTGTTAGAAGAAAGTGTATTCAAACAGAATTTCAAATCAGCAATTGGAATGTTATCTTAATAATGCACCAAATCTAAACATGTTGTATAATTGGAAAAAATTTATTTAACTTGATTACGAGATTAGTCATATTTTAGATAAATTTAAACTTTTCAATTAAAAAAAACGAAGATAAGTTATCCATATAAAAATATAATTAACTTAATGTGAAAATAAAATACTAAGTATTATAAAAATATTTAAAAATTCAGCCTCGTAATTCTCTTTAAATCATTGTAATATATTTTACAACAATTTAACCTAATCTATACAGAACAATCTTATATCTATAATAACGTGAGGCGGCATGATATATTTTGGATTAAATTCAACATTTTCTCTTTTTTGAATTTATTCTCACGATTGTAATCATAAAATAAACAAAACGATTTTCAGCGTAATTTTGCAGATACTTAATTAAATTATATTGTTTTTGTAATTTTTGTTTTAAGAAAGTTATGTTAATTTTTAAAATTATCAATTAACATTTTTAATAAATTACATATATGGTCGATTACGTTTGAATTTTAGTTGCAAGGATGCTATAATTCTATGTAATCGTGGTTGAATGTAACAATTGTAGTCACAACCATGGTGACCCACAAATATAATAGCAGTCATTGCGAGTTTGAACTTGAGGACAGATGCGAAAAGTGAGTTTTTTAATGGACTTGTGAACGTAAATTTTTAATGTATAACTTCAATCTTGCAAAAACCGAATTGCAAATTATTGATACCAGTCAAGAGCTACTTTTACTTTAACAATGTTGTTTCTTTTAAATTCGAAATGGATATTAAGTTTTTCGGTGTTAAATTTTATATTTTCGTGTATACCTATTTGTTGTAGTGGTATTACCTTTCACTCTCGATGTTGATTAAAAAATAAAAATATTTAAAGAAATAGAAAACATACCTCACTTATATATATAGGTACTCGTACTGTGCACGGTACAAAATTTTAAGAAAAGTTTTTTTCTTGTTTATATTACAGTACATTGCCTTCAAGATTTCTAATAGCGTTTTAATAATTGTAACAATGCTATAAATCTAATCAAGTGTCAAGTTGAATGTTATACGACTTTCTTATAAAATACAGATTAAACATTAATACATCCGCAAAAAATATATTTAGATTCTGAGAGATGAAACAGTAAGAGATAAACACGTGTTTTTCTGTTTATAGCGAATAAAAAACGGTTTTTCAAGTAGGGTATTTAAAAGTTTAGATGTAAATTAACAAAGTATTACATATGATTTATGTGTTTACTTTTCATATCGCGTGTAACAGATGCTTAGTGTGGTGACAATCCGTAAAAAATATTCTAGTGCACCGTGAAATCAATTATAATTTTCTCATGCAAACGCGAATAAACATAATTTATTCGCTCTAAATACCTTAAACACATGTAGAAGCTACTACTATATAAATAAATAAATAATCGGAAGAGCTACAATATGATATAAACGTCAGTGCCAAGAAATCCTGGTTGTAATCCAATCATTAATTAGTAATATATGTCATATATCAGTCTTGTCAGATTCATACATTTCTATATTTATAAATATTATAAATAAATAGCTTTTAATAACAAATAATAAATAAACTTTTAAATAAATATCCGCAATGGCTTGCAGTTAACTTTCTTCTGCGTATTTTGTTTAGATAAGATATCCAAATACAAAATTTTTATAAAAATCATTTTCTTAATATTTTACTAACCTTTGAAGCATTTTTTCTAAATTCTAAATATATCTTACAATAGATATTAAATGTCAAATTCCTAATTATTTGTTTTTTTTTTCTCACAATTAGTATAAGAAAGTAAAATGCAAAGTTTATAATTTACCTATGGTTTGTATGTAAACAATTAAACCAACAATCATATCTCAACAATAATATGTCAACAATATATAAAATATATGTAATTTTTAAATTATAAATAAATAAATACTATACAAATATGATTAGAACTAATTGAAGAGTCAAATAGTGCTTAAAATTAAAAATGTAAATAATTTAAATCTAATACGATATATTACCTGAAAGTTGCATTTTTCTCCTCTTACAATTTCAAATATTTACAGTTTTCTCCACACCCATTTCACAAATAAATAAATATATTCAATTTGTCGCCATTCATTAGGTAAATATATTATATTGACACAAATTCATTCATAAATCTAACGGTAATTTTAATTTCAATACCAAATAGTGGAAAAATATATAAGTATATTGTATATTAAATTCACATAATACGGAAACTGCAAGGAAATGCTTTTGATGTATTGATACGTGTTATTAAAATAATTACTATAAGTATAAATGCATTTTGTGATGTAAAAAAGTACAAGGGATCGGCTACAGGTATTGTTGAGATTTTAACGATAGCTATTATGGAGTAGCTAAATATTTCACAATATAAGAGTAATTCGATGATAATTTTCTGCTAGACTGGAGGCATGCTGGGTACTAGGGGAGATTAGAAAAAATATTGAGTTGTTTATATTTAAAATGCTTTCAAAAACGAACCGATACTCTTCCTTGTTTTTAATAGTGTTTCCTGAAACTTTCTCAGCTCTCAGCAAACATATATGTAGTCAAAATGAATAGTGTGCAATTGAAATGTATTATACATTTGTAAATCTGTCTATAGAATTTAAATAGCATTTCTACTCTATAAGATGGATTAGAGTTTTAATTATATTTATGTATTTGTTCATGATTGATTATATTATTTTTATATTAATATATAAAGCTGACATTCTGGTCCAAAATACGCTTTGCACTAATGTTAATTGGTTTTATTCAGAAATCTGAAAATATATATAGATTTTTACTGCTTTTCGTTTGTACTTTAACATTCATTTCTTTAATTCAAAACCATAGCAAATAAATTATCTAGTCTTTTTTTGTAAATAATTATATATAATAGACACAAGCGCATATACACACAAACACACACACACACAAACATACACACACACACACACACAAACACACACACAAACACACACAAACACAAACAAATACACACACACAAGTCATTACAAAAATTATTTTTATTTTTTCAAAATGGTTATTGTGCGTCAGTAAATTAAAAGCTTTGATTAAATTAAACAATATATTTAGTAAAATATATATTTTTTTGTTCTACAATGTGAATTTAATTATATAAATATTTGCTACATACAATTTTAAATAATCACGCGATTCAGATCTACAGATAAAAGATATTTATTAATAACCATATTTTATCATATATATAAAATTCAGACCGATTAAAAAAATGTTTAATCAAAATTGAAATTTCTAAAACATCTCCATATATAACAATAATAATGTCAAACCAATATTAGAGCCGCTGTCTAACCTTTTATTTTTATTAGTTTAATAACAATCTATTTGAAACGAATGAGGATAATTTATGAGTTTTAAAAATTTCTAAAATCTTCTTCGCTATAAAACAATAATGTCAAATCAATTTTCCAATTGGAAAGTGTGTCTTCTTTGAACAGAAAATATAAAATTTGACAGGGTAATAATTTGGCGGTGAGTAATTAAAAAAGCTATGCGTTAGAAATGTATAAAACTGAAAGTGAAACTTAGCTACTGTGAGAACTGTCCATTCTTTGATGGTTTGTGATAATGTCGGTGAACTTCACTGCATAAATTATTACATTATGAGTTTTCACTCACGACCTCTCAAGTTCTTGAAACAATACAATGCATTTCACACATCGTTCGTTGCTGTTGTTTGTATGGCGATATGATTGTTTCATTTTTTTTTGTTGTGCTTAAACATTTAATATAAATCTATTTAGCAACGGATTTTTTCTAGTCATCTTTCACAATTGTCAATTTAATAAAGAAATTTTTTTTTTTTTATTTCATCTGGACCTAAATAAAAACCTTGAAGTTTCGCATAGCATATTAAAAAACATCGAATAAAATTTGCTAATTTGTTAAATGAAACATAAAATGTGGAAAGTCTAGTAAAACATTTTTAGCTGCGGTCGTAAATTATTTCCTATGATTATTATACCGCAGTATTCAAGTTCATTGTCTTTTTCATCTGCGCTAATATTTATTTAGACATATTGGAGTAATTTTCGCGTCAATTTCTAATTTTTGTTGTTTCATAACTATTATGCTTAATTACATTTTGACGACTTTCGGTTTCATTTTGAAATAACTTTAAATACATCAAAAATGTTATATTTTTTATAAAACAATTTATACGAGCAAGTCTAATTGGAGACTTACACAATATGTTTTGATTGGCTGGATATCTTCAGAGGAGACGAACTTATAAATTTTGTAAATTCTATTTAATTTTTAGCAAACCGAAGGAAGTAAAATTCATTTCTGGGCGTACGGCGAGCTAATTGTCTATAAACCGTATTTTATTATAAATATATTGTTGATATTTAACTATAATAAATTAAATAATAAATAAGCTTAAATAATAAATGTAAACAGCTGGGCCATATAGATTATATGAAGCAATTGTATTTTACTCTGAGGCAGAGCATGGCATGTCATTACTGTGATTTATTGCTGAGAATATATGTTGTATACCAATTAACAATCGTGTATGAATTTCTTATATGTCTATATTTAAAAAAAAACAAGAAACCTTTTGAGAAAATGCATTACGTTTTTGACCTCTTTACTGCATGAATGAAAAATATGTTTTAATTGATAACGTGTTAGTTCCGCATGAGTTTGTAAGGAGTATAAGATAATTATCTGCGTTTAATTTCCAGATTTTCACCGAATACCAAAGTAATGATTCTTTTCGGGTGTGTTGTCGGTCGGGAAAGTCTTGGAAAAGTATGCAAACCCATATGATTTATTATTCCTTTTAAAGTAAACGGAATATATGATTACATATGAAAGGTTTGATAAAGGAAGTCAGAAGTGAATAGCTTAAATATTGATATTTTGTTGTTTTCAGACAGCTTACTACATTTGAAGAAATATGTAAGGATGGAAGTAGAATGGAAAAGCTCTTATATTGATTTGCCAAACAAATCATATATATTGTTTGAGAAGTAATTCTTTATTGTAACAATTTTTTTACCAATATTATTCAAACATTTTATCATTCTTCCTCAATTTGATATATTTTGGAAAACATAAATATTTGTTTTAAATAAATCTTCACTTTAGTTTTGAATTAAAATACAGCGTTATTGTGACTTTAAGATACTACATGAAATATTTTATGGTGTTTCTAATTAAAGTAGATTTAAAACTATAATAAGCGAATGTTCTTACTTGATAAAATAATTTATTGTTGAAAATAGAAATAAAAGTATTGGGTAAAGTAGTTCGAAGTGGTTTAACATTTAATTTATAAAAGATTATGAAGTTGGCAAGTTGGTAAAGAATTGCAATCGTGATAGTTATAATTATAATCTTTTTTCAAAATAAAATCAACTTAGAAATGACTACATGGTTATTCATTTGTATCTGTAATAAATGCTTTCACTTGTGCTTTGTAATACATTTTTCTTTCTTGTCGTATTAATCTTTTGAATTTATAAGTTATAATTATTCTAAAAATGCATACTATCCGACATCTGGTAAAGGTAGTATACAATTGAAAGTGAAACCAATATGATATGTTGATAAATCTGCACTAAAAACTAACTGCAAACAAGAGGTATCTTTTTCATTATTTTCCGGAGATTAAAGTTTATTAGATCTGAATCATATACATCACATACTACGCATGTGTTGTGAAAGACATTATATGTCCAATTATAATGAGATGTAAGTACATTTTTCTAATGTAGAACACGTTTTATTTTTATTTTGGAATCCTATACTTAAATGATTAATCATTTAAGCTTGTCGTTTATCTAACATTGCTATTTATGAAAATATGTTATTTTTGCAAAATTGATAACCAATTTCGAAATTTTGACAGCCACACACACACACACACACACACACACATACACACACAAACATACACACACACACACACACACACACACACACACATACACACACACAGACGTCATGCCGAGAAAACTAGACTCAGGGAAGGTCAAAAAGTGTATTTCCGTTAAAATATCGAGATCGAAAATTTTCATGATTACTATATCATATAAACATTCTTATAAAAAAAGTAAAATTGTAAACACTAAACATGCTCCTTTTCGCGTAAGCAAGTTTATATATATATATATATATATATATATATATATATATATATATATATATTTTATAATTTACTGTTTGACTATTTTCATGGGAAATTGTCAAACGATTCAAATAAATAATCTCATAAATATGTATTGCTTAATAAATATGTTTGATTCTTCCACAAGTATTTATGTTAAATTTCTATAATTGGAATTAAAAACAAAATAAAAACTGATTCTCACGACAATTTATTGAAATCGTCCTTGGCAAATAGTTTTTGAATGTGCAAATCATTTTTGAGCACATCTATAGCAATTTTTTGTCGGTAAATTTAAAGAACAAAAGATATAATAATAAATTTATTATATACAAACATTTAACATAATGTTTTACGTGTGTATGGTTTATGTTGTGTTGTCACTTTCTCATTATTATTTATATATTTATTGTAAACAAACACGCGACTTGACACAGAATAAAAAAAAAATTAATTTTTTTGTTGCTGTCGCATAATTAAATTATTACTGTTTTAGTCAATTTAGATATTCGTTTCTAAACTCTCCACATTTTCATGTTGAAAATAAATCACAAAAATGAAAATTAATAATGTGAATAAAAAATAAAAATGCTGGTCCAATTTTATCAATCTAATTTATATATAATATTCAATACGTCTATTTTCGATAAATGCAATTTAATTATATATTTAATTAACCGTGAAATGAGTTGGAAGAAACTAATCTTATGGTTATTATTTTGATTTATTTGAACACGTAAATGTATTCGCACTTCCCAGGCAAATGCACTTAACACCGTTTGCAATTACGAGCGGTTGCAAAGGACTTCCAAGCATACTTATCCGTCGTTTGCACTTATGACCAATATACCGTGTAGGCAGCAGACTCTAGGGCAAGGCTCAGGTTTGTTAAGATAAAAATGATTAAATACAAATGCCAATAGGTGTTAATGACGGATAAGTCCAAATAACAAATAATTGAATAAGCTTACAAGCGCGATTTTTTCAATAATAAATTAACAATACGTTCTAAACTAATTTGTTGCCGAATTAGCTAAGTCTAGAATTTACTACGGAGCCAATACTAACGATGAGTTTTAAGAAACAAAATGTTTTTCTTTATAACATATTGAATTACAATAAAAATAAAAATGTAAAATTATAAAATACCAAACTTAAATTCATATATGTACATTATTAATTAAATTGATTGAAGATGTGGTAGGCACTTGGTGAAACATATTATGAAATAAAAATAAAAATAAAACACTTGGTTAGTTTCACAAAATTCGATTTATTCATCGACGATCGTTTCAGCCCTTCGGCTTTTGTCAAGGTACAGAGTGTTTTATGTATATTATTATTAAAATATCGAAGTCAAAAGGAAATTCCAGCGTAATATTAATTTAAATTAGTTTATAGGAAAAAAATACAACGTATTTATTATAAAAACCTATTATATTCTGGTAAATTATAAATGAGAATACATAGTTAACTTTTGAACTTTTCAATCTAGTAATTTGTACTTTCAAAAAAACGATTAAATTCATTATTGCTGCATTTCTCTATATTTTGACGTAAATCCGGTTCAATGAAAGTAATACAGAAATATGTATCTAATTAAGTAGGCGTTTTGACAGATACATCGTACTAATTATTAATTATTATTAGACATTTCGAGCATTTAATAGAAACACATACGTGGAAGTTTGAAGCCAGAAGGCATTCCAATTATATCATATTACATTATATGAAATATATATTGAAATATTGCATATGCTTCTGTCGGTAAATGATTGACGTTGATGGCAATTAAACTGAATGATGATCAAAGATCATAAGATTTTTGATATATCCTGTAGCTTTTATGTCTAGACTACAGTCGTCTTGCTTTGGTCTCATCTCGAATCGAATCAAATAAAAGATGATATAAAACCGATATCAAATGTAAGAGCAATATCGGTAAGATATAGAAACTGCAGGAAGTATTATACTTGTTTAACATTGCTCTCCACAATTCTACAAAGTTTCTGAATAAGTTTCGTACTATTTCGAAAATTTAAGGTAATTTTCTAAATTGATATTTTGATATCGGGATGAAATCATCCAGAGATAAAATTTAATTTTTTTTAAATTTTTATATTTATTTATAATGATAATACAATATATTCGAAATATGGTAAAATATTTAATCATATATGTATATATATATATATATATATATATATATATATATATATATATATATATATATATATATATATATATATATATATATATATATATGATGAAAATAGTTATCATCCGAAATGTATTTAATTAATTGTAGCGAATTAAAAAAAATATAATACTTAATTCAGAGCTTCGGACTTAAAGATATTGGATTATTTGGTAAATGATTTTTGATTAGGTCAAAACAGACTAAACTTAAAATAGTACTACAAATTGATATTGCTAAAATTCTAATGAAATTATCGTTTTATATTTGGAAAATAAACTTAAAGTAAATGTTTATTTTAGACAATCGAAATAAACTTACATTCTGAACTCCAGAGAATTGAGTGGCCACAGAAACAAAACAAATCACTGAAAAAATCAATAATGTATCCGGCAACATTTTCGCGTGTGAACTTCCTATACTAGATTCATCCGCAAGTAACAATCATTTGTTGAAAACGTAAAATGCAGAGACGATATCGCGCGCGATGTTTATTAGGTGCAGACGAAGAACTAGCAACCGGTAAACCTTAAACTTCTTTAATGTTGAATGTACACTGCACAACTGTGTTTCACTTGGTGCCATCAGTTTCTTTTACACTCAAGACAATTCTCTTTCTCCCTCTCAAACCAGATTCTTTTCTCGCTTGTCAAAATCCCGTACAATCACTTTTCATCTTCATTTGCTGTTCCATTGTTAAAAGTCTAATTTAAAAAGTAAGTTATGCCAGAGGTAACAACTTTGAAAGCAATTTTTTGGAACACCACTTTAAAGTATTACTTCAAAATTAAAACTTTGTAATTAGAGAAATCAAATATTGATATAAATATAATAGGTATATATGCGTTTGAAATATAATTACATATGTATATAGAAAAATAAAAAAATATACACACACACGCGAAATTATACCAAAATAAACTGAATTCAGAGAAGGTCAAAGGGTATATTTCCATTAAAATATCGAGATCGACATTTTTTATGATTACAATACTTATTACTTCGTATAATAAAAATAAATACGATATGATTTTATCAGTATTTCCACTACGAATCAACAATATCGCATTTTCGCGAGCTTTCAATTGATTTTATAGCTCCTAGAAACGTGATTAGATTTCAAATTTCGTTTTAGTAAAGGATATTAAATCATAAATCTTAGCTCGTACTTTAATTTAAAAGTATATAGAGGCGAAAATTGGATAACGTTTGCATTAAGTTATAAATTGAAATAAAAAACATGAATGTTAAATAAAATATTGTAAATTCTTCTACTTCGACAGGATAGAAAGCGGTTATAAAGGGACACATGTGGATATAGGTGGTATTTATTTTCCAGAACTGTTCATTTTTTAACACTTTTCACATTTCCTTCAACACATATTACTGAAATTAGATTTGTACATAATTAATTGAAACTAGGAAATTCAATAAAGATATTTGAATGATTAATATTTGTATCAATACACATATTTGTATTTAATAATAAATTACTATACACGCTAATCTACACTGAACGACATCTCGTTAAAATTTCTATAATTTGAAAGAGAATATTTATGGTTGTATCCATAAATTTGAATGGCCACATCAATTTTCGAAATATTTTAAAAAACTTTCCTAAAAATGATTCTCACTTAAATTAATTTATTGATGAGCTACTGATACATGGTTAAAGCAAAAAAAAAACGTGTTGATTTACTAAACATTTTCACCCCTATTCATAGTCAAGCGTTTAATTTTACACCATGATTAAACTTGATAAAAGAGGATGTAAATTTAGTATTCTTAAGTATAGATTTTTTTTCGATATGAACGGCTTTAATAAATTTTTGAAAAATAGCAGTTGTATACTTATGTCTCAAATTCAGACATCCTTTTCGTAATAATGATGTCTGCAAAATAGTTATTACTCAACCATCGATAGTAGGCGTCGAGGCAGAAATTATCACCTATAGTTATCGATCATCAAAAATAAACGACAAGCTTATTGAATCAACCGGAAAATTCTGTCAATGGAGCGATCCAAGTATACCATGTACAGCTAAGTTAATTTGAATTTTTATAGCATTCTTTAGATGTATCCTGTATTTCTGACCACTTTCTATCTCTTTTGAATAATTTTTGCATTACGTATCATAATAATTATATTTATAAAATTACGTATTATATATTTTTTAATGTACTTAAATTGCACAGTAATAGTAATAAGAAATCTATATAAGTACTACTTCTTGCAATTTACTTGCTTATTCATCTTGTTTTAATTATATTTGATTAATTGGACTTAAATTTAGCGTACACCATGAGTTATGGAGAACTTTTCTGGTTGAATTAATTTTAAATGTTTTTGCGACAATATATTTTTAAAATATGCTGTTTCATAGAAAAATCGATCATAGATATTATGATACTATTTTATATTTTTTAAATAAGTAAAACACGAATATAGATACGTATATTTCATCTTGAAAAAAAAAAAACAATTAATATGCGTCCTCGTTTACCTCCAAATAATTATAACATTCTATATAAAATATCCGCAGGGTTTGAACTTTCTTTTACGTCTTTTGTTTAGATAGGAAGAATATTAAAATACAAATTTTGAAGAATTCTAGGTAATGTAATTTGATCATTATAATATTTTGTTTTTATGTTTTAAAATATACTAAAACACTTTCTCATTAAATATGTTTATTACAATAGATATTTTCTTGGCTGACACATACTAGTTTTAAGTTTGAAATACACATACATACTCACTCACACACTCTTCACGAATATAAAAAAACCAAGGGCCAAACTGAAAAGAGAGCTGAAAGGAAAGTCAACTTCTTTATTGTTTTTCTTTTGCACATTATGGGACACTAGAAAATATTTTGCTTGTGGCGGCATAAAGTCTTACGTCTTACGTCAGTCCTGCAAGAATGTATCTGAAAGTCATGTATTGACTACATTAGTCGACTCTTTATAGATTCATCTTTGTAACTTTACTGCTATACAAAATATTGATCTTCTTGAAATTGCGTATTTTTGAAATATAATGTTTTTCCATTGTTGATCTTTTATTACATATTTTACGTTCAATTAATTCACAATATTTAAAAAATAAATTTTTGTATTAATCATGCATTTCTACTACAAAAATTTATTTTAAATAAATACAACATTGAGTTATACAAGGTTCGCGTATTTTAAGATTTTAGTTGCAGCTGTATTAATGTTAATATTGAAATAGTCCCAAATGCACAGAAAAAATAGTTTTTAAAACGAAAGAGTGGACGTATTATTAAAATAGTGAGCGTGGTACTAAGTAGATCATTATATTTTGCATTCCTATTGTATACTCCTCTGGAAGTTAAAATACTTTAATTAAATGGTTCCATTATTGAAGATTAGTACGTGCATAAATTAAAATAAAATATCTGCAGTGTCATGCACCGAACTTTCTTATACGCATATGGGTTAAACCATATCGTAGTTACATTATTTTCTAATTTATAATATTTGTTCTAACCTTTAGATCACTTTTACAGTAAATATATTTCTTAGAATAAATATAAAACGTCAAACTTCAAATTTATTAAGTCTATTTTGTTAAACAATTGACAGGCGCAAATGATACGATTTATGTAAAAATTAATATAATATGAAGAAATCGCAAGAGCCATTTTATTTTTTCCGGTACCGTTTGGGAAAAAAAGTTTCAAATAAAAGTTGTACAAAATGCAGATATCTAAAAATTTTTTTGTAATAATTTATCTGTAACTGTAACTATTTTTGAGTAATTGCAGAAACTGCAAAAAATGACTAGAGTAAACATGCACTTCCGGTCGGAATATTGTTTTCAAAAATAAGAGGTTTTCTTGCCAGGCACATACAAATCTTAAGTTTAAAATTTCATAATTTTCCCTTTAACCGTTTGGGCTGTAGAGCGCTCATATACACACACACACACACACACACACACACACACACACACACAAACGGACGTCATACCAAAAATAGTTGGAATCGATTCAGGGAAGGTCAAAACGTATATTTCCGTTAAAATCTCGACATCAAAATTTTTCATGATTACTTATACTGCGTATAAGAAAGTAAAATATTAACACGAGTCTAACAAATCGAATCTATATAAAAAATAACATATATTGTCAAATTCAGTAATTTATATTCATCTTAAATGCGAGAGGTACTATAATTATAAATACATTTAAAGATTTTGTAATTTTATTATGTGAATATTACTTTTCTAAATAATTTCTCATTATTTTAATGTGAATTAACTATTCGCAGTGCTTTAATGTTATTTCCTAGCAACATCCGATAATTGAGTGCGTCTTATGGGAACAATAATTTACTAATGCAAGCGCTGGCTGGGAGAAATTTGGTTGTGCTTATTTGAAGAAATTTGCTAGCAAGAGAAATCGAAATGTCAATTACATATTCCCTTAAGATTGTTTTCTTAATAGTTAGTATATTTACATTGTTATTCATTAAGAATCACACACAAATAATACTAATTTATTCAATTATACAGACAAATTTCTTTTTGTTTGGGTCATGAATTTACATATCAAATAAAATATATATGAAAATTATTATGCTTTGTTGCATTTAATCAATAATATATGAATAGGAAATATTTCACTTCATCTTATATATATTTCGGAGAAAAAAATTCGAATCATTTCATATTTTCTTTAATATTATTTATATAAAATATAATTTATAAGTAGTTTATTTGAATATATATTACTTTCTTCAAGTATTGTAATCATGAAAAATTTCGAACTTGAGATTTTAACGGAAATATACGTTTTGACCTTCCCTGAATCGATTCCGACTATTTTTGGAATGACGTCCGTCTGTGTGTGTGTGTGTGTGTCTGTGTGTGTGTGTGTGTGTGTGTGTGTGTGTGTGTGTGTGTGTGTGTATGTATGTATGTTCTCTACAGCCTAAACGGTTGAAGCTAAAATTATGAAACTTTAAACTTAAAATTTGCATATGCCTGAGGTGTGCACCTCCTATTTTTGAAAAAAATATTCAAAGCGGAAGTGCCTGTTTACTCTAGTAATTTTTTCTGCAATTACTCAAAAATGGTTAGAGTTACAGAAAAATTTCATAAGCAAAAACTATAGGCATTTCTATTTAGCACAACTTTTGTTTGAACATATTTTCCAAAAAGTACTGTTTTCAAAATAAATTTCTGCTTATTATATATATTTTTAACATAAATCGTATCATCTGCGCCTGTCAATTGTTTATCAAAGAAACAAAATAGACTTAAATAATTTGAAGTTTGACATTTTATATTTATTCTAAGAAATATATTTACTGTAAAAGCGATCTAAAGGTTAAAACAAATATTATAAATTAGAAAAATAATGTAACTACGATATAGTTTAACCCATATGCGTATAAGAAAGTTCGGTGCATGACACTGCAGATATTTTTTAGTATTAATGTCAGTTGGTCCTAAAACGAAATGTTTACCTTATTCTTTGCCAATAATTGTCGCATTTTCGAATACTTTGTGCTCTAATGTAAATAAAATATATTGCTAATAAATTCTAAATTAATAATAAATTTTAACTATTCATCGATAACCGTTAGTAAAAGTGAAATCTTTCATAAATTTTATTGACGCAAACATTAAATTTTACTTATACCAGCGGTAAATTTAACTAACAAAAGACATTAAAATTATTAATTGATTTACCATGCTTGATTATTCAATTTTAATAACAATAATACCGGTAGAAAATAATACTTAAAGGTTTTACTTACACTAAAACTAAATTTATTAATTTAGAAGCTGCAATTTATTAAATTGTTTTGCCAACAACTAACTTAATGTGTTTGTATTGGGAATCAAGAAGAAAATAATCTTCTAGATAATTAATTGACCAAGATTACAGATTCGTATAGCATATTGCTATAATCGTAAATATATATTATAATTAGCAGAATTGGAACTTTCGAAAATATTCGTTTTACGTCTCCTTGATTCAGAAAAATGGTATAACTGTTTTACTTAGAAGTAAGTTGTATTGCTAGCGCGCTCTTTGCACTGATTTTGTCGCCAGGTCTGCTGCATATGCCCAATAGATTATAATCTAATTTGATATTCATTATCCAATGCTCATATATTTTTATTGTATCATTTGCAATTTCAATATCCATAAAAAAGTATACAAAGTTGAATAGAATATGTAAGCCACTAATACTCGCATTTAAAAATCGATGGACTATTGTATAGTGCTGTTTTGCTTATAAATTCAGATCTATGTTTTTAATTAAATAATAATAGATGTGGTCAAGATATAATGCAATTTTATGGAAAATTATATTTAATTTTTACTTTATATTAACTGACAGAAAGAAACAATAAACATATTTTTATTTCTGAGCATAAATTATTATTTAATCAAATTTATCCTGGTTATGTATTTAAATAAAGTATAGAATTTAATAGAATATCAATTCAAATCAATTAAATTTTACTTGTATTGAATATTAAAAATTCCATAACGCAATAAAAATAGCGTAGGCAATTGGCAAAATATAAATATATATTTTACTTTGATATATAATTTATATAAAAAAAATTATGAATACGAATGCTTTCTTATTTGGAGTATCGTATTAATATTTTGGAATCCAATTAAGTAACTAAACAATGAAAGATGGAGAAATAAAAGAAAATATATTTTGTAAAATATAATTTAAATATATTGTATATACACCAACTTACAAACCTAAATTAAATAACGCTATACTATGCTTAGTATAAAAATTGAACTTGTACATATATTTTGTTTTGTTAAAAAGACACAATATTGGTAATGTACATTATTTGTAGATGATTGTATTGCATGAATGATAGATAATAATTATTAAATATAAAATACTGAATTTCTATATTTACACGATAAAAAATGGTTGACTGGTTTTGTATGATATATATTTACAGCTTGTGATGGCAGTGTTTACATGAACATAGTGAAACTAATCACTTTTGGCACAATTTCAATCTGTAACTGGACATGAATTTAGTAGTATATTATGTAAATCTCCCATATCTGTCCAATCCACGATTACGCCACCGATCTTCACATTTCGTATGCATCCTTTAAAGTTGTCCCTTATATGAAGTGTTCCAAGCGTTGCATTATCTAAATTCAAATATTTTTTTAATTTAAGTCCTTACAACTTACATATCTAATTTTGAAGTTAACAAATACTAGTCGTGAAAAAAATGTTTTCTTTATTATATTCTTACCTGGTAATCCTCCAATATATAGTGCACTTTCGATTTTATTTTCCATGAATGGTGTATTTATAGCAAGTGAAGATCTTATGACACCATCAACGTTAACAGTCATCTCTTCTTTGGAATACAAGGCGGATACTTTATGCCATTTATTATCACAGAGGGAATACTCAGTAGATAAGTTAGTTTCAACTTTCGATGGTCCATTTAGTCCCATATTTTCCATCATAACTACAGCACCATTGTACAGTTCGAGCGATAAACCGTAGTCGGTGAATGAATCAGTTATGCTCAGTAGAATACCGTTTTGTTCCCACGTACGGAATTCAAATTCAAACTCAAATTGAATATGAACCACAAAATTATGTTCTGAAATAATGTAAAACGTAATTAATATTATTTGTTAAAATATTTAAAAAAATAAAATACTGTTCTTACTGTATATTGCATAAGCATCTCCAGAGAAGTATGATCCTTGCTCAACGCGTTGGAAACATTGCCCTATATTACCGTGGATGCCAGTATCTCTAATTAAATCTTGACTTTCATTGTTAATTTTAAAATTTCGGACGCATCCTCTAAATTGATGTTGATTGTTTATCTATTGGAGAAATAAAGTCATTTAATGATAAGTTGTGTTAGAGTAAGTTTACAAAATTATATTATAGACATATAATAAAATTAAATCATTTGGAATGAATAACTAAAAAAAAATAAAATAAATAATAAACAAAATATTAGTGTAATAGTGATAATTACAAGCATGACTTATTGAGTAAATGCGGTTTGATAAGTGAGGAATATTTAAAAATATATTTAAATGTGGAAAACTTTACTTACAACACTAAGCGACATACTGGTATCATTAAGTGGAACTCCACCAATAAACATAATTCTCCCAGCATTTAATTTCTTCGGGATTTTTTTCTCAACTGATTTCCCATCTACTGATAAAGTCAGCTTCTTTCGTAACTTCCGTATTGAAATATGATGCCATTCGTTAATATCATCAAACTTTTGCTCTAACATAATCACTTTTCTATTCGTTTTGAGCGTTAAATGAATTACATGATTTTTTAGCATTAACAAAATATAAGGCCGGTTTTTTCCTTTGTGCCCCTGTAAAATAAATAAATAAATATATTAACCATGATAACACCTGTATTTTATTTGTAGGTATACAATTTCTTTAAAGTTATATTGGTTTGAAATGTAGAGCGTGTTTCCGTTAAAATTAGTACTTATTTTGAGACTATACAATGCAAGTAATAAATAACGTTAACTTACCGTAGATACGAAAATTAAACCATTTAGGTAGAACGTTCGAAATTGTAGCTCAATATTGTAATCCTTATCCCAAACATTATTTTTGAACGATTGTTGAATAAAACTATTTTCCGAATCACCAAATTTTACCGCACCAGGTTCTACGGAGTAACTAGTTATTCGGTGACATTGTACCGGTGGTGGTGGTTTTGCTGGCAGTTTAGTAAGTGTATCCATTTCATCGTTTATTGGTTGTGGAGTAGAACGACCGATTTTTACTTGATCAAAGCTTACAAACTTACCAAACGGTAATACGCTATAAATATAATTAATTAATATACAATATATATAAAAGTATAGATTCCTACATACGAATTTATTTGTTACATCAAATATATTATACTGATTAATTAGATTAAAATAAGCTTTAAAAGATAGAGAGATGCGACATTCCTAATTCACAAAAAAACAGGTTGAATTTATTTTTGATACGTATTGACATAAAATAATTTTCGCAAGGCAATTAATGTTCTTAAAATGTAGATAGGGAATATTTATACTCATTTATACATGTATGAGATGCAACAGACAAATTTGTGACTATAAATATAATATATTGTTTTAACATACATGTTATTAAATATAACATCTTTGATGCTACCAATCAAACGATTTTGATCAACTAAATATTCTGGAACTGTATCAGTATTATTTATACTATTTGAAAGTCCTCCAACGAATATATTTCCGATGATTTGTTTATTCCTGAGATCAAGATCTTTTTGGTCGTATAACTTATCATCGATACGTAAATCAATTTTACGTTTCTTCGTTTTGATTGTAACAACATGATATCTACCGTCATTCACAGTAATATTTGAAGATAGTGTCACTTGTTTATTGCCAATCTGTACAGTAAGTATAAGTTTGGCAGATACGATAGTGATAGCATAATAGTTTTCGATTATTTCGTTATCAAATGCAGCTAATATGAACGCGTCGTTTTGTAGGCTTTGGAAAACGAAACTAAATGCAGTACTGACGTTCAGAGATTGTTCTGGTAGTTCAATGTAACCAGAGCCTGGGAAACCAACATCTCGAAGGTTCTGCAACTATAATAAAATATTGTTTGTTAGTTAAAAACAACAGAAATAATTTCTAGCATTTTATATTTAGCTATAGCTAATTTTTTATGCAACTTTAAATATTGATTTGAATAATAAAATATTATTTTAGAAGAATTATGAGCCAAAATTAATACTATTATTTACCTTACTGTTACATGTAGGCTCAACTCCATATCTTTTTCCAACATTAAGATCAACTTTGCCATCAACATTCATATTTTCAATATCACCCAAAAATGAAGTATGCGTGTAGAGCGTTCTCGTAGTGCCATTCGTTTCTATTTGAAATCCAGGTGGAACACCTCCATAGTAAAATGTAGCTTGTAATAAATTTGGGAAAGCATTACTTTCTGGCATTTTCATTGGTGTTCCATTTTGGCTCTCTTCGTTTACTGATAACCGGCCTTCTTCCCCAGTTTTCTTCTGAAATACTCTACTAGCAGATACTGTAGTTTTGTTACCAGTGTTGTACTTTTTACTAGTGGTAAGAATTAATACTGAATTGCCACCATATTCAATATGAAATTGAACTCTTCCGTTCTTTAATATTATCGATACAAACCGATTCTAGAATTAAATATATACATTAAAATCATAACTTAGATGTAAAAAGTTATATAATCTACTTAAAAAAATTATATAAATGCATTAAAGATGAATAATTTAAAAAAAAGTAATATTGCAAGCTAAATAATAATGTGGTCTCAATAATATAATAAATAAAAAAATGAAGGGCAAATTTGATATAAAATAAAAATTAGTACAAAATATAAGTGAAATAATTGCAAAACTGATAAATATGTATTCGCAGTTTATGCAGCGACGTTTGTTTTTAAAATTCATTGAAAAAGTTTGGTGAATAAAAATAAAAGTTTTCTCGTTGGATTAATTTCAATCCGTGGTTTTATTAGGGGAAAATAAAATCAGAAGCAATTCATAGTCAATAGACCACGACGATCGACGCTTATTTTGTTTTTTTAGAACTACTTACTTTTGGTATATCAAATGCTAAAAATAATAGCGCATCTTCGTCATAACTTCGGAAATTAAAATTAATTGAAGTATATTTTGAATTGTGATAATGATCACTTTTTTTCACCAAGTATCCATGGCCATTAAAAAAGTTGCAATCATTTGAATAGTCTTGCCCAAATCTAAAAAAATAAATACATACTAAGAATAACGTTTAACAATTAAAACATTCATAATTATAAAAAAAAACAATAATTGTAAATTAGTTCTTGAATACAGTTAGTAAGTAAAATAATCGCTGTAATTTATTATACCTTGATGCATTGCAGTTGTAGCAGCCATAGGAAGTTAAATAATTCCACAATCCCACTGATTTTTCATTAAAAACAATATCATGAAGACACCCAGGCAATCCAGTATCAGTTATCACATTATGTGAAACCAACTTTGCGCCAACCCATATTCGATCATTAGGATTAGATCTAAACCGTGTATAATCCGGATCAGTTGAGCTACTATTGCTAATTTGTTCTTCGTCTTTTCCATAATAAATCACTGTCATTTTAACTGTATTTGCAATTCTAGCCACTTCAATTTTGTACAAAGAGTTTTCTGTTTTCGGACCTGGTAATTCGATATCAATTCTTCCCGTATCGCCAGCATCATCAAGTTTCCATAAGAATTGAAGTTGATCATCGATTAGTTGCAGTGCCATGAATGTATTGAATATTGTTGGGTAATAAAATATGGATGATTTTTTGTGGAAATGATCCAGTGAAATTGTGACTACAATATCAGTGGTTGTAGTTGGATCGAAGTCGTTTGGTTTGTAGGATCGGGTGCATATTGAGTTTAATTTGTTCCCTAATGGAATTCGAACCTATTGAAAATTATACAATAAAATAATTAATTAAATAAAATATTTGCGAATATATGTTCATGTACTCAACGGAAATATATGAATACGAAACTAAATCTGTTAGATGCTTTAATAATTTCTTGGTGATATTAACAGGCACAAGTAATATCCAAATATATGATAAACTTTAAAGTTAGTATAGTTGAAGTGTACGTTGAATTGGATCAAAATTAATCAGTAGTGCTTGAATATTGAGTATAATTAATTTGATTTAATTAGTTCAAGATATTGGAAGAAGCATAGACAAAGTTGAATCCAATTTATAGGTAAGTAATTAAGGAGTTCTTTTACAAATCTCAATCATGGCGTTTAAATAATATAATGGTATTAGTTTGAAGTATATTCTAGTAAATTATAACTCGCAATATTCCGTTATTGAGTGAAAAATACTTAATTTTATTATTTTAAATAAAACAAAAGATTCTGGTAATGAATTTGCTCAGAATTTGTGGTCAGTACAGTTTATGTAAGTCAGCTTATTTTTAATATTTTATTGAGTAAAATAAAAATGAAATAAATTAGTAAAAAATACATACCCCATATGCAGCTTGTCTAACTTTTAATATACGTCGTTTAAGTTCATCTAACTTAAAGCTAATCGTATCATTCAACTTTGTATTATTTGATCTTCGAACATAATTATTAGTCTCCAAGCTAAGTAAGATGTCTAAAGAGTTTTTCATAAGTCGTTCGGCAACACTTACTAAAATAGAATAAAATATTTCATATCAGAAAATATAATATATTCAAATAAACAATCGTATCGAATATGTCATAATTTACATATTAAGATTACAAAGTGCTTATAGGAATTATTGATAAACTACACTTACATTGTTCTTCACCGTAACTCACAATTTCAATGCCGGCCTTTTGTAATTTATTTAGCTCGGGTCTTAAATTATGCTTGATCTGATCTTTAATGTGAGTTGCATTTTTGTAAATTTCATGCATTTTATTCGAGACAGCGTTTGCACTATGTATTATAGCATACATATCCTTTTTACTGGGTATAATATTTCGCAGATTTATATTTAATTGATTATCTGTTAACGCAGTTCTCCATAAAATATTCTGTGTATCGCTTACGCTTATATTTAGATTTTCGCGAAATTCATCCAAATCTATTAAAAATCATAATTATTTCACATGAAAAATAATTTATAAGTATAAAATAACTTACTCTCAACATTATTTAATACTGTTTTTGCATCAAATTTGAGTCTATCGGACACTTTCACTACATTTATTGCTTCTGTTGCTAAGGAATTTTGGTCCTGAGGGTAGATTTTCTGATAAGCTTCATTTATAACTGATTCTGAATTTTCAGCAATATTTCTCGCTTCGTTCAAATAATCAATGATATCTTGATAAGCTTTGCTTGCTTTTAATGCTATATCAGTTTCGTGCGATATATTAAAAGATCTGAAATCAATTACATTTCTTAATATAATGAGGCAGACTTTCTACAAAAATATTCAACATTTAACTGTCCATTTCAAAATTCAAGCACTTTATTTAATTCATTCAAATTCATCAAATAAACTTTACATCATTTGTAGCCAATATTAATAATTTGTCTAAAAAAAATGTTATAAAAAATATAGAATATTAAATATAAATAAATAACTTTGACTTAAAAAAAACGAGTGAGTGGCGGCATTCATGTATGTGTGATGCGCACGCACACACGTTGACATACTGATTGGTAACGGGACAGTTCAGACATAACGCAATTTCATTGTGATAGTAATACCAGCACGCATTCTCGAAATTAGTACTTTAAGTAATATCCTTAAATTACCTCGATGGATTTTATATTAAATAATTTACCTTCTGTATTCTTCCGCTAAACGTCGTAATATTTCTGAATGTTTTTTGGCAGCGTCGACCTGTTTCTGAAGTTCTTCCAAAGGAAACTTTTTCTTTTCTTTAATTATGTCTTCTATCTGTTTAATTAGACTTTTGAATTCATCGGAATCTTTTAAATGTTCAATATTTAGCTTTGCCATGTTTAAAAGTTCTTTTGCACTTTTAACATTTTGATCCTCATCGTCTGAATCAAAACTGATATTTTTCAGCTGCTGAATCTTAGCTTTCAGTTGAGTAATTCTTTGGTTTATTTCCGCGTTCTTTTGACTGCCAATATCGAGATCTGTTAAAGTATTTTTAACGATGTTTTTCATATCTTTTAAACGTTTCTCAAATTCATGAAAATCTAATTCAACTTTATTGAGTAGAACACTTTGGTTTGTTTTCATTCTTTGAATGTCGTATAAAATATTTGTACAGTAGTTATTCACATCACTGAATTCTGGATGGATCAATGGTATACGCTTAATTTCTTCTAATAATTTACTGCCTTCGCGAACAGCATGCTTTAATTTAATATGATCTTTTCCAAATTTATTTAAATCGTTAATTGTTTTCTCGATCTGTTTAAATAGCTCTTTGATATTTTTGCGTAATTGGAGAATCTCATTATTGACATTCTCGATGTCTGTTTGAATTTTATTACTTCTATCAACAATGTTGGAATTCTTGAGTTTGTCAGCCGTGTCATATAATTCATTAATGGGTTTAACGGAAAAGGATTTAATTGAATCTTGCAGAAATATGTACTCCTCCAACGCCTTTTCTAATATTTGACTTTTGTTACTCATTTCATTTAATTTATCATGAAGTTGACGTGCGCGATCATATAAAATATATTCTGCGTATAATTTGTCGAGATCATTTACCATTTTGTCCAAGTCGTCTAATAGCCATTGTGTGCAATTATCACAAGCTATAAAAGGAAATAAATGCAAACTATAAATATCTAAGAAATTTCAAATATATATTATACTATATTATGATTAGGCTCTTTCTATGTATTGTGTGTGTGTGTGTGTGTGTGTGTGTGTGTGTGTGTGTGTGGATTTCGAGGATTGCGATATATTTAATACACTATAACTTACGTTAGTAGCAAAATTCATTAAAAATCAAATATGATTGCATATGAAAATTAATAACAAATCAGTGAAAGCGTATATCTATATATGCACGCTATTTTCTATGGAAGTGTTTTGGAATGACTTATAATTTATAATTTAGGAAAATATTAAAAATAACTTACGTGCACAGCCGTTGACCTCGAGTACAAATCTGTGGTTTTCGCACAACGAGCAATCCGTACCAACGATGCCCTGTTTACAATTACACTGGCCAGTCTCTTCGTCGCATTCGTAACTCGCGCTGCCGTACTTGTTACAGTTGCACGGTTTACACGAACCACCCTCTTGTTCCGGGTTGCCGAAATAGCCCAGTTTACATTTATCGCACTTTGCACCTGCATATCCCGGTTTACAAGTACACTTGAAGCCGCCAAACGGCAAACGGTGACAGTGTTTCGCGAAGTTTCGCTCGTGTGTGGGACAAGGGCATGGTTTACATTTGCCATGCATTGGATTACCGAAGTATCCCTCTGCGCAATCTTGACAATTTGTACCTGTTGTGTTTTCGGTACACGACTATAACAGAAAATAGTTGATTGACTAACTAAGATTGTATCTTTGAATCTTATTTAAGATTGAAATCAATTTAAAAAAAAATATTGCTTAACTTATCAACTGTTTTATTTTAATATAAAAGCGTAGTTTAAATGTACGTTCCGTATAAAATATTAATTTAAATGCCAGTAATATCATCAGAAATGGTTCTCAATAAAATATTAAGAAATATGTTCGTGTATAAAACAAATATCATACAGATAAAATCTAATGTTATCGCCTATATTCTTATATCCAATTCCATTAAAAATGCAGTGCGTATATTTACCAGGCAATGTCCTGTTTCTGTGTCACAAATATTTGATCGGCCATTACATTCACATGGACGAGTTTCGCCGATAAGATCGATGACGATTGTTCCATTGACCGTTGATGGATTGTAGTATCGGAAGAAGCCGATACTCGGATTCTGACATGATGATGAATTGTATTGGTTAGGGCATTCACAGAGCTCAACTCCTTTTGCTAATGGCGGCGGACTTCCCGGCAACGTTATCGCTGTATCTAATGTCACATTATGTAATCTGCAAATCAAAATCATTACATAAAACAAAAGTTTTACCATTTTAAAAAGAATTTGACATGAAGTTTGGAATATTAAAGAGATAACACATGTGTACGATTACTAGTAGCTTAGGCGCCTCCACCATAGTGTATTACATTTTGGCAATAAAAATTCTTTTCGAATAAAATTAATTTTTAAAACTCAAAGATAAATAAAAATCATATACTTTTTGTATTGTTAATAATAAAATAATTAAATATAAATAAAATAAACACACTCGGTTAGTTTCAAAATAAATTTTTATTCTACGATACGTATTTCGGCTAAAAGGCCATCATCAGGTATACCTGATGATGGCCTTTTAGCCGAAATACGTATCGTAGAATAAAAATTTATTTTGAAACTAACCGAGTGTGTTTATTTTATTTATATTTAATCATGTTTCAACGAGAGCCGACAGCGAATTCCATTCAGTTTAAAAATAATTAAAACCGTTACGAGTAGATTTGACGACAAAAATCAAATAGTTTAAACATAAAATGAACATGGTCTATCGTTAGTATTCCCAACTTCATGGCTTTTGATGATCACCTACACGACCTTATTGAAGTTCACTGCATCATTCGCGCGAATCAAAACATGCTGGATTTTTTGCAACGCGACCATAAGCACATCACGTGACACAAGCGCATTAGGCATATCTTTCCTGCGCCACAGTGATTCATGTAATCGTATCTCATGTTTATGGTTTTTACTAGGCACCAATTGGTAATATTCCAATATAAGTCGATTGTTTCCTTTTATTTGTACTAACGGATATGTGTTGTACGAGAAAGTATTGGTGCCACCGATAGTTTCAGACATGAATCGAAGATATCCACCGTAAGATAGAATGCGATCGCCTAAGAATTCATTTGGAAGACGCCAATATATTGCTCTGTCTACATGGGTTTCGACGTCGAGCGATTTTGTTTCGTCGTACACTCCAGGAATTACAATTAAATCATTCTCTAATGTGAGATGTTTATTGAATAAATGTTTGTGTGATGGTATAATCTAAAGAAGATTCGATTATAAGGTATATGGAAACTGTAGCGTTTATGAACTAGGTATACCTTTTTTCTATAATTGTATTCAATATCCAATTCTCGACTGGTATTTAATCGAATATGTCCAATCGTTAAATTCGATTCAGTGCAATGAGCAGTTCTACCAAAACAGAAACATTGCGTACAGCCACTTGGGTTATCTAAATGTAAGCCGAAAGTTCCATTTGAGCATTGGTGGCACTGTTTTCCAACTACAAAAGCCTGAAAACATATTTGTATAAGCAAAAATCTTTGTCGAGATTCCAGAAGAAGTTGAAATACTTTGCATAAACATTGTCCGGATTCATCACACGAACAGTGGCCATTACTGTCACATCTTTCCGGTTCTGTGCCGGCTCGATCACAATCGCAGCGTCTACACCGCGGATAACCGTAATAACCAAAAGAGCATTTGTCACAATGCTGTCCGGTGTAACCAGTTTTGCATTCGCACTGTCCCGTAAATAAGTCGCATTGCTTTTTCACATAGCCATGTTGTGCACAGTTGCAAGACTAGAAAACATATTTATCATCATGAAAATTAAATTGAGATTTCTATTTATTGCAGTCGGCGCTGGTTAGATTTAGAATAATGTTCTTTTAATGATAAATTATCTTGCGGTCGTAGACACAAATTTTGTTTTCTATTTTGTTACTGATTTTAAACCTACATATGATGTACTGCTAATTACTTTGTTATAAATTAAAATTTAAACTATAAAAATACATGTCTTAATATCTCATTACTATTTTATACTTGCTACTTTCTTATACGAAGTAACAAGCAAGTATTGTAATTATGAAACAATTATACCTTTTGACCTTCCCTGAATTGAGTCTAACTATTTTTAGAATGACCCCTGTGTGTGTGTGTGTGTGTACATATATGTGCGTGTGTATGTGTGTATTTATTGTGTGTGTATTGTGTGTGTGTATGTGTGTGTGTATGTGCGTGGGTGTTTGTTTGAAATATTTTATTGCAAAATAAATGTGTATGTATAAAATAATAATACTCATGAAATATGATGTTTGTTAATAACGAACCTTACATCCTTTGCCAAATTCAAGTCCATATGAGTTAGGTATACACCATTCACATGATTCTCCTCTGCTATTCGTTGGACAAACACATCGTCCTGTATCAAGATCACAGATATGCCCTGGTTTATCGCAATATTCACATTCTACAAAAGCAACAAATATATCCGTATTGTATTAAAATAATCTACCGTTCATCCTCCATTAACGAGAAAACAGAATATTATAATTACTTTGACATCCTGTATTTGAAAAACGAAAGTACCCTGGTAGACATGTGTCGCACTTAAGGCCGCCTACACCAGGTTTACATAAACATTGCTGTGTTCTTTGATCGCATAAGTTATTTTCACTTCCGATTTGATCACAATCGCACTCAAAGCAACCATTCCCTGTCTCCAAACCCCAGTATCCATCCTATAACAATTCTAGAATCATGTATCTTTTCAAACACACACAGAGAAACATACTACAGTGACAAAAAATCTCTTCTTCTTTTTCACAATTTTCTAATAAATAATAAATTTTAATATTTAGAAAAAGATAGTTATCAGAACTAAAAATTTGGTTGAGACAACTAAATTCATAGATACGTATTTTCTAAGAGTGTATAAACGAAAAATATCGATCCTGTAAAAAAAAAAAAAACAACAATATTCACGTAAAAGAATATGTAATTTGTATACACAAAATTAAACAACGTATTTCGAAATTAAGTCACTTAGTTAACCGTTGTCTTCCATGCGGATTTGACCTTGAAGTGTTATATTGTCTTTACTAAAATTGGATTTGCGTCTTATCAAAGAGAATTCTCTTTGGTCTTATTTAAAAAGTTTAAGAGCAAAAAAGATAAAAAATGTGGCATAGTAATTCTTGGCAAGTTGTCTACGTTTTTTATTTTTTTAAATATATGCCTACTTTAATCGATAAAATTGTATAAAAAAGACTAGCCCTCCTTTCGTTCTAATCAAATAAAGCTTGAATATAACCCTATGTTGCATGGTGAAAAGGAGAGAGCTTTAGAACATACCTCGCAAAAATTACAATTCAGTCCACCCACATGTGGTTTGCATCGGCATTGTCCTGTCTTGATATCGCATGACGTTAATTCGGATCCAGCGGAATTGCATGCACAACCTGAAAATAAAAATAATAACTTTACTCCCCGTATTACTTACTCTTGGCAAGAACTTTATTTGTAAAATAACCTATGTATATATTAAATTGCAAGTTATTAGTTGTCTGGAGATCGCACAGAATTCTCAATAGTATATAAACGTACATGATATGTATATTCTAACTCATATTTAATAAGTAAGACTCAGTTCAGCTAAGTAAAGCTCGTACGGCCCTCAGAATGAAACATCTTCGCAGTTTAACAATGGATAAGGGTGTATCCCAAGATCTCAGGCTTTCCTTATAGCTAATAGCCAAAAATGTTTACCGTTCCATTAAAATATATATATATAATAAAAGAGACGGAAAGATACCGCAAACTTGGGACCTAGTAAGGAGTAGGCAACTAAATGTTATTCGTATTTGAACATTTATTTTTTGGTATTTCGGCTTATTGTATAAATATATTAAATTCGGTAAAATTGAAAAATATCCATGTTTGTAGCTTATTGTTTATTGTAAAATAAATCAAGTGTTTTGAACTTTATATTATATAAATCATATGTGTTTTAATTTTTAAAACAAGTTAACGCACATTTCATTTTAAACATATCAATAAATGTTGGATGATTTAATCTAGTGTACAAATATACCCTTATAGAATAAAAATATAAATTTATAAATATATATACACAATGACTTAATCCACATCTGAATTTAGAAAAGAGACGTTTTCTTACAATTTGTATTAGATAAAAAAAAAATGGAAATGAATCCACGGTGCTGAGTGTAACGATGCGATAAATTATATAACCAAATTATCAAAATGATTAACATGCTATAAACATCCAAATATTAATACCTATGTAATCTAATGAAATAAGCCATTAAAAATGTATTTAAGATGAGGAATTAAAACCTTACGCAAGCATTTATAAATTAACGGCCGTTTACGTTATGACATAAGTTTTATAGTTAAAAGCAACATCTCAATTGGAATACTTTTTTAAAAATGTTAATTAACCAGCTACTATAACAAATAAAACCACATTAAATATATAGGCAATAAAAAAATTTAAGTTGATTCAATAGTAAAAAAATACGTAATAAAATAACTTTACTAATATTTATTCCGTTAAGTTGAATTTAAATATATTCAATCTAAAATGTGTACTGATTGAGAGAGAGAGAGAGAGAGAGAGAGAGAGAGAGAGAGAGAATGTGTGTGTGTGATAAACTCCTTTTATTATATATTAGTATGTAATTAAACAATTCTTTATCTAAATTTTATCAAAATATTTGCAATTTATAAGACGTAATTACGATATTCATTTCCCGATATCGGAAATTTTGTTTTGAGTTTGGTGTACATTTACTCGAATACCGCCCCTGGCAAAACTTTGTTAATGATGCACTTAACTGGGGCGAAATATAAAATCGCTTTTGGATGTCAATCGCTTTTAACTAAAATGTCTAGAAGCCGCTTAGTGGCGGATCCAGTAGTTAAAGTGAAGGAACTTGAAATTGTAGTTCAGACGTGAAGTTTTGAATTTGTAAACGAAATTACGTGTAGAAAATTATGTAATGAATGTTCTATTTAAAAATTGTATACGTGAAATATTTCACGCTATATAGATTAAATTAAAAGAGTAAAAAATGGCTCTGAATCAAGGGTAGGCCGATAAGTGAAGTTTTCTGATTTCTACCGTTTAACTCTAACAAAGGTGATGCTGCATTTTTAATGCGGCATTTAGTTTTCGTTTGTTTTCGTGCAAAGCAACGTTTAACACCTGAAGCACGTGTCTGTAGGTTTACTTTGTTAGATTAATGAGGTGCATAATGATTGTTTGCGGTCGCTCAACACTCACTCGCCATTCATGTGTTAACGAGTGAACTGGTTTAGATGACCGCTGTACAAACAAACAGTAGCACAGCCAGAGTACTTACTATACACAAATACATCTCCACAGCCATACAAGATTTGCTTACGACGAGCAAATCTTTTACACAAGTTGGTTGAACTTTTTGAAATAGACAACATAATTAAGAATAACACTAACAAGTTAACTTGTAAACTATAGCAATTTATCAATCTTTTCAAGATATCTAACGCTGATTTTCGATCCTGTAGATATATTATATAGTTTTCAATAAACGTTTAAGGAAAGGAACTACCTTACATATTATATATATACCGGAAAAAAAACAAGAATAAACTATAAACATCTTGTGCGCGGTGTACCCGTGTCGTTTTTTAAGCGATAATGTTTATTTTCATTCACGACAAACGTGCACCACACGCATCGTGTTCGTGTGCGTGCATATGTGTGTTTATGCTCGTGTGCAGATGTGTTCAATGTGTGCCAATGTATGTGTATATCGCTGTCATGGTGTATTCATCGTTATGTCGTAATTTATTTTCTCGAAAACAGCGTCCCTTTCGGGCGTCTGTCAGGCAATCGGCAAGCGAGATTGCACATATAAATAATTCAATTTCATTATAAACATCCAGAGACTGACGGAGACGGTGACGGTGAGCAGCACTCTCTGTTTCAATGTCAGAGGTCTCTTCTGGTTTCGTATATATATAATATCAACTCCGGTGGGGGCTGTTGCGGTGATACACTGGAACTGATGGGGGTACACGCGAGCATTAATAGTCATAAGCTTCGAAAGTAGACTCTCTGAAAGGCCTTTGAACTTATCAAGGCGCATTTGACTTTTAAGCACAATATTATTGCATTGATAAAAAAAAAACTCTATTAAAGAATCAACAACAAATTGTTAATTTAATTAATTTGTTTCCTGTATAAATTGAACAGAAAACCACAAAGTACTCAATTAATGGGCTTTCGCCAGTTAAGGAAATCGAATTGGGCGGTTATACATTTCTGTACGCATAGGACGACGATAATAAACAAACATTTATGAAAAACGATGCCCGCTGCTGGAATAGGGCCAGTGGGCGATGCTGGATAATTCAATTGTAAAAAAGACAAAAGATGACTCAGGTAAAAAAACAAAACACCACACAGGATACTACATACATTCTCTCAACCGAATAAGATCATGTTACCGGGTTTCTGTGTACACGAATGCGCACCTTAATTTATGAGAAACAATATCGGAATGACGTGTGTTTTTAAAATAGTTACACAAGGTACAAAGGATTTCTGTTGGTAACATGTAATCACCAAAAACATACATGTAAGAATAATGTTATTTAATGTGTAATGATTAATTCCTGTAAATGGTAATTAAACCAGAATTAGGTATACATTAACACTAAATCATTTATTCCTAGTTGCACCAAAGTTAGTTTAAATTTAAACATCAGATATTGATTAATAATATCAAATTGTTTATTTATTTTAATACCGTAAGACATAAAACTTTCAACGAAATTCACCTTTAACTTACTTCTTAACGGTTTCAATTTTACCGGAAGTAGTACTTAAATGTATACTAAAATTCCTAGGAAAACAAGGCGCATCTATTGTTTTTTAATGTTTTGCATAAAATCGATATTAGTTCTAATTTTTAATAAAAAGATCATAAATTACTTTAGTGTTAACTGTTCTTTATGTAACAGTATGATCACGGAGGTTAAACTATAATTTAACTGTTTTAACATTATTAATTCCAATTGAGATGAATATGATTCACCAAGTTCAAGTAAAGATATAAAAAGTTTAAAAGATATACAGCTAATTAATTACATCTGACGTAATAATTATACTATAAAATATTACATATAACTTTAGTGATGAATCATCATTTGGCACTGAGCAAGATAAGTATCAGTTGCGTATTAACTACATGCTAAATAATACGTTAAAATACGTTCAAAATAGGAATAATGAATCTTTTAATTCCAAAATAAATAAAGACATTTCATTAATAATATCTATAGTCATTATTTTACTTGCCAATATTTGATTTAAAAATCTGACATTGAAGAAGTAGTATAATTTACCAAAGTCAAATCTAGTTACAGTCGAAATATATTCGTAGTGTTTTGCACTGCACTTGCTTATACGTTTTACTATTTACATAGATAAAAATCAAGCAAATATAATTATTTATTATATTAAATTTAATTTTTTTTAAAATAAACTATAAACCTACCTACAATAAGACATTACAATGAAAAGTTGTACGAAATATTATATTTTATTTTTATTGTAACTATGTTACTGTAAGTTTAATCGTGTCGGTGAAAAAACAACGGAAGTAAACATGCACTTCCGGTTTGAATTTTCTCTTAAAAAATACGAGATTTTCTAGCTAAACATATATAAATCTTAAGTTTCAAGTTTCTTAACTTTACCTTTACCCGTTAAGACTGTAGAGCGCTCTCTTTCTCCACACACACACACACACACACACACACACACACACACACACACACACACACTTATGTTGTCTTATAATAAAGTGATTCAAAGCATATGTAGATAGTGGCGATAGGCGATGAAGTGTCTTCTATAAACTACTAAACTATACTTAGTCTTAGTGAAATATATAGAGATGTAAGGTATTCAACATTTCATCAAAACAGTTATCAAACTAATTGCTCTATATTAGGATGTGGTAGGTGTTGACGGCTCAATTTGCGAATAGAAAAATGTCATTGTCCTTATAATAGTGCGTCTGATTGGGGCCGCAGATATCTAAACATATACCTATAAATAATAGTAGGCCGAGGCCAACAAATGATATATGATCTTAAATTTTCCACTAATGGCTACAATTTCATTCTTAAATGATCGATTGGGTGACGTTTTATTGTATTAATATCAGATTTCAAAGCAACCGCATAGAATGTTATGAACGGTTTATGTAAAATATTGATTTACTCTATTATGATAATAACGAACCTTCAGTGTAGCTATAGCTTTACTATTATTAGATCCATTATTCATATTCTCTGGAAAGACACCACGTGAATTATTATCAAATATTCCTTGATGCTCTAATAGCCTGTAATTACACCCAGACTCGTGTTGTTCAACATTTCGTTATATTAGTGAACACTAGTGAAAATGAGTTAGCGTTAGAATAAAAATGTACTTCATTATGTACGAATGGATTCATGAATATAAATGAAGCGCATGATATAGTAGTTGAAAAGATAAACAAACGTATACTTTTGTATATATAACCGGAAGGAAAATGTGAGCTTTACCGAAAATGTTAATTTCTGTGGGTTGTGACAAGGTCTACTTTCGTTATTGCTAGTATAGTTGAATATCTTAGATCACAAACTAGTTTTAATTCCTCTCTTGTTATTAGTTTTTATAAAAGCTTTTTGTATTATTAGTCCATTATTATTGTAACAGTTTATACATTTAAAGGTATGAATGCTTAATGTCGCGTGTCGCCTCTCATTTTGCTTTGATGACAAAACAAAGATATATCTACATTATGCGGTAGACACTTGGATAGTAAATGATTACTTTTGATTTATACTATTATTTCTTCAATTATGAACAAACACTTTGTTTGTAAATTCAAAATATAACACATTTGGTGAAAATATTGTTTAATGGTATATAATTCACAGCTTTCACAGTAAAATCTGCTATATTGATAAATCTAGATAAATATATAGGCCATAACTGGTGTCAATTAAGAGAAAACCAACGCAAACTGATGGTTCGTATATTTTATGCTAATTAGAAGTCTATTTACTCTCCTACAACTGAAAGCTAACAGTAATATGCAACATAAAATATCATATTGTATCTACTTTCATACATTTACAAACATCGTGTAATATACATAGTAAAAATAATTAGAATCAAGTTATATTTTACAAAGTCGTTGCGGGCATAAATTTTAGATATAATATTTACAGTGGAAAGTATAATTTTCATAAATTGTATTACTCTTAAGAGCAATAGTTGTTATTATTAGAACTTGAAATGTATGAGAAAGTTTTCATAACAAAGTATTTCAATTAAATGGTACATTTATATATAATGCACATTCCTGTCCCCTTATACTGCATTTTAAGAAAATTTCAGTTGAGTGCCTCCAAGTATCTCGAATTGACAATAAGTTTGTTTTTCGGCGTCCTGAATCCATAAAAATATATAACTCAGATACTTGTTGGATGTTAGTGTCGCTCGTAAAACCAAATTTGTCGCTCCTTCTCTTCTGAAGATACTAAACGGATTGACACTAAATTTGGTATACGTAATCTATAGGTACATAATTTATACCGTTCGCATTTTAAATCTGCTAGGTTCTTTGTTTCCTTATATATTAACTTTAAAATTTTTATTAAATCGCAGAAAAAAGACTACAATAAATTCTAATATTTTTGGTCTTTTTCTGTTAAAAAAAATTTATAATTGTTTTCATCTACCAAAAATATCCATATATTGCTTGTTTATTCAATAATTAGCTATGGTAAATTGGCATGACTAAGTAATCATTACAATAGTAATTGCATTAGTATAAACTCTTAACTATGATTAGCACATGTATATAAATAATAATAAATCAGTTGTATAAGTCATTATAACTTGTTTCGTGTAACAATAAGGAAATATACTCAATCGCTTGGGTTTATTATTGTAGAATTACATAATTATACTATAATTATTACATGCTAAAGACAGTAAAAAATATTTATCTTATAAATGAAAATAAAAAAAAAAGTTTACGCGTGGAATAAATGTGTTCACTAGGCATTTTGAAGCAGCGTAAAAGTGATGAAAAATTAAGTAATCTGTTACTAAGATGTAAGTGTGTTTTATCTAAATATTTGTTCGCGCATTCTACTATAGATATCTGGGATGCTTTGGTGGTCTTTTACAACCTTTTCGTATCTTTTCTGGGGGCGTTGTACCTACAATTTATTTTATTAACTCTTCCCTGGCAATGTTTACCAGAAACTAAGAATAACTACGACGATTTTATGTAATCAAAACGAACATGAGAGAAAAAAAAAACTGGTTTGGAATGTGTGTTACTTATCGAAACATTTACTTCTCAAAAATGTTTGTAACTATTTTATAGTTATGCAAGTAATATGAAATTGTAATTGAATATTTCACGATCCTATGTAATCGAAGCGTAATATAATTCTATGATTAATATCTATACCTACACATATTATAAAATGGCACAAGCTACTGTCATATAGAGAAAAAAACTAATAAATACTAGACAACGTAAGTAAAGACCTCGTCACAAACCGCTATTGAAACATCGACAAAGCAACAGTTTTTTATCAACTTACGCTTATACAATCTGCATGAAAAAGGCGTAATTGTATTTTAACTTAATAACGGACTCACGTAATATTTTTTTAAACATATGTCAATATTTTATATTTATTAAAATGTAATATCAATTTACGTTTTAACACGAGTTCTAAATATTATGATTTGAGAAAGATTTATCGAATTACTTACTATGGATGACATGGCTCAAGTGGTAAAGCAACAGAGCGCATATCTGTAGGTTTTGGGTTCGATTATTTTTCTCAAATTTCTAATATTTAAATAATACTAGCGTAGTTTTGCATTAATATACATAGTATAACTTAATTACCCTACATTTATTCCTATGATTGTTAACTTTTGCGCAACAAAAAAAAATAAGGAAGTGTTTTCCGTTGGCGCACAATTAGTTTGCTAAGACATAATTACTAATTAAAAAATTGAGTTTGTGTTAGGTGAGACTCCTGTGAGAATAAAAGATTACCAAAGGCCAAAACAGTAAATAAAACAATTAAAATTCCATTTGTTTTCAATCATTGGCTGACAGGTAAACCTTATATGTACAAATGTAGGATTAGCTATTTGTGAAGGAAACATTAGTTAATTATTGGAACAATTAAGAATCAAGTTGTTATGGCGCGTGCATTGCAATGTGTCTGCTTTATTTATTGCGTTCAAGTTACATCGTTTGTATGAAAAACGGTGTAATCTCAGCATCTTAGGTCGCGGGACGACCGGTGCGGCCGCGGCGGTACGTTCTTAGTTAGCGATGAAGAAAATTGTGTCGACCCACGCCGTTACGTTACGTTACGCTACGTTACGTTTCAAGTCAATTAAAAGCAATTGACACGCGTTTTATACATTCTACAGTCATGAATGCAGATCACCGTGAAAACTATTACATAACAAAATATCTACTCTTCGCGTATTTTCTCGCTCTAAAATTTGACTGCGGATAGCAATATTAATTTAGTTTTATGTTTATGTAAAATAATTTAAATAATATTAGTTTTTAATAAAATGGTGTGTATTTAATTTATTTTGAGTACATCAGATTAGTGTAACGATTTTTATTTAAAACGCTACGTAGGAGTGTCCTTTTTAACGAGGATATGGCGAAATTTACAACTAAACGGATATTTTCATTGAGTGTCATAGATTATTTGTTTGACATTTAAATGGGTTAATGCTAATCATTTCAAGGATTATCCTAGAGGAAACGTGATAAAGAATATGTGTCATTGCATAATACTTGTAAAATAGAATGCAAACATCTGTTCTTTTTTTCATTTTCATTTTATATATTACACAAAACTAGGTTTCGTATTTTTAATCTGGTTCATACGCAATGAGAAATAATAATATAAGTCCACAAAATAATAGACATACGATTTTTTTTTGTTGCAAAATTTTACTATTTTCTTCATTTTTTCCATAATTGTCAAGTATTAGTTAGTCATTAGAATGCATTTAAATTTGGTTTCAGTGTTTATATAGTCTTTGGTTACTAATATACTAATACATACGAGTCGAAAACCAATTACTCACTTGTATTTTGCAGTGCCATTATTTATCTAAAATCGATAATTTGAAACTCACACGACGAGAAAACCATATGTTGTGTTTTAATGAAAATTTTATGTTACAAGCGATTTATTATCTTTAAAATGTAAATGTTTTATTTGAATATTAAATTATTTATTTATAATGATTTTTTTGTCTCTGATTATCTACATTTTAGAAATAATTTAATTTTGGCATCGTTTATATCAGTAACTGTGGTTTTTAAAAATACAGGAGAAAACATCTGCAGTGTCATGCACTGAACTTTCTTATACGCATTGCGGTTAGATCATATTTAGACTATTTTTCTAATTTAATAATATTCTACCAACCTTTGAAACTCCTTTTCACCAAATTATTTCTAAGAATAAATATTAAATGTGAAACTCCAAATTTTTTTGTAACTCCAACCATTTTTGAGTAATTGCAGAAACCACAAAAAATGACTAGAGTAAACAGGCACTTCCGGTTTGCATATATTATTCAAAAATAGGAGGTGCACCTCTTAAGTTTAAAGCTCCATAATTTTACCTTTAGCCGTTTAGGCTGTAGCGAGCATACACACACTCACAGACAGACGTTATTCTAAAAATAGTTGGAATCGATTCAGGGAAGGTCAAAACGTATATTTCCGTTAAAATCTCGAGATCGAAATATTACAATACTTACTTATACTGCGTATAAGAAAGTAAAAAAATTGTAATATAATGTTCTATTACAAAGTTATAAAATACCATTATTACGCCAAATGGAAGAGTAAATTATTTAATTAGATACTTAAGTTACAATAGGGTTTTCAATTATAATCTGTAGGTATCCCTTGTATTTATGTTATTATTATTCAAGGTATTATAAACAATATTAGTTCTGACAACGGTGGTCCAATATGGCAAGCAATATCATTATTATTTGCAATTATTCGCAATAATTCATTCTTATACTATTATTATAAAACCATAATGACAAGTTGTAGGTTGTGTGACCTAGAAGTAAACTTATACGTATATTGCAGACTGTACCGTACTTTGAACTGCATTGATAAATACTCATTTGTAATTCAGAAGTAATCGTATTGCACAATTAAAAAGAATCTTAAATATACAATCTAACAATAATAAAATAGTTGCTAAATTTAGAAATATTCTACAAGATAATTTATTGTGTAGATCAAGCTAAATTTATTAGAAAATGTTATGAACATCGCGTAGATAAATCGTGTAAAATTAACAACGGTAAATTGAAACAACGTTAAACGTTTTTAATAACCTCGTAAACTACTAGGATCTTCTATAATAGCGCGACAGATATGGAATTTATAGGATGTAATACTGTTTTTGAATTATTTTGCCTCTAAAGGTATTAAAAAGAATGCATAACCGATGCTAAAACATTCGCACTATTACCCCTATTACAGTGCATTGAACTTGATAATGCATAGAAAAATTATATTGAAAAAATTGAACAATGAACGACGGCTGTATATTACTTGCAGAAAATTTTGATTTGACGTGATACAATGTTCATGATTTATAGATGAATTGTTCAGAAATCATTCCATATTTATTGCACATTGATTATTAAAAGTTCTGTCACCGTTGAATAATCGAGAAATTATTCATTTAATAGCTATGCGAAGGACTATGACATGAAATACGCAAATCCTTTAAAAATATATAGACCTGTCAACCCAAACGTGATTATCTGAAGAAGATCAGAGTACTTCAGCTTTCAAAAGCTTATAAAAATGAAAACATATATAAATGTATATTTTTTTTTGTATTAATAAAATAAAAGATCTCAACATTTTTTAAACGTATATTTTATAAAGAATCTTTTTTTTTAAATTGCCTCTCCATACATACTAAAATTAACACCAGTATTCATAGAATTTATAGGTGTCTGCACTAATTCATAGTAACAATGGACATGAGTCATGCTATTGTTATAGTGAAAATAATTACATACATCGCAATATTTCACTAACATCATTATTATCACTGATTTACTTTAAAGCTCATAATAGGTGTGTCTGCTCCAAATACCGATTATGGAATCTAAACTTCGTATAATAATTTATAATAATCGTTATCTATTTAGATAGTAGAATGGATGCCGTAAAATAGCGGAGAGCCAGGTTTGAAAGAAATATGGTAAAATACAAGAGGTAAGATCGTTCAGATCCATGATGGCTGGAAAGAACGTCTTATTATTCGCCTTTGTGATATATATTATAATGATGTCTTTACCATGTTTATCAATGGCGTTGTGTTAATGATTAACAAACATAAAATATACATGATTTTCGGCATCTTTTATACTTCATGTGCATAAATTAGTATATATTAAAACAAGATTCATCAATTATTTATATTATTTTAAGCAACAATTATATACAATGAAGCACAAAAGGCAAATATTCGTATTGAATGCAATACTACGATGCAAATTAAATATTTGACATTCATCAGATGCCGCTAGGAATCGAACCTATTTGAAGGTTCTGCGTTTGATTCCCAGCGGCATCCGTTGAATTTTGCTCAATGTCAAATATTTAATATAAAATAAATAAGTAATAAATATACAATAAAGATAATCAACTGCTTTCACAGAATGTATTTTATTACATGAAAATTATTTAAAATATAATTATTTCAAATATAATTATTTCAAATATAATATCTGTTCGGTCGGTAGTTCTTGTTTGATTTTTCGTGGATTATATCCATTTTATAAGTTCTTTATATTTATTTTTTACCTTTTGGATAAAATAACACGAATTATAAAAACAATTTAGCCAGAATTTATCGCAATGCTTATTATCTGAGAGTTTTAAATAATTAACCCCCAGAATGAGTGCAAGATATAAAATAACCAGGTTTTACAAATTGAAAATTAATTTAATGGAAAGTTCTTGCTCGTTAGTAATAATTCGTATTCATCTATATTCACCGATTTTAATCAAATCCTGTACATATTATGTATATATATAATTAATAATCTGCATATTTATATTCTATAGGTTTATTAACTTTAGATAAATATCAGATACACAGAGAAATATATTAGGTTGTATAGCAATAGCAGTTAATTTTCTTTCATTTTACTAATTAAGTGCAATATAAATTATAAATTGATTAAATTACGCATATAATTACTAAATATCATAGTGGCGCTATTTTAAAATGCAAATTCACCAATAAAGAAATTTATTTAATTAAAACCATTTATTACAATTATATATGAATAATATAAAAAAATTATTATTATTGTAATTTGTTTATTTGGATGTTGAAAATGTAGTAGAAAAGGATCTTTGATCCACAACGTTGAAAATGTTTTTACCAACTTTTCACAAAATTATTATTCGTTGAAAATCATTTAAAACGAATTAGCTTACAAAACTGTACAGGAAATATAATCTAATTACTAATTCATAATATCCAACACTGATTCCCTTTATAATATTTTGGACAGTGATGGTATTAAATTGTACAAAAGAGAAATATATACATTTTTATTCGACACAATTTACCTACATTTAATTCTAGTGGAAATTTCGTGTATGGTAAAATAACAGATTACTATTCTCAATTTGGTCCCCTATATAATTTATCGATTACCGCGCGTGTAATCTGTACAAGTCGGCGAGGCCTCCGGCGAACGAAACTAAATTACAGTTCGCTAAAATGAAAACTTAATTTACGGCCAGAATGGTCATTTAGATGCTGAAATCAAGAGTGCCACTTTGTAATTTGCATACGGCTATCTGCAATGACTATGTTTAAAGTAGATTCAGACATTAAAGGGGACTAAACATTCGGGTTTTGCATAATGGTCACTACACTAGGTGACGCTTTTATCTCAAATTTTAGATTAATAATAATAATAACAGGTTTGCATTTGCATGCCCGATTATAGCACGGTCACGATTTTATGATTTCGAGTGAATTACTTTTTTCGTTCTTGATTCAAGCGAATGATCTAATATAAATGTCGTAATCAAATCTAACAACGATTTATTTGTACTTTGTTATTGCAAATTTTCCATTTGGATATCCATTTCACATATCATATACATTCAAAGATAAAAAGCACATATAATTGAGTGGTTTTAAATAAAATCAAAGTACATATACATTTATACCTAATTATATATTCAGAACAGATAAAAGAATTGATTTCGATATCATTTTTTTCAAATTATTTTATAGGATCTTTTATTAAAAGACACATTTTTTTTCCAAACATAATTTTACAAACAGTTACCTTCCCGCGTATTCATAGAGAAAATAAACCTATTCTAAAGTGATACTAAATGTCCAAATCATGTATAAGTTTAGTCTTGGTCTAAAATTAAATGCTTGACTATGAACACAGTATTAAGTATTTAATTTTACCCAGTGAGAGAAATGTTTTAGGACAGAAAAATGCTCATGATGGTAACGCGATTCATTAGTAATAAGCACCATGAGACGCATCTTTAATTCAGAACGCCAATTTAGGTCATGTCTGAGTCTAATCCGTATATTTATATGGAAATTGAATGAAAATATGAAGACAAAAGAAAAATTTCGATTGTATTAAATTTCGCGAGATGACCTTGATGTTTAGCGAATTTAATCGAAACAGCCCACACATTACATGCATATTGCATTAAAACGATGATACACTGGCGCCTGGCCTAGCCCGGTCCTGGGTGACTTGCCGATTTTATAATTCTTCTGTGAAAGATGCCGAAACCAATCGAAGCGACGTAAGTTATTAAGCGAGAAGATTAAAGTCAATTTATTTATGCTAACTATTACATAATTTGGTATCACACATTCTTTTGCCATGAGAAATAAACAGAAACCACATGCAAAATTTAGAAGAAGACGCTGAAACGAAAATTAATATACATATTATGCCAGTACCACTTCTTCTTTTAACAATGTATCCATAAAATAATATTACATGAATAGCTGCCGGAATTTAACTATGCATGAACAACATAAATATTTTGTAATCATCATAAAATTTCATATTTTATAAGACTTATCATAATATCAAGTTATGTAGCTATGTCATTCACTATCCTCTATTATCAAGCTTAAAACGCTCTAGATATTAACACCGATCGTAGTCTTGTTCTTATCAAAAAGTTTATTTTAATATAATATGATATATAAATATAGTTTATAACTTTTTAAAAAAATATACTAGCTACTAAATATTTGAACAAACACTTGCATTTATTGTAAATACCATCAAATCATTTAGTAGGAAATAAATCTTAAGATATAACTATATGTGGTATTATTTATTATTGAGTCATTATATCCTTATATATTCTTCGTTCGAGAGAATATCGAAATATGAAACCCCCTAGAGACACTCTTAAACAGCTATCCAAAAATTGCAGGGTAACGTACGAATGGAACAAAAATGATGGTGAAAACGCAATGCTATTCGATACGGCTTTTATCGCAAAATTTTAAAATACAAAATGAAATGTTCTGTAAGTATATATTTAATTTCTTCACATAGGGCCGACTATTTAATTTCCGAATAAAGTACCGAATATTTACATATAAAAAATTTAAATTACAATAAACTCTAAGCCGTATATTCGACTTACGAAAAAAACAAACAATTTTTGCAAATTGTTAAAGCTACATAATTATTACGCTAAATAATTTAAATAAAATAGCTTATTATTAAACTAGGTATATTTGTTATTTAGTTAGATTTATTAGCAATATATAATTGTTGTGGTGTGTGAGGCAGTGGTAACTGGGTCTAAAATTAATTTTAAATTCATTTTACTAGTCAGAGGGCGAGCACCAAGCATGCGCCGTTTGTTAAATCGATGTTTCTTTATATGTGTTACCATGGATATGGACAATACTCTTATGCGCTCGACCACGTTTCTGTCAATTACTACCGACTATGATAAAATTAATTAGTTCGTTTTTTTAATCAGCATTATTTAACAGTTGCATTAAATACTTATAATAATTAAATTATATTGCTTTTTGATATATAAGTGAATATAAATATATCTAACTACAGTAGAGTCTCACTAATCCGGCATTTTGTCAGTTCGATCCTCCAATAGTCCGGTGTTATTCAGACGGGCAACAAAGTTCGTAAACAAGGAGGAAGTGTTAAAAATGCCGTTTCAGGCCAAGAAACAGACGAAAATTGACAGTTTTTTCACCCTAATAGAATAGTCCTAATAAAAATATTTGTTTTTAATATTTCAAAAATATTTTTTATACTACTAGGTGTAATATCCAAAAATCCGGTATTTTCACTAATCCGGCACTACCTCGGTCTAATATCTGTCGGATTAGTGAGACTCGACAGTACATTTGAAATCAGTTTTAATATATTTGAAAATGTATTTATTTAATTAATATTTATATAATTATAAAACTATAAACAAATTATTGTTTTATTTTGACACTTGACATAACTATTAGAGAGTAATTTATTATTAAATAGAAAATTCGTTGTTGTTTTCGACGTATTTTAAAAATGTCAAGCATGATATTAGTTTGTTACAGTTGTAATCATTTTAAGAATGCGTTTCAAAGTTACATAATTTAATTTCATAAAAGAAATAGACAAAAAACAATTTGCAAAGCGTTTCTTTTATTACAATAATTGTTTACGGCTTTAAACGTATTTACAATATTGAATAACGTTTCAATCAATGGTAACACACTATTGGAATAATAAAATAGAGTATGTTAACAAATAGAAACATTTAACTGCTTTCGATAAGATTAAATTGAAATGGAAAAAAAAGACACGACAAAGAAGAAGTAGACCGCGTACAGTCGCACAAATACATCTAAACAAACATTAATGTATTTTACGATCAGGTATTGCAACATAAGAATGACGTTCTCATCACTGGAGTTCTACTAAGCGTAATTTATACATCGAACGGGATCACATCGGACGGACGGACGGACAACTTTGATAATTGTCTGAGTTCACGTAATAGAACAACACATTCTTTGATCTGGTCGCACATTTATCAAAACGTGTGTAGTCATTTATATTACAAGTTTGTTTGGCAAATACCGCTAAATGTCAAAATGATTTAAGTCAATATGTACGTTCATAAAATATCTTCACGTCATTTTCGTTGAAAAATTATCATTCACATATGTAATGAATTTTATTGCTAATAAATAAATATGCTAGATTTGCTTATTTGATAAATTCACATGAAGAAACCAAGCGAGGATTTCATATATAATGTTATAGAAAAATATATAAAATTTTTTTTATAAGTTTAGATGTCATAATTATTACTTAGACGGCTTGGAAACAAAGCAGAAAGCTAACATTTACTCCTAGGATACAGATCGCAATTTCTCGTTTTCTATGAAAATGTTATGCTTTTAACGTCTTTAAAAGGACACAGGTGTGTTTCAAGAATTGGAATGCAGACCAGTGACCGTTGTAAAAAGTCTAAAGACCTGCTTTTTTACTTTCTTATACGAATTACTGAAATATACCTAAAAATTAGAACACTGTAAATCTTTACTTCACTAGTTTATTTATATCTAGATGCACATTTCGGTGACCAAGTCACCATCTTCAGTAGTACAATTGTACTACTGAAGATGGTGACTTGGTTACCGAAATGTGCATCTAGATATAAATAAACTAGTGAAGTAAAGATTTACAGTGTTCTAATTTTTAATTACCAAACTTCACATAACTCAAATCATACGCATGTAATATACCTTTTGACCTTCCCTGAATCGAGTCTGACTATTTTTGGAATGACGTCGGCTGCTGTGTGTGTATGTGAGAGAGTTTGTGTGTGTGTGTGTGCACTATACAGTGCACACTTATTTAAAAGTAATTGAACAAAAGATTTGAAGCCCAAAAGAAAATAATATGTTGATAAAGACAATTTTTCGAAACATGGCAAATAACATATACACAATAGCTATAAAGCCATTTTTCGAAAGCGTTGATTTGATCAACTAAGAGTAATGTAGGATAAACAGTGTATCAACAAAACGAATTTTTTTCTGTCCATTAGCCTTCAAGAGTACTAATTTGCGGAAGCTGTTTAGCTGTGTCAGCAAATTAACTGCTCCATTTGAAGTTAGCGATTAGTCATGTGGCGTTGGATAACTTCAATAAGATGAGAGTTACTAATTATAAACTGGGAACCAGGTCAATTTGTTAGCCCTTCAAAATAGTAGCAATATAATAGTTTAAACTACCAAAATGATTAATGCTCTACCTACAGTATGTAATATATCGGTGCAAAGATTAGTAAATGTCGTTTGAAGATGTATTTTTATTGGCTGTAAATTTCAAAACAAAATGATACCAACATTTATTTCTGTTAGACTGGCTTTTTATAACCGAGAAAATGATGACATGAAATGTGTTTCTACAGACATTTGAGTAACGTTACTAATTTTCACAGCGTGAAACGTTATATTCAATCGCCAACAATAAATTCAATGCGTTCATTGTTTCCGAAATATGTTTAGAAATAATGCTACTATTGTTGTCCATATGAATTTACATACGATCAATTTGTTTTTGACCTACAGAAATTAAATATTCTACGACCCCTCTGAGTATTTTCATATACAGGCTAAAAACTCTCATTCGCAAAAAATTAATCATTATAAAATTTTTCTAAATCACTAGAAATGCTGTCAAGTGTATGATTTATCGGCTGAATTTATTAAATTTAATCTTGTAGGCGTGAAAATAGAAGACTAAACAAAAATGATGTACCTACATATTTTGTTCTCATTAAAAATTTAAATTATACGGATGAAAAATTAGATTAGAACGTTTTGTAGCTATTTTATTTCGTTGTGCTTTTTGATTATATTAGTATTATCAGATTATCATTGTTTCGAAATTTGAAATTCGCTTGTGCAGTTCACAAATGTATAACGATGTTTGTACTGTAACAAGTTTAGTAGCAATAAATAAAATTATTTAGAATCTGTCTGCAAGCGCTGTATGCACTATAACTCAAAAACGGAAAAATAATGTCATGCTATTGAACTACTAAAGATATTACAGTACGCGAAGCCAATTTCAATTTTTCGTCTAATTAAAAATAAAATGTCTTGTACTGAACTTTCTTATACGTATTTTTAATACAATATATATTAAACATCTAATTCTAAATTATTCGAGTCTATTTTGCTTTTCTGTTAAACAATTGGCAGGCATAGTTGATATAATTTATTTATACAAAATATGTATATCTACGTAACTATGGCAACATAAATAAAATACAAAAGCGATTTTATTCTACTGGCAATTTTTGAAACAACATGTCAAACAGTTGTGCCAATTATTAATAAATTTTATTTTCATAACTATTTTACTGAAAGTGCAACCGTTTTTGAATTATTGTAGACATCGCAAAAATGACTAGAGTAAACATGCAATTTCGGTGCCAATATTCTTTTCAAAAATAAGAAGTGTACATTTAGATCATATCTTAAGTTAAATTTTCATAATTGTACTTCCAACAGTTTTGGCTGTAGAACGTTCAGACAGACAGAGACAGACAGACAGATAAACAGAGACAGACAGACAGACATGCAAACAGACAAACAGACAAAAAGAAAAACAGACAAATAGAGAAACACACAAACAGAGAAACATGTCATGCCGAAAATAGCTAGACTCGACGCAGGGAAGGTCAATGATGTATTTCCGTTATCTCGAAATATATATTGTATTCTATATATGATTCGTATAAGAAAACAAAAAATAGCTTTAAATCAAACATCTATTTATTTAATAAATTAAAGAAAATAGCATTTTTTATAAATTTAGTACACCAAATTTAGAAATAATTTCCGATATACGTTTTACGGATGTTCATTTAAGTAGGCTTTGGAATAAGTTTCAGTTAATTGTCCCATATTAAATAGAGGCACATTAACTATATTCTGCACGGAATTCTTAGATTTACGTGATAATAAATAATAAAATCTTGTAAATGAACTAGAATGAATTCACATAATGCCCGTATACAGATATATAATAATTACTTTAATTTTATGTTTACCAGGCTAATTAAATTGTTAGAAGTAATTTAGTTTGGTCTGATTCGTCTAACTAAGGAAAACAAATTACTTCGTAAATGAAATTTATATACTACCTATGCTGTATCAATCGTGTGTGAAGAATAAAAAACTTTGTGTAATATACCTGGCAGGCATCAGGCAGGTTCAGCTTAGTTTTTCATCTTACAAACCGCGTGTGTTAAAACTGTTTCAGGCCCACGCGACGACCACATCTAAACAAACATTTTTTTTTAATTCGCAGCAGAAAGAATAAGGTCACTGTCCGATAAAGATTTATCTAAATCCGCAGAGCAATTCATTCATCAACTCGCATCATTTATATTGTATCAAAATATAACCATTTTCATTAAATAGCAATATTCTTGGCATTGTCTCAGGTCACCACAACAACAAACACTTGAACTTTGGTGTCGTAAAGAATAATTGTTAGTACGCTTGATATCTATTAATTTATGACTTTTAGTTGTTCGAATCGTGTGAAATGTTTATATCTATCTTTTTAACATTGGGTATAATTCTTGCTATCAGTGTAATAAAATTATTTAATTAAATATATAATTGTTTATTAAAAGATATGAATTTTATTGTACTTATTAGTATATATGCATTTTATATTAATCGATTAGAATTCTTTGTGCAAATTAAAAATGTTTCAAGCTTTAGTACAGAACGTTTTGAAAAATCTTTTTGTCCAAGTGTTTGTAGATGACGAAAAGTAGTCTGTTTTTCGACTTCTTTACAGATATCCAGTTTCGTCATAAATTGTATAAAAACATCCAATGACAGTATAGAAGCCTTAAGTGGTTTAAGATATGAAATATAGCGAAACAATGAAGGGTGCTTTCGTCATAATTTTCTAAAAAAACGTCTCAAATAAATGAAAAATTACGAAACAAATAAAATTATGAAATGCGCGCTATTTTATTTTATAAACAAATACGTATTTTCACCATCTTATACGAATTAATAAGTATTATAATCAATAAAAAAAAATTGATCTCGTAATTTTAACGCAAGTATACTTTTTGACCTTCTCTGAATCGAGTTTGGAATGAAGCGCGCTTTAAACTTAAGATTTGTATATATCTGGCAAGAAAATCACCTACTTTTAAAAAAAATATTCAAACCAGAAGGTGACTGAAATAATTCTAACTTTAAAGATTATTGAAAACTTAATAAAGCATATATTTGTTTCTAAATTAAGAATGTCTACAAAAATAGAAGAAAGAGAATGAGTGCAAAAACGACACGTACATAAATATTCCAACTTCATTTAAATTATGCAAATTTGTTATGAACGCAGTCGTTATAAAATAGTTTGTTCATTAAAGCAAATTTAAACATTTATGTCGAGAATAATATCGCAGTTTCATTTCATCAATTCATTAAAATCATTCTTTCAGCTTGACATTATCTCAATCGACTGAATTTAATAGCCTAAATTGAAATTGAAATATGATACATTATAAATCGAAACGCCGATTGATGTAACGTGAGTGTTTTAATTGAAACGTTTTTTTTTTTCCTCTCCAAAATATATAGAGGTTGCGCTGTGCTTAAAATGAGAACCGACGCATGTGCGAGTAGGTATATTTGCACAAGTGAGCGAAAATCTATTTACTTTCCCGTATATTAGGGAAGCCACCCTTATGAAAGTGACTACTGCTGTAGGGCATTCGTATACGTCCACACTACCCTATCCAGTAACCAAACTCTGGGAATTATCAACATCAAACGGTTGGAGTAAGTGCTGATTAAACAAGTAATATTCTCTATACTGTGTGATGTACTACATAGGAGATAATAACCCTTATATAAGGTGTCAGTTTATTTTAATAACTAATTACGTACAAATACAATAAAATACTCTGTATTCTGAAGAGTATCTTTACTAGTCCAATAATACTAGTTTCAATTTTTACTCTCTTAAAAAGATTTTAATTGAAAATGTACTTTTGGGCCTTCCCCGAATCTGACTATTTATGGAATGATGTCTGTGTTATATGTATATGTGTGTGTTTGTGTGTGTATGTGTGTGTGTATGTGTGTGTGTGTATATATGTGTGTGTGTATGTGTGTGTGTGTGTTTGTGTGTGTGTGTGTGTGTGTGTTTGTGTGTGTGCGTGTTTGTGTGTGTGTGTGTGTGTGTTTGTGTGTGTGTGTTTGATTAATGACGTTATGCTGAATTATGATTTGGTTTTAGCTAAAGATAATTGAGTTAAATATACACATATAGAATCAATTTCAGTCTACAATTTTCTTTGACTGAGCCGTATAGTAGCTTTTGCTGACAGAAACGATTATAGCATGTCTTAAGTAAACCATAACAGTAAGCGTGAAGTATCACTTAAATGAAACACAATTATGTAATTCAATTAGTGGGAAACTTTAAAAAGATATGAAGCAATACGGACATATAAATTTGGAAATGTACCAATACCACACCTGAGACTCGGCGATAAAAGCAATAATTATTTTGTGTTTATCAAGTCAGTAAAAAGTTTAATTAGGTACCGTTAACGAAGCCAATACTATTATTAATTCTGCCTTATCGATACAAAAAAAAGTATTAAAAATAGATACTAATTATATGTTCTATGATTGTTAGGTTGAGAAAGCAATCTGGATAAAAACACTAATTGAAAAATTACTTCATTACAACGAGGCGTTGAAAATCAAGTCTACTGGGGACGAGCTCCAACAAATGTGTGAACGATTTATATAATCAGATGGTGCGTAATATTAATTGCTTCTAAGATCACATACACATGAAAAATGTATTTATGGAAGGTGTTGTAAGGTTTTTTTCTAATTTTTGATTGTTATCTTCTAATAGAAAATATTCTTATGCATGATTGTAAATTTAATAAATTTCTAAGTAGCTCCTAATATTCGGATCTTTAATAACTATAAATATATCTTCATTTTTCCAAAGAATAAGGAGATTCAAAAAAATCTATTCAGATGTATTTCTGCTAAAATCTCGAGATTGGAATTTTTCCATGATTACAATACTTCCTTCTTCCCTCGTATAAGAAATTAAAAATCATACCTAAACTATACATACATATATATTTAATGTATTAAAATATTTCTTAAAAGATAAAAACATATTTACCAAAGTATGCAAATGTATTATTTCGAAGTAAATAACAATAATAGCAAGTGGTATTTTAATATAATATATTAACAATTGTTAGTAATGTTATTGAATAAAATAAATAAATAATAATTTGAAAATTTAATAATAAATAACTACGGAAAACGTTCGAGAATAAACCGTGAGAGGTAACCAATTTTGAAGAAGTCAGAATTGATGATCATTATAGAAATTTAAATCGAAATCTCATTTCACGAAAATTCAGCGACACAAACAATTCGTCTCACGCGAAGCGTTACTCGAATTACACTGTACAGTGTTAAATAACAAATTACAAAATCGTTTCCAATAAAAATATAAAAACACAATCGTACCAGGTGTTCATCCATGTTCATTTTCTTTTTTATTCCTTTTATGTTGCTGTTATTTTATTCTTACGCTACAAATGTCTTGTTAAAATTCTATCTTAGGAAAATAACATAAAGACCAAATAAAAAACTGTTAATTTTTATCTATTTGTAACAATATTTTTCTATAACATAAAAACGTACTTTTGTACCACAAATATATATAAAATATATATATTTATTCAGCTATTAATAATTCTTGGTGCATCTCATGATATCTTTTAGTCGATACATCAGCTAACAGGCATTATAATGAGGCAATCGTATTGTTAAAGTTAGAATTTGTTGTTGCTATTTATTTGTATTGATTTGCGAAGTAAATACATGTTGCATTGAAATCGGTGTACGTCTCATGTAAGAAAACGGTAAAAATAATAAACGATTCTCTCGTTTGCGAAGTAGATACATACTTATAAACATATAGATATAAATTCGAATAGAAATATATTTTCCATGATACAAATAGTTATTATCGAACGCAAGTTTCTTCCGTAAGTGTCAAGTTAATATTTAAGTGTGCTACTTAAGGTTATAACTTTATAAGTAAATAGAAATAATAAACTGTTATCAGTTGATTTACACTATGTGTATAATATTTGCAAAAGATTGGTTTCAAATCTACTGGTATTGACATAGTATATTATTTAGGTCAAAATACTATTAAAACTTCCCTTACACACCTTACTTGAATTTTTCAATCTTATTAATTATTTACTGCTACTGCTTATTATAATTAAATTATAATTATATAAAACGATGCAATACGTTTTTTTACTCTCTCATACGAAATTTTAACTTTAGACCTTCCCTGACTAAAGTTTGACTATCCTTGGCATGTGTGTGTGTGTGTGTATTTTTAAGTTAATCAAGTATTCGTTATGCGAAAATTAAAATTCATTTATTTAATGTGACGGTTCTGCAACCCACATACAACCAAAAATAAAGAATCTTTATTAGTAGCAAGTTTGTACAAATATGGTCCGCCGACTGATATGAGCCAATTTGCAATTATAATACGTTGGACTAAAACACACAAGTAACAGCAGCAGCTCAATTACGCGCGTCTGTTCGAACGTAAACATCAAAAAGTAATTTGGTATTTCAAGATCGTTTGTGCTCGTGTACAAATACCAGCTTTTATTTCTTAATTATCTATTTAATGTCTGAAAGTATGAATGTGGAAGATGTTCACTCGCGTTGGGCTTTACATTCATTACCTTACGCGAAACGTTATTACACAGTGTTTACCACAAATTTAAAATGTATATTTAATTATTTTTATCGTTGTTTACTGTATGAAAAACAGTATAAAAATACAACGATATTAAATTATACACTTTACATGCTTCCTCATATAATATTTATTATTCGAGCAGATGTTTCCGACATTTAGAATAAAACATAATACCGCATTTAGAAGAAACATAATTTAATAATTAATTAGTAATAATAATCATTCTTATGTGTATGAAAGCTAATAATAATAATACCACAACTTTTCATTAGTCCAGGAGACACTTTTATCTCCTGCACTAAAGAACATAATAATATGCTATTTATGATAGAATTAGAAACTAAAACGTCCAACATTAAAAACAACCATTTATTTATGAAATGTTACATTTTTAAACTTATGATAATTTCTTATCTTAAACAACGAAGTAAGAAGGCATTTTGATAAATAATAAGGGAAATATTTTACAGTATATGAAATATATTTTCTATACCATTTACTGGCAGTAGGTATCAACCATATTTTGTAATTTGAAGTTTATTTGTGCTTTTAAAGTCATCAGTAGTGAAAAAATAGAAAAAGGTGACAAATATATTGAATTGATTCAAATTTGAATGCTTCACTGCAACAGACAGTTACAAAATATACTATGCTATATATACACCACCATGAATGGAATATGGTGTTATTTATGAATACAGCGCTCGTTTATCCCCCTCAAACTGAACGTTAACAGCATTATTTTATTAATGTTTTATAGTGCAAACTGTTCGCATTAACAGTTCATTACGTAACAGCAGGTTTGAATTTATGAGTTTCGAACACTAGCAAATGTAAATGAGATTCATGAAGCCAGGGAGGCGAGGGGGGCGGGGGATATCTCTCGTTGAAACGGGCGAACAAGAACGCTTTTTATGTGTCAGCAACGAGATCCATCTCACAGCGCTGACAGAAATGAAACAAACCCGTCGGCATAATATAGACTATAAACAATTACATAATATAATTTTATACTAAAAACCACTCCGTCTGTCAGTTACGCCTATTCAGAAAACAGTTAACACCGAGGATAACACGTTTTCGTACAGAAGCATTTTCGGCTGTGAAATATGGAGCTGCAAAGAGACAATGCACATTTATTTATGGATTGTTTTTTGTTGATTTTTAATATATTATTTTTGTATGTTATTTTTCTAAAATTATTTATTTTTTAATATTTTGTATATTTTGATTTATATAATCCTAACTAATAGTGGAATGGAATAAATATAGAAATATTGTGTCATTTTATTGGATTTACGCTGAGATTTATAGTTTTTCTTCTAAATAATATTTACTTTCTTCTACGAAGTAATAAATAAGTATTGTAATGATAAAAGAAATCGATGTCGAAATATTACCGGAAATATATCTTTTGACCTTCCCTGAACCGATTGTGCTCACGTGCAATAAAAGTAAAAAAAATAAATCATGGGTACTATTAATTTGTAAAATTTTCAATTTGTTTTTTTATTTTTAAAAATGGTATAGGTTACAAGGAAATTACTATTTAAATTTGTTCTCATTTTATTTGTTTTGACTGATATTTCTACTATATGTATGTATGTATATCTCAAAAAATTGACTTCCGTTGTAGTTATACTTGAGTGCATTTAGCGCATGTTGTCGTATAATAAAATCGTTTAAAAATCTTATGTTAAAGACAAGCAATAAGAAATAACGTACGCCATTTAATCTCAAATATATAATCCGCGGAAAACATAAATTTTATTTAAAATTCATAGTTATTGACGCAGTAAATTGACATCCTAGCTTTATTTAAACAAAATTCAGACGAGATGTAAAATTTTTATGAGTCATATATGCTACGTAGTTCAATGTTTACGATGGGGCATGACAAATAACAAAATAGTATTAAAATACACGCCGAATCAAGAATTTCAGTTAGGTATTTAACGTTTTAAGTTATAGCCATAACTTATATTCTTAAATTAATTCCGAAATACAATCATTGGTAAAGTGGATTTCTAGGTTGATATAGCGTATCTTTCTATCAGCTGTCAAATAAATCAGTGGTGAATCAACATTAAGAAATATCGCCGAATTACTTTTTTGATTGGTTATATTTAACCTTCAATTTATAAAATTAATCCGGCTATAAATCAGACTTAAACGATTACTCATTGATCATTTGATAGATCTTCTAATATAAGTTAAGACGATTCACCGCTAGGCAATCGTTATTTTCTTATATATTTGACGAAATTAGTGAAATATGTATGGCACGTGAAAATTTCTAAATTCGGCAATTCTATTGTATCGTATAAATACAAAATTTTTATTTTAGAACATTCTTTCGCTCTCATGCACACACACACACGCGCGCGCACACACAAACACATGCACATAAACACACACAAACAACATACGTCATTCCAAAAATAGTCGGACCATATCCAGGGAAGGCCAAAAGGTGTATTTTTGTATTCTAGAGATCGATTTTTTCATGAATACAATACTTTCTTATTATTTCGTATAAGGAAGTAATAAAACCCAATTATGCGAAATTTACATTTGTGTATCTTTAATTAAAAATAAACTAAAATAACCAACATTTAAAACTATAAACTTTTCTATGAAATATTACGTTCTTCGGCTAAGTCGTTGGCTTATTTTAAACAACATTTTACGTAGTAAAAACGTGATCGTCTATAACGAACGTGTCCAAAAAGAAACTTGCATATTAAATCTGTACATTGGACTTTAAAAAAAATTGTCTTAGATAATAAATAACAAATTTGTGCAAGGAAAAATAATTGGGAGACCGCACAACAAAAATGAAGAACGATTTATCTCCCGGATACATGAAACTGACTGAAATATGATACCCTGGGATTGCGCTAATGCCAACAACGGATATTAGTGAGTCTCCGATGAATATTCTAAGCCCTTTCACCAATGTGAACTGCCAACGACACTGGAAATAATTTAACATGAAAACGCTGTAGTACTACGGTATTATATTAATAACATATACTTTCTGAACAATAACACTATTTATTTCATTCATAATCAAATCAACAGCATACAATGAAAAAGTACCATATTGTAACTGTGAAACTGTGTATTCAATGACAAAACTCGTAGGCGGGAGTTGAAGAGTTATCGCCACTCTTGCATTGTAAATGACCGAAGAAAGTCGTGGATTCACATAAAATATTTATCATGCTGCTTCTTTTGACATCGAACCAACGATTATTAAAATGCTTTTTATTGATCATGCATACAAATGTATTTTTTTGAAATAATGTTTCCTTAATTGCATTCTAATCAATTATACACGCAATTCTAAACATATTTATTATTGGGAAATATTATTCAGAACCCTACTTGGTCTTACACCGAATTTGTCATGATTACAATACTTACTTATTACTTCGTATAAGAAAGTGACAATAATATACATTAAAATTGATATATTTTTAATGATTTCGTTAAAAGACAGTTATGTATATGAGAAAGTTAAATTAAAATATTGTAAAATATGATAAATAAAGCAACACTTGGCAATCTATTCAAATATAAATATTTACTTTATTACGCAATTTTCCTCCTACAGTTCTACAAAAAAATAACACAGACCTTAGATTCTCTGTATACATTTTCGGGTCTGGTATTTATAATATTAGCATTTATATGTTACTTCTAGTAGGTAGCTATATAAACAAAACAGACAAATATAAGTACTTGCTCATTTTATACGATTTCCTAGCATAATGTTTGAACAAGTCACTCGAATACAATCCGACTTATATAGGCTTGTTCGTTTGCTTTGCACTTAAAAATCATATATTATTCTCTAAAGACTAAATACATATATTTTTGATGTTTTATAAATATATATCTCATTTTATACTCTCATGGATTTTCTTAAATTTTGATTAGGCTAATTTAAAAGCTTTACGTCGTTACTTATATTAAATATTTACATCTGCTGGTTTACTTTCGTTTTAATTCAGATAAATAAAGTTTTATATATTTCTACATATTTTTTATATGACACAATCAATTATTAAAAGTATAATAAATGTATAAATTAAAAAACATATAATTAAAATGAATAAATTATAGACTGAAAAACACAGGTTATTATGCTACTATTTTGTATTGTATTTTTTATAATATATATTGCAATTTGTATGAACTGTTCAATAAATTAACAAACAACATTATTTTCACTGTTATTGCAAACACTGTTTGTTTTGCAGGCTCAAATGTTTCGCGTAATGATTTTTATTTTATACAATTCTATATATTAGTAATATTTTGAACAAAACTGATAAAATCAATTAATTTGCCTATCATTACTAATGCTTTGTAACAATTAATTTGCCTACATTTTAAAGTCGCGTAATATCTGAGGTATTTACAAAAAAGAATTAGAAAACATCTCAATACATTATCATAGTTTTCCAATTAATCTTCCCATTAATTCTAATATCAGAACGAATTCTTAACACTGATTATAATTGCATTTTTCCTAAGATGGAATTAGTAACATTTAGATGATATGAATCAAAATAATAAATAATATCTATGTAGGTATATATATCATTTAAAATCGAAGCATTTCATGTTGTTGATATAAACAGGCTTTTATAACAGAGTATATGACCTGCCTATATGTATGAACCGTGCACATGAATGAGAAGGTGAGAGTGTGTATATTGTACAAGATAGCACTCCGGTCACTTCACACACAAACATAGAAATACATTCACACACACACACCGTATCCTTATAATAGTATTGTGTGCGTTATATACATATAACAAGTGAACGAGCTCGCGTAAAAAATATTAATATTTATTACCGGGCATGTCAACACTGTTGGGTTTTTAACTTTTCGCATCAGTAGCTCTCTCCCTGACCGGAATAAATTAAACAGCTCGGACCGCGCCGAGCGTATGATTTATACCTGTGTTAATATATATAACGTAAAACGCTAGCTTGCTTGCATATATCTACAAATTCATTAAAAAAAAAAAACATCGCAAATTATGATATATTTATATGCAAATTGATCAGAAAAGCAAACAATCTCTTGAATAACTAACCACTGTTATTTATCTCAAGTTTAATTATATAGAACTAGTGCTAAGATTGCTGCAAGGGGTGACCGCTTTATTTTTGCTCGGTTTATAATGGAAACATTACATTTATACTTTTTTTGTACCAATTACACTTAAATTGCACATTTAGAAACATTTTGAAATTGCAGCTCTGCACTAGAGCTGTTCGAGTTTAATTGAAGTATAATAAGATTTTATGAACATAAACAGATGTTTAACTCAAATAATTTGTTCATATCGAAAAATAACAATTATTTACTAAAATATGTTAAAGTATTACTGGATTAAAAATGTAGTGTAATTCAGAAATACTATTTTAATTTTCTGGGACACACACATAGTCATTCTGAAAATAGACTCGATTCAGGGAAGATCAAAAGGTATATTTCCTTTAAAATCTCGAGATTGGATTTTTTCATGATTACAATACTTATTACTGCGTATAAGAAAGTAAAAATGGACAGATACACAAAATAAATGGATTAAAATTAAATTATTTTTAGTTATTTAATGTTTAGGTTTCGAAATATTTGTCTCGGTGAAAAATTTAGTGAATAGAGTATGTATGTAGATTTAATTCCGATAAAGTTGTTAAATTATTTTCGTACTAGTCAATAAAATACAAATAATAAATGTAAATTACTAACTTGAACTAATAAGGAATAAATGAAATTTAGCTTGGCAGTACCAGGTAATTTAATGATCTGCTATCCGGATTTATTACCTATTAAAGAAAAATGGAAAATTAAATCTATTCAATAGAACAACAAAAGTAATGGCAGTACTAGAGAAAATAATATTTATTGAGGAAGAATGATTTTTTTTTTCACAAACATAACTATAGCTTATGCGTTATAAAATATATGTACAAGTATATAAATAAATACGTTATCTTATTATAAACAAGCCTTTGCATAAAGTATAACCTATATAGCACTGTTACGCATTTACATATTTGCTAACAACTCTGTCGATTTTTTGCAACACAATCGAAGGCAGGAGCACGGTTCGCCCGAGGAGTAGGTGTGTATGTTCCTTGTACTTGTCCTACATGCCAGTGTCTTTGTTTCAACAATAAAAAAAAACATTAAATCTATGCACACCTGTGTGTAATACCTGTGCACACAACACGGCAACAAACAATAATAATAAATGGATGTAGATGCAGCTTCGGTACTTGTAGAATGCGTTCATAAGAATGTAATGATCAATTTACAGTGTTGATCTTGTAATTGGATAACATAGAATTCCGTTTCGTTGGTTTTGATTCCAATTTAGCTCTTCACAACGAATGTAACGTAATGCAAGACGTAAAGTCTGATGTGATATTGTTTGTCTCGAGTGAAGGTTGTATGTTGGACAAGATTTGAATAATTTCGTAATAAAATGCCGGACATTGTATAGTCATCATTCAGATGATGAATATTAATTTATGAAATTTCGTTTTGCATTCAACCTCTAACGAGACATGTGTTCCAGATTTATTTCGACAAATCCCACTCATTTTCCATCTTGTAGTTTATGATGATGCATAATTGGTCATTGTAAATTAAATATGTTTTTCTAATTAGAATTTACTTCATCTAAATAGTTGCAGCTTTATTTATAGTAATATTTAAATGTGCATTCAATTAAAGTGCAAATTATATATTGAGAAAGATTAGTTTATAGTATTTGACATTAGATAGAGATTAACAATTGTTTCTATAAATATAAATAAATATAAAATTATTTCCGAGATTCCACGAATTTATTTTTGAAATATGTATGTAGAAATTTAGATTGAAATTTAATTATAAAATTATCTACATATTAATTTGTATTAGTAAATGTTTATTACCAAAATTAAATTCTTTTTCCTGTTATATACTTGCTATACTTTATTCCCTATACTATACTATATCAACTAACGATTGCATTATACGGATTGATAAATTGTGTTATCGCTGTGCGAACAAATCAACTTGTTCCGAACAATAAATAAGGTAGTTATATTAGCTTTGCCCAATATACGCTTCAGCGCAAAGTATTAATTAACTTACGGAGACTAGATTATAGTTACTTGTCACTGCTGATGCCGTGACGATATTCTGCAATTTATCATCTGACTCTTTACTGCTCGGTAAATGTAATTTTGCCTTTGTATTTGCTTAGGAAATAGCAGTCACTCAGTATTAACGTTCAGAATGTATAATCAATATGATTTTACAGATATATCATCGAATATCATTTGATATTCATAGACTCTATTCTCTCAATGTATATTAAATCAAATTATATTAATATTCATCGAGCTATTAATAAATCTTAAAACAAATTTTGTGTTTATGAAATTTTAGTACTAATTATAAAAACAAATTCCTATATTATTAATTGATTATTACTGTTACAGAATGTAATACAACTTTCAAAATATTACTTAAATAATATGAAAACTGTGAATAGTATTCTTATGTATAAGAGATTTATTTAGATCCAAAAAGAAATTTTCAAAAATAAATCTGTAATTTAAAAAAGGTGAGACCCCAAGAGAATCACCGGTTTCTACGGCAATGAATCTTCAATTCAATACTATGTCGTGTTCTTTAACAATTGCTGTAAGTACTATGTATCTCGAAAATCGATGGTGCGATCAAACAAGCAAGATTTCTCACCTTACGAACTGAACAAAGTGAAGATGATTTGTAACAAACGTAAGTGGGAGTAAGATGCAAGATTCACTAACTTAACGCTAAAGGGCGTGTATATTTTTGTTTTCTAACACGTTAGCAATGGCGGTATAGTTCAAATAAGATGATTGATTAGACTTATTGAATAACTACTTATACACAATAGATAGTATAGGTACTGGTTGAATGAAATTGGTGGTTAAACGAATTAACGGAACTGTATTGGAAAATATAGTGCCTACCTGCAGCGGAAGCAAATGTAAACTACAATAATATTAAAATGAGTTAATGGTATTTCTAGCATGGAGAGAGAATGAAAAATGCATATGAGTTTGGCTAGTACGATATTGAGAAATATGGTATAGATTAGGAATGCTGAGAAAATAAAGAATGCTTATTTCAGTCAACGCGGCTAAACTATAAGGAGACGTTTAAAATAGGAACAACGTTTTAAATTGTTTAAATATATATATTTGTAGTATTTTTATGTCAAATAAAAGCCGATTAATAGAATTTTGTATAAAATTTCATCAGGTTTATAAGTATATAAATATCTCAAAATGTAGATTAGTTATGTTAATTGTTCACAAAATGATCAATATCAACCGTTTAAATAGCCGAAAAATAAGCAACTGTAAAATTTTCCAAGTGCTGTTTAGAGTGTAACAGCTTTGAAACATTTTAATGAAAGCTTAAGGCTCAGATGTATGTAAAAATTAATAAAATAAGAACAAATTGCAAAAGCCAATTTTTTGAAAAAATTATTGTGCATAATAGAAATATCTTTCATTTGTATTGAAACTATTTTACTGTAAGTGCAGCCGTTTCGGTAAACTGTAAAAAACGACTAAGTAAACAAGCATTTTATTTCAAAAATAAAATTCTTGCCAGGCATGTACAAATATTAAATTAAAAGTTTCATAATAATACTTTCAACCATTTAGGCTATAGTGTGCCCCACACACACATACGTCATATCAAAAATAGCCAGACTCAGGGAAGGTCAAAAGATATGTTCGTTAAAATCTCGAGATCAAAAATTAATTACAATACTTACTTATTACTACGTATATGAAAGTAAATAACATTATGAAATAGAACTATAAGTTTTGGAACTCTCTAGACAATTATTTCCAAACACAATTGTTTTCAAACGACTTACTTCAACAAACAGTTTATTCTTCAAAAGGAAGTTTGTTTTTAAATAGGTAGAATTTTAAATAAATCTATCATAAGTTGTTTAAGTTAGTTATTACAAATGCCTTTATATTAAAACAAAAAGGAAAATTATTGTTATCAAGCAACAAGCGTTGTAAAAATAAGATATATTATTATCCGATGATGAAAAAAATTGTGATATAGGTGAACACATAACAAATTTTAACGAATAGACTATGCAAAATTGTTGATTAGTATCGTGTTTAAATTTAATCTAATACGGCGTGATAGTATAAATAGTGTTAAATAAAAGACTAATTTGAATAATAAAAAATGCAATAGTATTATATTTTGTTAAATTTTATATGAAAATCTATGTAGACCTACACGTACACGTATAGCATCGTGTTTAACTAGTGTTAATTATTTTGAGTGTGCGGAAATTACGTTTTAGTAAGCCCTCTCCGACATTGAAAATACCTTAAATATTAAATATAATACCAAGTTAAGGAACTATCCTTCAATTAATAAACATTCAGGGGCTATTCATAATTAGGAGATATTTGAGATGTATTTAAGATAAGTATTAATATATTTTCCGAATTAAAGAAAGATATAAATTGCACTATACATTAATTTAGACATTTTTGATGTATACAAGATCTTAAGTAGATTCATAAAAAATAAGTTATGAATGTTTGTATGTAAGTACATATTTAAGAATGTAAATATTTACAATTAATAAATAATGTCGTAAATACAAAAGACTGGTTTCGGTCTTAAAGTTTTATAGAAAATGGCAATGTTATATACTTATATGAACTATTGGACCTATTTAAATTATTGAATCGTACATACCTGTGCAGTTTATAAATAAAATAAATTTTTTATCCGCCGTGAATGGTATTAATATGCACCTGCGAGTAAATATTTCAACATATTATTCCATGCCGTAAAACCACAGCATCTGTGATTATTTTAAACTAAGTTATTGCCCTTTCAGTTCACCTTCTCGTTAATTAGTAATGCCATCGTTTAAATTTAACTAGCTTAAAATACATTTGGCGTTAATTTTATAAATGTGTGTTGTTTGCTGTATATGTGTATTAATTGCTTTAGTTTAGCTACAGCAATTAATACGCTTATATATTATATGTATACGCTAAAAAAAATCTATTTAATATAAAATTTATTTGTATCTTTTGGGGGAGAAACACATTTCGCATAAACCAATATCAGGTTTCTTTACTTGCAAAACATTCTAGAAAATAACTAAAAGATTATCTTACACCAACTATAATTCAATCAATCAGTAAGTTAATTATTTGTAATCGTATAAACTTTAAATAATTAATCACATATATTATTGCACCGGTATTCATTAATCTTGTGCATGCACGTTTTCACTTAAAAAATTGTTGTCACTACTATGGAGTTAAACAACTATGTTTGTATATCCATATACAACTTTTACAATTTACATGATTATTAGTTCACACATATGGAAACAAGTTAACCTTGCTTATACGTATAATTTTAATCATTTTAGCTTTAGGGGAAATTACCTATATATTATTCGATAATTGATTTCCCAATAAATCAATCATGAAACAAATCAATTACTGTTATTGATCACAACTGGCTGTAATAGAATTCATTCAAATAAGGTTCATAAACATAAAGTTATTGATTTAAATCTGTTGGAGACTTATACTAAAACATCTGCAGTATACAACTTAAACGGTTGAAAATAAAATTAAAACACTTTAAACCTAAGATTTGTATATGCCCAGTAAGAAAACCTATTATTGAAAATAAAATTCAAACTGGATGTGCATGTTTACTCTAGTCATGTTTTACAGTTTTCGCGATAACTCAAACACGGTTACTTACAGCAAAAATAGTTTAAATAAAAATTAGAGATATGCGTTCTTATTTTATTTATTATTACTTAAATCAATATGCTTATCAATTGTTTAACAGAAAAACAAAATAAACTCATATAATTTGAAATTTGACATTTAATATTTATTTTAAGAAACATATTTAGTGTTTAAAAGGTCAGTAAAATATAAATTAGTAAATTAATAGAAATTAGATTAAATTTTCTTGAATTATACAAAATTCTATTTGAATATTCTTCTTATCTAAATAAAATACGTATAAGAAAGTTCAGTGAATCCAGAATAAAATAAAATTACTATTACTTTGAGTAAAGCGTGCTGGTATATGAAAAAGTATAATTTGAAAAAAAAAATGTATCTATTTATGGTAAAACTACACTATCAATGCAATCAAACATGTTCAACAAGATATAAATTGTACTGTAGCCTACATAAATATTTTATAAATTATTTTTGACATTTCCTAATGTTCGGTTAAGCGCACACATATACGAATTCCATATATGTAATCATAAATAATTCTGCATGAATCATAAGGAAACTAACACATCGCTGATAAATCGGAAAGGCTTATAGTGCGAATGCACTTTTTAGATAAAATATAGCATTGACAAAGATAAGGTGTTAGCATATCGTAATACAGAACATATCAAGAAACACTGCTGCATGCAGTTTCTTTTAGCATGCTCAATAAATGCCGCTTCGTATGTAAAAAATATACGCGAGTTTTAAAATGTTTCGCCAGATAAGGTACGTAAGAAACATGGGAGTTTGGGCAAAAAATTTTATTGACTATTGGCCCGAACTTGACTTGTATAGCGACTTTTTTTATCTGCTACAAACGCGTTCCATGGCAAAACTTATCAGATTTTACTAGGAATCCTCTAATATAACGATGTGAAATGTATCTTTATAATGAAATAAATACAATTATTGTCACATCGCCGATAATATCGATCCCTGTTAGTAGAATGATTGATTGATCGTTGTAATACCGTTGAAGTAATGTTTCTGTAACGTTTCATAAATGTACATTTCATTTTTTAACTAATTTACTAATTAGGATATTTTAATTATAATTTATGTAAAACAAACTCATGAAGCGCATGATTTAGGACTGTCATTTTAATTTGTTGAATCAAAGAACTAAGTGAATGATTTTGCTGTACTTAAGCCTTCATTAGGGAATTCTTCGTGAATTCTAAAAATGACGCCTATAAAAAGCGATACCATTCATTTGCTTTTCAACATTTTTTTTTAATAAATTGTATCTTGTTTTAACAGTTCGTTATTTTTAATTTCTTATACGAAATAATAAGTAAGTATTGTAATCATGATGAAAAACGATCTCGAAATTTTATTGAAAATATACCTTTTGACCTTCCCTGAATCTAGTCTGACTATTTTTGGAATGATATGTGTGTGTGTGTTTGTGTGTGTGTGTGTGTGTGTGTGTGTGTGTGTGTGTGTGTGTTTGTGTTTGTGTATGTGTTTGTGTTTGTGTGTGTGTGTGTGTGTGTTTGTTTCTGTGTGTTTGTGTGTGTGTGTGAGAGAGAGAGAGCAACTGTGCTTGTAAATTATTTAAAAGAAAAGCAAAACAGACTTAAATAATTTGGAATTTGATATTTAATATCTATTGTAAGAAATCTATTTAATGAAAAAATATTTTTTATCTAAATAAAATACGTATAAATAAGTTCAATGCAAGCAATTGCGGATATTTTATTTAAATGTTTATATTGTAACAAATGTAGACTATATTTAAACTTGGTATGTGAATTAAAAATTTGGCTAAACTATTTTTACATATCTATGTTATTGCAAAATAATGTAATCAATAATCATAGTACAACTTTTACACTAAAATAGCAAATATCAACCTTAGGATATAATCTCTGTTTCTGAGAATTGCTCATAGGTCACGCAGTCACATTCTTTGGATCAGTTACTGTCTGATCAGCTCAGTTATACTGAATGCAAAATGATATTACGTTGGGTTTTGATTTAAATAGAGATTTCGTTTCATTCCTTCATTGAGCAGTATATCTGACAGAGGCTTCTGAGTAATACATGTATTATATTAAAAGCCTGTTGTTTACTTACTAAACCATAACAGCAAGCGTGAAATATCCAAATCATACAGAAAATGATAAAACATTTGACGAATTGAAATGCAGGCATGGGAAAAAATACAAATAGAAGTAAGATTTATATACTTCTATTCGTATTTTCCCAACAAATTTTTAAAGATAATATTATGTATAAATACGTGTTATGCAATATATTTCATCGCACGCACCAAAATAAGATTTAAAGTTGACAAATTTTGATTCGAGTTTTTTAGCATTGAGACGAAATTGAATTGGAATAATATTACGGAACCAGTACTTATAAATAAAAAAAAGCAACTAGACTGCGTAGCATGTATTTTTAGTTTACTTTTTGTCAAGCACATATGCATATACCAACAATAAAAAAAAAAAAAACTCTCATCAATCTTTATAGAGCAATTTCAATAAATAATTAATATTCACGACCTAGAGGCCATAAGTTAGTCACGTATAGGTTTTTCTAATTTGATTATTACATTTAGTAAAAATGCGTAAACCAGTTTAATGCATAATAAACCGGGTGCCATAATATATAGGTGCATGCTGGTGTGACATACAAGCGAGCCTAATGGGAATTGTTGTAAATAGGATGGTATGTTGCAAATTGTACTTTAATAAATGCAATTAAATACAGTACAAAAACGTCTCTGTGCAAGATTTATCAACATAACCTTTTTCAGATGTATGTATGTATGCATATGCACAATGAGAACGAACGATCCGATGAATGGAACGTATTGAATGGATATGCAGTCGGCTTTTCTTGATTGTTTTTTTAATTTGTATTTCCTATTTACTATGTTTTATTCCATGCCGGCAAAATAGAATCATTTCTTAGAAGATAACACTAACCATTTTAAAACATAAAAAAAATTGGTATTTGTATTTAATAATAATTCGTAATAACGCGCATACATTTAGAATTAGATTGCGAAACTATATGAAATATATTTGATTTAGATTTATTTCTGATAAGCATATATGTACATTTTATTAGTATACTAGAACAATTTATCGTATTTACTCTGATTCATTTAACAATAAAGATTATCCAAATTTGGTTTGCGTCATTTTATTCAGAATACAATCGCTAATTGATTGCTTTCGCTATAAATTAATTTGTGTTGCATAGGGTTGAAAATATGAGACCAAACATCACTAGTTGCATACGCCTAAGGCGTTATATTATTTATATGTGGAATAAAACATGAAAGCGTAAAGATATACGTTCACATTTATTATTCTGTATTTATTGTGAAATGTTACCAGTTTTATGTGTTTTTTTTATATATTCAACTATGTATCTTTATATTTGAACTATAAATATTACATCAGTGTTGGAGTTAGGATTATTAGGGCGTAAAACATATTTGTCAAAAACTCAATTAGTGTAAGAGCATAAGTGAGATGGTTTCTTTTTTAACCAGTTAACGCGGTTAACCCCGCACTGCATTTAATACTTGTTATCAAATATGATTTAGAATGAATTGCGTGAAAGAAAAATTGATGGTAAGCAGAATAGATAAATGGAGATATGGAGGATTTGAATGGAGCGAAAGAAATATGCATTTAAGAGCAATTTACTGTTCCAGTTCTATGATACTCATATTATAAGTATGAACCATTTAATTTAAAATTCCGTTAATTAATTAAGGTATAACCGTATAAGCGTTGTAATTTAAAAATAAAAAAAATAAAAAAAACTTTTAAACTAAGCTATTGTATCATGATCCGCTTATGAGACACCGGTCAAGCCATCAGCGTATTTGTAATTTCTTATTAGATTGACTTACCATGTGCAAGACCATGCCATTTTTTCGCCGAAGGAGGATAGTACACTTGTGGCGTAACTGGTTGACATCTTCCGCAGTTTACAGGATACGGCCGATAATATGTCCACCCCGCGCAATCTTGCATCGGTACAATCCTATATTGTTGCTGATAAACATAACGTCTTCTTCTAGTCAAATGGTTTCGTTTATCTACGAGTATGTTCCTGCGTAGATAATAATCCGTACTAGTAATATGACTGCTATTTGTTTTCGAATCATGTAAACTACGTTTGGAGAGCATGTGTTGTTTAGTTAACGTGTTTAAAGTTTGACACGGTAGATTGGTATTGCGTTTTGTTCGAGTTTTGGAGTTGTGCAATGAGGGATTGGTCTCTGAAGTAATATCTTGCGTTAGATCAGTTTTTATACCATGACTAGTCACTAAATGATTATTTCGCGTCACTACATGTAACGTCTCAGAATTGTACGGCGATGATTTAGTTTCTGTTTTAAAAGTTAGTGTCGTTAGATTTTTAGATGCATTTTTCACAAAACTTGGTTTTTGTTGAATATCATTTTTAGCATTCAGGTCCGATATAGAAGTACGTTGAACTGTAATATTTGGTAAGTCTTGACAAGGATCCACTAACTGAGTTCTTTGATTTAATAAAACATTTGAAGTTCTCAATTTTTTTGCGTCACAAGGAAAATTTTTCTCTTCTTTATTTAGTATACTAACATTTTCATTTATTAACGTTGTTCTTTGCGTTGGTAAATCATGAAAAGGATTGGTCGCGGAAGAACTACTCTGTGTTATTTGTTCATTTAATGTGTTTAGGTTGCGAGAAAAAGAATATCCTGTTAAATGAAATGATTTATCTGATCTCTGATCAGTTGGTTGACTGTCATATTGCTTGTAAGGGTTTTGATTTAAGCCGATAGGTCCTTCGTCTTGAAACGAATCTCGTGGGATACCGATTTGTAAGTTAGTTCCTGGCTCAAACTGTCCAGTGCCTTGGCGATTGTACCGCACTTCAGACACTTGATTTAATCCTATTTTTCCTTCATCTGAAATTATGTCATGAACTGGGATGATTTGTAATTTAGTTCCTGGATCAGCTAGCTCAGTGTCACGGTTATCGTACCGCACTTGACTTAATCCAGCATGTCTTTCACCTAAAAGTTCAGCACGTGGGGCGTCTTGCGCAATCACCCTTACTTCGATCGGTGACACCGATCCTAGTAGTATCACTAGATTTAGCAGCAGGAGCGGTAGAAGCGACGTCCTGGCCGCCGTCCAGCGCAGTTTTTTCGGCGACATCAGTATCATGTCTGCACACGTTTCGCGGGTCCGTGACTGTCCGCAGCACGGGTCCGCGGCACTAGAACAACAGCACAAGGCATGCTAGCACTACGGCACGCACGGCACGACTGCGGTTGAAACTGAATTGAGTTAGGCCGATGAAGCGGCGGCAACACCAAGAGAACACGCTAAACGCTGGGGGAACTGGCCACTCGTTTGCTCACTCATCGGATATGTGATGTACACTCACCTCGCACTCTACAAATACTATCGCATGTCGTCCTGTCGCGGGTTTCCTCAACGAACCAACTGTTATTTCGTACTGAAGAGGTTTCGTACGACTGCCGCATAGCATCGATGAGATTTACTAGCGTAAGATACGGATGCGCAAAGTTTTAAGAGATATGAGCCACAAAGTCATGTTTTCATTTATTTGTCTACCTATTCTATGACTCAGATTTTACCTAATATTTTCCGAGTACTTATCGCTTTCACAATTACTTATACATATATGAATGATAAATAAAGCAATGCTATATCTATGTACTACACTCAAATACTACAAACGTATATAAATACAAAATCCGATACCGTTACAAATTTTATTAATTAAATGCAACTTCAATATATTTTAGCTGCAACCGTAGAAATAAGAAATTTAATAGTTAGTTAGTGCATCTTTAGATTTCTTGACATTCTAAGTATAAGCTATCGTATTGCACGAATACTCGCAGAATAAACGTGCATAGTGAAATAAGTTCTGTGAAATAAGCCTCAACATATTATTTTAGTATTTTTATACTTCGTTCAAAACTTTTGTATTCGGAATGAAATAAAAATTATTTGATTAGCAAAAACGAAATAGATAGTTTTGTAGGATAAATAATAAGAATTATTCTGGAAAATATTCTCAAATTTTGTAATAAATTGAAAAGTTATAGATATAACATTGCAAATCTTTAATAAAACTAAACTATTTAAATATGTAAAAAAGAGACTAGGCAATATTTATTTAATATTTTTGGTTTTACTCATAAGAATAAATAATTACTAAAATTGTATATAAGTATATTATTATTAGGATAATCTAGATCACAAACAACTGTAAAATGCATACGAATTAAATTTTAGATTAATTATGTCAAAGTGATTCAAAATCAAATTAAAGCCAGAAACAAATTCGTTTAAAAATAGAGACTGAGGATGCTCGGTGTCAATCAATAATAAAGATATACTTCAACTGAATTCTAAATAGGTATTGGAAATGAAACAAAAAATAATTGAAGGTCGTGTTGCTGCTGGTAAAGTAAGGTAACAAACTAGTAACAAGGCAATGTTATTACAACCGTGTGTAGGTTCGGACGTGCTGGACACGAGAGGTTCATCAATCAGTAAGCGATCATAAAGCGATAGCGGCGGCGAAGTATCAACAGTGGCTTCCTGACACAACCCTTATCTGCCTTTCATCTGTCCAATCACCAAGCAATATGGCTTGTTTTTTATTCGTTATCGTTTCCAGTACCGTCTTCACAGGAGGAGCGATTTCCTGGCCCATGACCTATATTTATCCATTGCTATATAAAGTATATTCATAATAAAGATTTGTTTTTCAACTTTTCAACTCTTGATATAAGGCAATGAACGTGACATTAAGAACAATACGCGTCTTTGTTATCTACTTATTGGTATCACGTACTTAATTTCACTATTTGCGCAATAAAAAATATAGAAATTGATTTGCTTTCTTCGTATAGATTTCAAATTATAAATTATATACTCTCATAAACAAAAATGTATTTGTTAAACAATAAATAATTAATTTTAATATATAATGTCATTAGGTAATAAAAATAAGTAAACTATTAATTGTGTTTTTTTTTTATTTAATGTTATAAATAAATAGATCAATTTTCAATTAATAAGCATGAATCTCCATTTTTTCCACTTAATAAAAGTGAAATTAAAATTTGAAAAAAATAAAAATTTTTACTTTAGGCGAGGAAAATTGCTACTATAAAAAAAACTGTAAACAGGAAAATTATATATTCATACTATTTCCTACTAATTGATAGATTTGCAAAGAATAACGGCACGAAAATTGATTTTTAGCAGGGTTGTAATCATTTTTAAAAAAATTATAATAAATTCGAATAATATAGATCTGTAAACATAAAATGTGCTATTATTTATAATTGTAATTTTTTAATTATATCCTTTGTAAATAAATCTATAATATATGAAAAATTTATTTTTTTGTTATTGAATCTTCGAATTAAAAAAAAACTACTTAAGACAGGTCTGGTTATTTCGAAAACATCTGATGATCACCTAACAGTATCCATACGACAAAACTGAAACCACATAAGAGAGTGTGGTTTATTGGATGAACGCATATATTTACACTTGCTTCGTGAACTGAACTGAACAAGGCATGGCACTGTTTTCTGAGTGCATAGTAGCTTGTGGGCCAGCCTCGTGCACGCATTCCCACGGATGGAAGAGTACAGTGTGTAAAACTCGCTCTATAGATGCCCATACACTATCATGGTTTCGTGTTTACACTTGTAGAAATGAGTTCAGTCGAAAATTAGTTCAGGTGCCGCTTATAATTGGGATTTGTGATTAAATGGGATTTACCCTATATATTGTATATAAATAAAAATATAAAGTTACTTCTTGCCCGTTGTTATTTCGTTCTGGATACAAAAAAAAGTTACTGGGCAATGTGTTCTTTAATTGAGTTTTTAACGATTTAAAAAAGATTATAGTCTTTTTTATTGAGTAAATAATTTCTTTTTTTTTTGCTATTTAAAATTTAACAATTTAACATGTTTATTGCTACATCATTAAGCAGTTTTATTATTTGTATAAAAGCTACACAAAATTTAATAGTATATGAAGCAGAAAATTTTAATAGACTATATGTCTGAGCTGCTAAAATGGATACGCTTCATTTAGTCCAGCATTACACCAAAGTTAATTTAAGAATTATTATAATCACGATTACTATAAGCCCTCTAAGATAAGACAATGGTTCTTAAATTTCTTCATCTGCATACACTTCAAATACAATCTATACGTTCCGTAGCACACCCCAGTCGTGCCATGTTGATATTCCTTTGTAAAATTTAAAAATTGTAAAAATGTATAGCTTTCTCATAAAACCAAATTTAATTTATTTAATTATCTATTATCAAATAATGTAGATAAGTGCTCATACTATAGAAAATTAAAACTCAAATCCTTTTTTTTTGTATTATAAATTAAATTTACAATTTGAATTAAAAATGAAATCATATTTATTTTTAACAATATCCAATTGAGTATTATCTCTGAAGTATCTAAAATTTAGGTTATTGATAAACAAATATTTCGCAAAAACAGAAAAAAATTGTAATAGTTAAATCAATTTCCAATAAAAAATAAAGCAATCTCAAGTAAATAAATTGATAGCAATATTTGACGTTTATTATACCCTGGGAATAATATCCTTTTCATAAGTTTTAAGTTAACAATCGTTTATCTATATATATTTAGAGAAGTTATCATTCGCATTTCACGTATATACAATATTAGTTTTAAGTGTGATAAATTATAAAATAAGTAACAAGATAAAACTCAGCAAATATATAAAAACAAATGTATGTCCGAGATATTTATTAAGTTACTCGTATGGTGTTGATTCAAGAACTAGGATTTGAAAATAGTGGGTGTTGGCAGATCCGGCTTGAATTCCGATGAACTTGGCGATCGTGACTAGAAACCAAATTAATGTGCAATTTGAAAATAAGAGTAATCACTTATGGACGGTTATAAAATTGGTTTATTTTTCAAGCAGCTGGAACATAACGTTAAAAGGATTCAGCTATAAATACGAATCGTCTAGACACAAAAACAGTCTTCTGGTAGCAATTGCCAAACCAGCACATTAATGTGCATATCGAGATGAACTGTCAAACATATATTTCCAACACTAATAATAATATTTACACACCCGTTCCCAATATTAAAAGAAAACTCTTAAATGCAGTTCTAATTTTTAAATAAGTACCGCCTACAAAATTTCTCAGATTAATCGGAAAATTGGTTCATTTCGAACTAGATTTCTCTTCTATCAGCAACAGTTAACGTGTGTGGTTAAATAGTTAATTTAGCGCATTTAAGAAGAAAAATAACATTTCATAGTAAATTAGAGTGAAATAGAAATAGAAACAGATTAATGGCAAATGTGAGATTGAAAAAGTTGTTTCTGTCACATCATTTTATTGGAAATAATGTGTATATACTGTTATAGTACGAGGTTAATATGTAATTAGTGATATTTACATTAAAAACATTTTTATAATTGTTTAATGCACTTACACAGTGTGGTAGTACTTAATAAATACATATGTATAATAATCAAGTCTTGTCGCGTATTAATTTTAATTAAAATATAAGATGGATGATATAATTTAGATGAAATTATTCGAGCGATAAATATTCATGTATGCTAAATAACTTGTTAGAAAATAAAGAGATTAGCTTGAGACTGCAATTTCTGGAATGTCACATAAACAAAAATGTCTTTTTTTTTTGTTAGCGTAATAGGTAATACGTATGCAATATATCTCTAGTTCAGACTTTATGGATACTCTGTACTGGAGTGTATATGTAATAACCATTACTGCAATTTTTCCATGATAGGCCTATTATTACGAAACGCATATAGAAAACGTGCATTCGGTACGAACAATTGATAATCTTTGCAATTGTATTCTATTCTATAATCTGTAGTTCTTTGAACTAACGTGATTTTTTATCACACTATTATGATAAATTATAGCCTTAAGCAGGTTGCTAATTCATTTAATGACGTTCTAGACATTATATTGCAATTTATAATAGTTATTATTAAGTTTAAAAATAAATAATCATTATCACATTAGTATTAATATATAAAATTAAATTGCCTTGTACAGTCAGCCTATTAGATCGCTCTCAACAATTATTTTTTTGGTCTTTATAAAGAAAATCAATTTTAGAAATACATATTTTTATTTATTCAAGTAAGAAGTACAAAAACATTGATTGCGTATTATTTCAAAAATTGTAACATTAGAAGAGTTATTTAGGTGATATTAAGCTTATAATTGCCCAAAAGCTTAACTTATATGGAAGTTTCATATAGTAGTATAGATTTTTAGAAGATTAAATAATAATAAAAACCGTATTGACGTTATTATTAGCACATAGATAATATTAATTCGTAAATAAGTATGGTAAATATATTCGGAAATCTAAAAAATTCACGTTGTGTAATTACCCATAACATATTGTCATATTATTATAACGGACTTTTTTTTAAACTTTGTATTAGTATATATACGTGTACGAGGATCGAATAGAATCATTCAATTCCAATCATGAAGACTGCTCTAATTGTATTAACTGTGCTCGCCATCGCTACGATTTGTTTGGTAAATATAAATTTATTTTTTCCATTCTATAAGTTTTTAAATACATGGAAACATTTTACTGTTTTGTACAATTTCACTATATGTTTTTAATTATAAAATAAATCATATTTAATATTTTAAGGGACAATCACCACCACCATGGGACGGTGAAGGTACTCCTCCACCATGGAACGGTGAAGGTGGTCCTCCGCCACATGGGGATGGTAGTGGTAAGTTTTATACATATTTTTAATTATTTTGCGATTGTAATTTTAATTTAAATAAATTTAGGACACCCACGTGGTCCACGACCTTCAGGACCACCACCATCAGGACCACCGCCCTCAGGACCACCTCCAACTTAATAGCTCAATAGTTTTGATCTTAAATGCAATGTAATACTATACCAATAAAAGTAATATTTTACTTATGTGCAAAATATAATCGTTATTTTATTTTAATAATTTTCATATTTTTCTTTTAAATTTGATTATCATACTGAGAAAGACAGTTATTTCACGTTGATTGATCTAGATACATATAATAGATTAAGCGATTGATCAACTAATATAATTTGCGTTGAAAATAAGTGATTGATTGAACTGCCAAATAATGTAACTATTAGCTAAATAAGAAACCATGCCTTCGACAAGCACCATGGCTTACATACGCCTAAGCTTTATTTATAACTACTAAAATATATTTTTGATTTATTCTCGCAAAATGAAACTACTTTAATGAGAAATTTATTTATTCGGATATTCGTTAGTTTACTGATAAAAGCTTACAGTTCTAGGTGTACATATATTTAATTGTAAATTTTATTGCTTATAGCTAGTGTGAAATGTATGATTTGAAGATTATTTTGTAATCAATATTCTATACAAATTTGATATCAATTCGGTGTGCATGTTTGTGTAGGAACGCATAATCAGTTTCGAGTATTTTAGACAATCGGGAAAATAATTAGGGAATAGTTTTACAAGTTCAAGACTTTAATATGAAAGCTTTATACATATATAATGATAAAATCAATCAGAAAAACAGATCTTGTAAGAATCTACGGAAACATTAATCGTATTTAATGCTATCGGTACTGCGCAACGATACAATAATAAACGGTTTCTGTCTAATTAGCAACGATGCTAAACAGTAGCAGAAACGTACGAGAGACATGATGGCAACGCAACGGCGAGTTCACGTTGCGTGGTGCCAAAGGTAAGAGCGCGCGGACTAAGACCACCCAGCCACGTTACCCCCTGCAGCAGTCCGCCGGTGATTAGCCTGCAAGCGAGTTGAGGGAAAAGGGAATGCATATATACACGAATGATATACACACGCGAACTACTGCACACAGCTCGGATGCTGACCATCAGATCGTTTTTCCCGCGCCATCCGATGTCCATGTCAATTATACAACCAACCGCATGCTTTCATCTTTCAACCGGTCTCGCTTTATTCTCATAATTCCGCACTCTGCACCATGTTAGCATCATTAGTTTCTCAAGTTTTTAAATGGATTAGTTTAAGAGAAAAAAAATTCTGTTTTTAAGTTTAATGACGGGCCCATAGAATAGGTTGATGAGTTTTGAATAACCTCGTAATATGTATAACGATAACGAAAGATTTGAGTAGAGACTGATGAGAATTGAGTATTCGATTAAAACGGACAGGAAATTAATGTAACGAAAAAGATTTTATTCACTAAATTAAAACAACGGTAGGCCATAATTAAACTACGAGGATGATTCGATCGCGAGCGGAAAAACGCTGATTATCTTTTGTAATAGTTAAGATTTCCCCATAATCAAATTACTTAAGAGTTCACATAATTCTATAACTATAACGTTTAATTCTTTTATTTATTGTTTATTGTAAAGATTCATATATTACTAATAATGTTTCAAAACATTTCTAGAACTATAAAGAGAGAGAGAAAGAGAGTGTGTGTTTGAGGTCTACAGCCTAAACGGTTGAAGGTAAAATTATATAACTTTAAACATAAGATTTGTATATGCCTGGTAAGAAAACTTCATATTTCTGCAATGACACCGAAATATGAAGTTTTCTTACCAGACATATACAAATCTTATGTTTAAAGTTATTTAATTTTACCTTCAACCGTTTAGGCTGTAGATCTCAAACACACTCTCTTTCTCTCTCTCTCTCTCTCACACACACACATACACACACACATACACACACACACACAGACAGACGTCTTTTCAAAAATAATCAGACCTAATTCAGGGAAGGTCAAAAGATATATTTATATTAAAATCTCGAGATCGAATATTAAACAAATATCAAATTATATTAAATAATTTGTGTAAGTTTAATCTAGCCATTAAATGACGAGATAACAAATGAAAACAAGTGTTAAAATTACGCTGACAGGTAGTACAGGATGTACTCATGTTGAACTCCTATAACATGAGATATGCAAGAGTAAGCTACCGGTGTATGCTCTGACATTGTGACCTGCCTTGATGCAATCATGGATACAGAGTGTTCAACATCACAACATATACAAAATCGCATATCGCTGTGCAACGAATGTGCGATCAGACCAGTATATACACACACACATACATACATGTATATGGATGGAACGCATTCAGTATAAATTCACCAGCGTACATTACTGGTGAAGTTTGTAAAGTTTCTTGGCAAAGTTACGGTCATACATTTAGAATTCGCTGCTTGCGATCGCGTCCAGATAAACTGACTGATTGATGAAACTATAAATAAACACTGTTTGTGGGAACAAGCCTCTAGAATCGTCCAGGCATAACAAACATTTACTTTCTGGAAAATAATCGATAAAGAAAGATTGCATTTTTAGTACCAACTCCAGTAATTATATACAAAGCAGAATTATTTATAGTTTTAAAGTATTTATGGATCGATTCTAGGATTACCGTTAACTATTTACGAGACTAGATTTTTAATAAAATAATAAATTAGTTATTTAGCTATATAGACTTAAGACGATATTGTAAGGTATTGGAATTTCTCATGGTTTTCAATTTTTACTTTCTTATACGAAGTAATAAGAAAGTATTGTGATCATGGATTAATTCGATTTTGAAATTTTAACTAAAATATAACTTTTGACCTTCCCTGAATCTATGACTATTTGTGACGACGTTTATCTGTATGTGTGCCTCTCTGCCTCATTTTTCGTAATCATTTTCGATAATTATTTGTGTTTTAAGAAGAGATAAAGTGACTCAAAAATCATTGCCAAATTTAATTAGATATCAGGTGGGAAAATCAAACGTTTTTGTAATCGTATTAATTCATCCATATCGAAAAATTAATTGGTAATTTTTATCACCGACTGTCATCTTGTTATGCAAGTAAGACATTTTTGCTGATACCATCTTATAAAACGTTGAATAGCTAAATTAATGTCAATGCGATCTGATTCTGGCATCATTTTTGACAAAAATGTTTATTGTTCAAAATATATCTGATATAAATGTTGGGTCACGTATTGTTACTCTGTTTCTCATTATGTAAACGATGTCTTTGTTATATTTCAAAGTTGATCTTTTACTCCAAATAATGAGCACCAAATGGTATAGAAATAAGATCTTAATAAAGAATGTTTTCAAATTTAATAAAGCACATTAATTATGAGAATGCATTACATGACTATTTTTTCTTTCTTAAGTAATCATTAATAAATTCGATCTCGAGATTTTAACGGAAATATACCATTTGACCTTCCTTGAATCAATTCCGACTATTTTTGGTTTAGAATGCCTTAATGCGTTCTCGAAACAGTTTGTTTATTTGTTTTGCATATTTTCTAAGTCTTAATATATATTCTGATATTAATTCTACAGCCTTCAACTCAATTATAAATTGAAACATGATGGATCCTTTCATCAGAGATAATAAACCATTTCAAAGCTAATTGAATATAATCCCGGTACTTATTAATTGTCGGTCGTAGTTAATTTATTAATAATATTGACATTTCAAGGTGAAACAAACGAAAAACAGTTGTATCATTTGTTATCACTAGTTAGGATATAAGTTCGCGTGTACATTGACCTTGAACACTCAAGTGTGATCATATAAAACAATGTTTCTTCTTGTGTGCTCCAACAATAATAAATCTTGCGCTAACACGAAATATGATTTATATCTCCATTGACCTTGTCATCAACATCATCGTGGCTCGATTGGTGACTTCCACAGCCTTCAGGAAGCGCACACATGAATGTCAATGTCTTCTGGTTCTGGGGTCAGCATGCATAACATTGCGTGGAACGGCCAAGTGGCCTAGCCTTGCTCAGCCTGCCTCGCCTAGACAGACAGGCGAGAGAACTTCATATACTCGGGTCTATATTTGTGTGGGCAGATATATAGCAGTTGTTTGCATACGTGTGCGTATGTCGAGGTGGAGTGTCTCACAAATTATTTATGCAGTTTGGTCACGTGGTTACTCATTCAGTAACTGTCATAAGAATTATTTTACGTCATCATCTTATTAGGAACAGAAGCATCAACTTCGCCTTTAGGATTTTCAAAAAATAATACATACATACATGCATAACATCATGCCAATTCCCATCAAATGGGGTGACAGAAAACCCTTTACATTCTTGACAATCTTTCAACATTCAACTCCATCCTCACACACTTCTTTGGATTCATACACGCTCTTGTACTCTATCTCCCTAAGATACACCACATATATCTCTCAATAATGTCATTTCCACAGAAGTCACACGCTTTTTATGCTTGGTTTGACAAACCCAACATTCATGGTTGCAGCTACAGAAAAATTATTAGTATAAAAATTATAGATATTAGCAATTTGTATAACTTTTATTTGAAAATTTTTCCCCCAAACGGTACCGGAATCAAGAAAATGGCTCTTGAAATGTCTTCTTATTATATTTATTTTTACATAAATCGTATCATTTGCGCCTGTCAATTGTTTATCAAAAAAACAAAATAGACTTAAATAATTTAAAGCTTGACATTTAATATTTATTCTAAGAAATATATTTAGTGTAAAAGTGTTCCAAAGGTTAGAACAAATATTATAAATTAGATTTTCGTCATAAATTCTCCGGACAATAGGGTTTTTTTATACGCCGTTGCTTGGACATAAAAAACATTATTGTCTGTTTTCAATTCAACTTTACGATTGTCATGCTCCACCGCCTTTGAGAAATTATCGTTAAATAAATTAAGATTCGATAAATACCCTTAATTATCATCGCCATGTTGTGAATTTTAAATTTCACCTTTACAGCGTTCACATTAAACTTTTTAAGGTATCAATTTACAATATCCATACACACATATTATGTTTTATACGAAATATTTATAAATTTACTTCTTCTGCACACTTATAATCATCAATTGTATCTTAACAATTCAAGATCTTCAAATATAGTACCAATAGGTGTTATTCTGTGTATATCTGCAACTCTGCAAACATAATCTGTTTTCAGTAAAAACAAATTTAATATATTTAACTTTGAGAATTGTGGTCAAACAAGCTTAAAAAATATGTAAAAAAATATATTTATTTCACTTCCTCTAATTTTTCATTATAATAGTATACAACAATCGCAAGCAAATATACAACAAGCTGCTTCATTTCCATAGAGACCACCCATAATTTTGATTTTTCAGCGTGCACACAGTATTTATTTCGCTGATTAAAAACATTCATATTTACAGAAATATCTGTTAAATTTATTCGGGGAATAAATTTACAAGGTATATAACTTAATATAATATAAATTAACGAAGAAAAACACATTTTTATTAATTTTTTCAGACATTTTCAAAAAAAAATGGCGAAGTTTTTTAATAGAAGTAAGAATCAATGAATTTATATTTTAGTTTACTTAAAAATATGTTTATTTTTGCACTTTTCAGTCAGAAAATCATTCGCCAATATTAGAAATATATTCAGAAAGAAAGAAGATGACAATGTTAAATTAGAAGATACCGTCAAATTTTTTGGAGTGGGATTTATTGGCGCACCGTTTTACATGGGGGAATGGTGCGCCTATTCGGCCATTGAAATTTAAAATTTTAGTGGTTTATTGACAATTTTAGTATGAAGTTGGACGAATTTCATAGTTTAAGTTAGTTATATGGATTTTTAGTTTTAAGTTCTAAAAAACTGATAAAGAGACATAGTTTTAAGAAGTGTTCAAATAGAAAAAAGAAGATAGTAGACAATAAGAACTACACCTTCCAGTAGTTCCAATTACTCGAAATCAGATTGTTAATATTTTGAAAAACATACGTATTTTAATGGATTTATCAAAATTCAAGTTAGAATAAACATTTACCGATTACCTTTTTGAAGATTTTTTGAAATTTACTGTGGTAGGAAAATAAGAACAAATTGGTCTAATAAGCAATAAGACTACATAGACATAAGAAGAAATCAAGAAAACAAACAAATTGCAAGTCATTTATACAAATAATATGCTCCAAAATTCATGTTCTTTTATATTAAAATTTGAAATTATTGTTATATATAAGACAATCTTGTAAAAAATCCCGTTTATGTTTCGCATCCAATTTCATTATTGAAAATATATTTTGATTTCCAAATTTACTAATTTTGTATTAATTATTACTTTTAATGCTAATCACCTACACCCATCTTAAGAGGAGAAGAAACGATCTTACGACTTAGCGCCCATATATACAACTTTAGAATCAGAGAGAAGTGAAAGAATGTGTTGTAAAATAATAAACATCTTTCATGGCTGACACAGAGCTTTCTTATATGTATTTTGCGTATAAGAAAGTTTAGTGTCAGACATGACAGATATTTTATAATGTTGATGATCAGTAATGTTGTAGGAAAGATTTACTTATTGTCATTAAAAAATTATAGACTTATTCAGAACTGCGCAAAAACAATTTATAAGTAACTGATAGTGCCCATTTAAAGAAATAGTTGATGTATGTACGTACGTAGGTTTTCCATTTTGGACCACATTCATAAATTATCGTCAGCAACTGGAAAAGGATTGAGTTGTTTAGGTGTGGGTTTATGATATTACCGATTGCGTTGATTTCTAGTTTTACTTTTTGTTACTGTTATTTGATTGTTTATTTTTAGCGGCCGAGTTATTTGTGGGATTAACGGATTGTATTTTGTTTCGTGCCGAGCGATTAGATTTACAATGAAACAAGTTTTAATGTATATTTGCTGTGTTGAACCAACATAACACGATATCATTATCGGTTTTCTACCGACAAAGTAACGAGGACACTATAAATTTTATGTTTTACCCGTTTTAGAGCCATATGATATCCTCGTACATATGCATGTTACGATATAGAAAAGCCAGTGAAAATAGATACAATTTTAGAACAAATCTATTTTCACAATCGTCTCTGTTAATGATTTTCAATTATTTTATTTCTGCTTTTATATTATTCATTTAACTACTGCGTGCAGTGTTTATTTCTGTTTTGTAAATTATTAAACATGTAATAATTTTTTGATATTGACCAGATATTTTATTATTTAACATATGATTTGTAGACTTCCTTTTAAATAATATACTGCGTATAATACATGTCAATTGTTAATCATAGATTTATGATTCTTAGAAAAACCAATAAATTCGGTTTCAATTTGACGATTCTTGTACATCAGCACATGCTACCAGGAATAACAATGGCAGGTGTCCTTTTATGATCCTTGCAGTAATATCAAAGTTTTATGGCAAATAAAATATATCGATGAAAGCACTGATTTATTTCTTATATAGTTTAATATTCGGAATCATGTACTATTTTGATCGAGTATTTACGACGAATTTTATTGCAATATTTTTCACGATGTTATTCTACAAATAGAAAGAGGCTGTTTTGATACTATTAGAAAATTGCATAGGTTTAATTTTGAGATATCACTGATACATTATAATTGAAATGAGTACAGTGTTAAATAGCAATTTCTATAATGTTAGCCTACCAAAGATTTTAAGCATTGATGGTAGGTTCTAATTCAAGCGTAGGCGTTATATATATTGCGCTGCCACCATCGACAATGCTCGTTAAAAATAGTGACTTGTAATTTCGATTTAACCTTTTCAATTGTTTTAATAAATAGATAATTTTCCATACGAGAAAAGTACGCTATATGAATTAACAGCTGTTTTTGTATTTATATATATTTTGTAATTTTTACTTACCATGAAATAAAATTATAAAACTTTAAACTTAAGCTTTGTATATGCCTGGAAGGAAAACTTCACATTTTTGCAGCTTCTGCAATATCATCGAAATGTTTGCACTTACAGGAAGATAATTTTTTTAATATTTCATTTCAAAAAATTAATTATATATTATTTTAATAATTATGGGTTTATTATTTTTATGATTACCAATTTCAATTAAAATTTAACAAATTCATGTAATTCAAAAATAAAATATTTTCTACCTTTCAAAATTTTATTTTATTTTCTAAATGGTGGTTGATGAAAAAAAAAAGAGCAATCCGCAACAGATGCGTGGTTATTAAGTAATGCTGAAAAGATTTATGTCGAACATTAACAGGTCATAATCACAAAACATTTAGTAATTTCGACCACAACTGCGTATTTATTGCTGCCATTATGGGACACTACCAGTAATATAAGACATGTGCCTCTTTTTAAATAAAAATGTTCAATTCAATTTAATTAGAGGCTCAACTTAAATTTTGCTAAAATATGGCCCAAAAATCAATGAAATTTGATAAGAAATTAAGAGTTCGATTTGAGTAAGAAATTTTACAAAACAATTATTTAACTATTGATTATTTCTGTTGAAAATTATCAAGTTAATCACAAGTAATAAACATTTTAACAACGCATTCTTCAGAAATAGAATAATGCCAGTCTTGGCCAAGAAACAAAAAGTTATAAAGATAAGAATATAAATTCCTGCTCAGATATCGATGATAAAGTTCAATTATACTTGTGTTTTCGTAGAATTTTTTTGGGTTATCTATTTTTTTATCAGATAAGTAGGTACCTAGATTTTATTGCTGTGTACGCAATAAACATTTAATTTACTTAGCAATTGATTAAATTAGTATCATCATTGACGAAATATTTTTCATTACAGTCAAATCATTAACGCATTAAATTAGATTGTAGATCAATAATTAAAAAAAAAATTGTATTCCCAAATCATATTTAATATAAATGCTGTGAAACAAAAATATTATTTATCAAATGACTTAAGCTGTAAAAAAAATGTAACAAGGGAAAACAGAAGATGCAAGATTAAAATATGAATGAATCGCGATATTTTTTATTTTTTACTTGTAATAGTCTTACTTGGCGAACAAGTCGGTGGAATTAGATATACATCAGTCTGGCTGGACGATTACTCCTTGTATTGCTGTTATATACGTACGTTTGTATATTCATTCAACTTTTTTGCTGTTTATAATCCACAAACATTGACGAGGGTCGCAAGTAAGTTGCAAGTGGTTTATGTTGCTTATGGCTAGCCGCCCACACTAACAGCCGACATTAATCGCATAAATCAGTAGTCAGTGTCGCGGAATCAACATGTGCCTCAATACTAATAAACTATATTCTATTTCATGTCAATTTTGCAGTATTCAGTGCAAGACATTACAGATATTTAATTTAAATTTAAAATGAAGTATTCAAATAAAACATGTGCCCATATGAATTTATTTATTCAAAACAGCATTTGCTCTCTAGATCTAAAATTTACTCTAGGACGATAATAATAGTAAACATAAATTTTAAACATCTGCAGTGTCATGCACCGAACTTTCTTATACGCATATGGGTTAAACCACATCGTAGTTACATTATTTTTCTAATTTATAATATTTGTTTTAACCTTTAGATCGCTTTTACACTAAATATATTTCTAAGATTAAATATAAAAAGTCAAAATTCAAATTATTTAAGTCTATTTCGTTAAAAAATTGACAGGCGCAGATGATACGGTTTATGTAAAAATTTAAATAATAAGCAAAAATTTATTTTGAAATCTGTACTCTTTTTGGAAAAAAAATTCAAACAAAAGTTGTGCTAAATATAAATACCTTTAAATTTTGTTAATACAATTTTTGTGTAACTGTAACCGTTTTTGTGTAATTGCAGAAACTGCAAAAAATGACTAGAGTAAACAGGCACTTCCGCTGTGAATATTTTTTTCAAAAATAAGAGATGCACACCCCAGGCATATGCAAATCTTAAGTTTAAAGTTTCATAATTTTAGCTTCAACCGTTTAGGCTGTAGTGAACTTACACACAGACACACACACACACACACACACACACACACACACACACACACAGACGGAAGTCATTCCAAAAATAGTCGGAATCGATTCAGAGAAGGTCAAAACGTATATTTCCGTTAAAATCTCGAGTTCGAAATTTTTTATGATTACAATACTTACTTATACTGCGTATAAGAAAGTAAAAATAATAATGTTACATTTGTAAGTCTAGAGATTTCATGGAACTGATTATTCTGTGAGAAATAGTAATATATAATTGCAGAAAGCGTTCCTTCCTCTCCTGGTAGAGAAGGAGCAGCAAAATGTAGGACTTATGAGCTACCAACTTATATTCAATTATATGAGTTATATACATTTTCGTAACCCGGGAAAGGTAAAACGATTTATTGTAAATAAAATTATCATGTCAACTACAAACATTTAACTATTTCCAGTAGATGTAAGTTGAATTAGTTTAAAGTACAATTGAATAGATCGAAATTTAATTCATTAACTTTATTTTCGATTTTAATTTCGTATTTGTTGCAAAAGTGCGTATTAAAGTTTACATTTACAGTTTTTAATATGATCTTAAGCTGCAAAACTATCGTGGAATAAATTTGATATCAACCTACATCTCCCCTACACTGAGACATGCAGTCCAGTCGGACCAGACCAGATAACATTAGCTGACCACTTTACCTTCTAGTTGTTCAACTAGACTAGAAAACCAACTACGCGACTTTTTCTTTTTTGTTCTTGAATTATAATCAAGTGTGGCCAGTACGACAGAAAACAAACGTCACTTAGTTACTACAAGAAATATTTCTTTCACAGTTACAATCGGTCATTCTACTGCGTTTAACGGACACTATCAATCATTGTTACTCGAAACAATTCATACAGAAGAAACGTCCTACGCTACGTTTTACTTAAAAACTTTAACTAAAGACGCGGTTATATATCAATTTATTTTATTTTCGAAAGATACGTAGTCACATGTTCTACTTATTATTTTCTTTTTCTTAATTGTTATCAATGTTCTGTCAGAACACATATATACAAATGAACAAGTCAGTTACACGTTTTGAATATATGTTAATATCTTTTATTTACATTGCAACTAATTTACTGTAAATGCAGTCATATCTGTCATATTGCAGAAACTACTAAAGTAAACAAGCACTTCCGGTTTGAATATTTATTTCAAAAATAACAAATTTTCTTGCTAGGCATATACAAATCTTAAATTTAAAGTTTCATAATTTTACCTTCAACAGCTTAGACTGTAGGGCGCTTACACACAAACACACACACACACACACACATTCCAAAAATAGTCGGACTCGATTCAGGGAAGGTCAAAAAGTATATTATTAAAATACATACTTATTACATCGTATATGAAAGTAAAAAGCTGATTTTAGAAATTTGTCAAAAATATTATTTTTATAAAACTAAGTTGATGATTTTGGATTGAAATTAGTCTCGTAAAAATAGATTACATTAACGTGTTCTAAAAAACCGACGCAAGTGTGATGTAATTTCTAATTTAAGCGTGATAATTTTCTCAATGTAATTCTACTATTGCAGTCGGAGTAATTTGCATAAATTCTGATTCATAGCAGGAAATATTATAGATAAACAAGCAATTTTGAGCGTCGCTATAAAATAAGCTTTAATTTTCTTCGTATGATAACGCATATTATTTCAACAAATTACAGCGAATTTTCTTATTAGCTTTTATATAATGGTAGTGTGGATGTAATTTAATACGAATATATATGATATGCAAAGGTTATTATATGAAAAAAGGTATCTGCTGTATGCGTTTTATACTATTTTGTAATTAAATTTACATTATTTTTCGTAATTATCTACCTAAAACTTCGTAACTCTTTAATTTCTAACCACAGTGGAAAATATTCACTACGAAAATGATTTATTTTATCTGATTCTATTTTTATATACTAACTATAATTAATTATGTCTAAACTCGTTGGTTTAATTTCATGGTTTTTTTTATTACAAAGATAGTATAATATATTGAATTACACCAAGCTAGTATTTCTATAATTTTCTAAATCAGTGTAATTCATAAGAAAATAAATTTAAAGATTCTAAATACAAGTTTAAATGTTAATTTTGCTTAACAGTTACGTATAAAATGTTATGTTAATAAAATTAGATTTTACAGTTTATTAGAAATTCTAATTTTAATTAACATCGCTGCTATGTGGGTGTGTTAATGAATGATGAATAGAAATCGACATTTTATATTCATAGTAGCTACCTATTTAATTATAAATTTTTTATTTAATAGTAGAAAACGTATTTTGCTAAATATACGATAAATCAATATTCTAAGTTAATATTTTGCTTCTGTTTTGTGTCAAGAGTTCGCGTGATCTTCAAAGTTAACACTGATGATTAGTAACATACTAATTATAATTGTTAAATGGGCGTAAGCCATTTTTCTTACCCGATATACTAATTTACGCATGTTACATTTCATTGTTTTTCATTCTGAAGTAATTAGTAACTCATTATAAAATTTGAATAAAAATTCTCTTTTTGTTCCTGTACGTGTATACATAACGGAAAATATACGTTCAAGGAAATACAGGTTTATATCGGGAAAGCTTCGTAAATTTAAATGTGATACAATTAACGATGAAACGAAATAATTCGTATTTTCACCGATAGAAGTAAACTTTAAAGCATCAAAAATTACTTTAAAATGTACTGTATTTTATCTGTTACTCTCTTTTTTTAATGACACACACACACTCACACACACACACACACACACACACACACATATACACAAAGAGAGCGAGAGAGATAGAGAGATTGATAATCTATAATATTAATGATTTTTTTTCTAATTTCAGTTTAGTTTTTTTAAGTCGCCGATAACTTTTATTAAAAGGCTAATAATATGTAGAAAATATGTAAGCATGGGTAGAAAATAAATAATAAAGTAAATATAAATAATTTAGGTTTTAGATAAGCGAGCAAATGAGATTTTAATATCTGGTATGGTTAAGCGTTATATATATTTGAACTGTAACAGTAACGATCCTTGCAGCGTTAAAATAAAGATACTTAATTATAAGTTATCTAACATTGCATTTTGCTGCACGTTATAAACTACATGCGAACTTCCACACTTCGTATTATCGCAGAGAAGATAATTATATAGAACATACCAAGTGTTTTACCGGCGAAAAACGGTGAGAAACACATCAGTTTCGCCACTTTTCTAAAGACGAAATAGAATCACTTTATTGTGTTATTATAAAGTCTTTAAAAAGACATAAATAAGTTTGTGAAAAAGGTAAATAGCATTTCTGTCGTTTTATACATATGTATAAGAGACATATCATTTTGAATCTTAAAATAGCGACATTTAAATGGGGAACTTGTGTATGTCATGCATGTTTGTAACGTGTAATGTGATGAGGAACAAGTAGCTATTACTCGCAGCAAAAAATCTCTTTGTTCTCTACGACGTATTTCTAATTACACCGATACATTTTGTTTCTTTTCGTACTAAATTAACGTCGCACTTCAACAGATGTTTCAATTTTTTTTTATTATATCAAATACGTTTCATTGCATTGCGACGTACTTCAATTAGACATTATTTTATTAATATTCTGCAGCGGATGTGTACTTTTTACAAGAAATATAATAATGCATACTATTAGATTTACACGAGTGAAAATAAAACACTTTTCCTAATTGCATGCATTGCTTGCTTGGAATTTTTATATTAAAAGTATTATTAGGATTATTTAATTTGTTTATACTCATGTTATTATTATCGTAAAATAAAACAAATAATAAAAACCATCATTATTAACTACTATTTGCTAAAATTTCTAAATGTATATTATGTTATAAGTGAGCGCTAATATGCTACTGTAAACTTCCGTAGTTTGATACTAGATAATAAACGTTAAAATAATTATAGGCAATTATTTAAATAAGAAAATAAATGTATATTTTAAAAAAGATCTATAATATTTCGTGTAAGGATATAAAATATGTCTACTGACATTCATTGTTTTCTGAACCGTCTATGTGAGACCAAAAACCAAAGTGCATGCGTGACTCACCAAGGCATCCAATGTCTGCGAATCCATAATGTAAATGTTGACAGGCGTCGCAGCGGAATCCTTCGACTCCTGGTTTGCACGTGCAGATACCGTTCAGCTGGTCGCATATGTTTGATGTGGCACCCACTGGGTGACAGGAACAAGGAGTACAATCCGCTGTCACATTACCGTACCCGTCCTGGAAACGATAAAGGATACCGCAGTGAATATGTGCGGTGTATTCATGAGATTCCACACGCCTAGATATATGCAATACTGGTTTTATGTACACATTACTGTGAAATTGGTTGCATTTACTTGGACACGGAACTAACGCTATTGGGGAAATTTATACTGTTATTAAAAAAATACACAGTTCATCCACTTAATTCTATAAATTAAATACATTAATTTAACTGTGTAATTGCATCATTGTTAGTTTGGGTTATTTTATATAAAGGGAATTAATTGCTTAAGTAATTTTGGATGGAAATTTAAAAATCAGACTCAATTAGTTGCATTTATAGTAAAAAATTTTCAAAAAGTTTACAGAACTTCACGCTTTGTCACCCTATCAACTATATATGGTGTTGAACGATGAATTAAAATATATTTTAACAAATAAATAACAATTTAATTAAATTACAAAAATATAACAAAATAGAATAATAAACGATTTTACAAATTTGATGATTTTCAGAGGTGCTCACCAGAAGGGTTTTAATGATTAATTAAACTAAATCTGTACTGAGACCCCGATGTCGCACGGCATCGCTGTTATATACTCAGTTTTGACCGAAATCCAAACAGCCGATATTGTAAACAAATCCTGACCTAGCACATTTTGCCGAATACGGAAGAAATAATAATATGTCACTATTAATTATTTCGTAGCTTATCGCGAATTTCTTAGCTCAGCAAAATTAGGTCGGAAAGCAACTAGCTTGATTTGTTACTATACTATCATAGAAAAACAATTCTGTTTTTAGTAAGCAAGTGAACAGTGTTCACTAATAGCATTAAATCTGCTACCATATTACCTTGAACTGTTCGGTTAATTTTTGCAAACAAAAAATGCAACAACTAATAACCAACACGTCATGTATTAGAATTCTGCTTAGATTGGTAACACTGAATAAAATGTGTTGCTAGAATTATTGTTCACACTTGGTAAAGCAATATTAAAATTAAATTGAACAGTTTCACAAAATTCGACTTGCTATTATCAAGACACAGAAATTTAATGTCTTAATAAATATCGATAGATTGGAAAAAAAATGTTTGAATAATAGGCAAATAAATCGTATTTTGTGAAACAAACAATATGTTTTAAAGTTATATTTGATATAATTTATTAGCAATTAAAGTAAAGTGTTTTGAAATATTTTTAATAATGATATTACTATTTATTGAAATTGTTGCAGTGATTTTTGTGTTAGCTTTAGTTTATATTATAATAAAAGAAATGTGCAAAAGTAAGTAAGCTATATTTAACGTATTATTATTATTTTTTAATAACAAGTATGATCTATATAACAGCGACCTTGTTCAAATGTGTTCATAAAAAGATTTTGGGATTTCCTAATTAAATATTCATTCATAGAAATAAAGTAAACTATACATTTAATGTAAAAAATGTTGGCAACATAAAATATGCTGCGTAATTTATAAAAATTAACAATAATCAAATTTTAATAAGGGTTAAAGTCGGGAACTAAAATATATTTACACTATGGGGAAATTATATTTTATGCTTTTGATTAAGTTTCATATATATTGTAAAGGGTCTAGTTTCTAGATAATTTAATATTTTGATTTATATAAATTCGAATTTGATTTATGAAATTGGTAAACATTATTGTTGTGAAATAACTAAATGAGGCAGCGTATTTGCAGTAAACTGATACATTTAGAAATTTAGACTAAAGTTGTTTTTCAATATTAGAGAAAAAGGATGAAGTTCTTGAAACAGTATCTTATTCTACAAAACAGAATAAGCTAATATCAGAAACTGAGGATGCTTCAAAATTGGTATCGGATATAACGTCTAAACAAAATATTCCAGAAGAGGTGACAAAGATAATCCGCGACTAACACAGGCAGCTAATATTTACATAAAATATTTTTTAATTTTTAGTCAACCATTGCCATAAATTACCCTGCTACCACAAATCAGAACAAAATAACATTGAATGATGACTGTAATAACGCGTCAATTCCAAAAAATAATAGCCATACATCGATTTATTTTATACTAGGAAACGAAAATAATAATTCTTCAAACAATAATCCTAAAATTTCGATAGATTGGATAAAAAATCCCGAAATTTCCAACCCAAATTCTAATACAATATTACAAATACCTAAACAAACCATCGCATTACAGAACCGTAAGTATGAATTATGCATGATTATAATATAAATACATTATTAATTTTTTTTAGCAAGTGCGCCTATCATGGATGAATATTTCAAGCAACCAGCATTTAATCCAATTTTCCAAAATGTTCCCTCACCTAATCGTATAAAAGAACCCGAAATAAAAACCCAAAAACAAATAAAAGATTAAAGATGAAGAGAAATTTCTAGCAACTTTTATTCGTCAAAATAAACTATCGCATTCACAGCGCAGTGTATCTATAGTGCACAAACAAGAACGAGGAGAATTTTTCAACATTATCATCGCAGTTGACCCAAAGACGCGAGAGATTTTATTGCGAGAAAAACAAGTGTATGTGGGTAGAACTCGATGCAAGTGCGAGGATTCATTCTATATTATTCAGTGTTATCGATGCGCAGGATTTGGTCACATGCAATCTAGTTGCCATAGAAAGAAACTAAATTGTTTAAAATGTGCTAGCAATCATGAAACGAAGACCTGCTCTGATTCTACACTGTGCTGTGTTAATTGTAAAATGTATAACGGAAGAAGCAAAACTACTCATGATACTGGGCATTCGGCAAAAGATAAAAAATGTCCCATTTATGAAGATCAAATAGCACGACTCAAATCAAAAACAAATTACGATACTGATTAAATATTGCATTACTAATATCAAATATGCCTCTTTTATGAATATAAAATAAATATTATAGAAATGTTCCATTGCTAAGGCACTAAAAATACACCAAAAAAGCCATGCATCGTTTGGTGAAACTTATTTTAAAACAATTTTAATAATTAAACAGAAGTTATGTATTTAAATTTTTATGTATCATTGTTGTTTTTTTTAATAAATAAATATAATCGCACACATTAAAAAATATGGTCACTTCCATTACATAAAAACCTTCTAATTTAACGATAAATAAAAAAACACTCGGTGTTCTTCTTATTTCATCTATACATGAATACTGTTACCATTTCCTGATTTCGCAATAGTAGGAATACATAAGAGCTGAGAAATAAAAATATTTTCTATTCTATCAATAAAATTGAGGACAAAGGTATTCACTTTCATAAAAGAAGGACCCTACTCTAGGACCAATATTAAGTTCTAACAAAGTTAAAACTTACCTCGCATCGATCACACGTCCGTCCAACGAATCGTTCTTTGCACTCGCATTGGCCAGTGAGGGGATCGCAGTCGGGAGCGAGTGAGCCGATCGGGTCACACGTGCATGGTTGACAATTGGCGGACACTGGGTCACCGTAGTGGTGCGCTTTGCAGCGGTCACAACGCCAACCTTCAGTGTTTCCACGACAACTCAGGCATTGTCCGGTCGTCCTGTCGCACGGATTGCCATTGCAGGAACACAGTGTACAATTACCGCCAGGCGTTGTTGGTGAACCAAAATAACCATAGTCACAACTGAAATAAGATTTTTAATTATATTGAAGGATGCGTAAAATAGTGTATATTGCACTAGATTCTATTTAGATATAATTATTTCAAAAATAGCTCAAATTGAAAAATTATTAAATCCATCACGTAATTTATATATCCAAATTACCATGAATGTTAAATTATAAATCGAATTAAAAATCTTGTAAACAATTAAGTATTTTGAGGTTTTTACAATACTTTGACAAATAAAATTCTCGAGTTTATAAATACGTTAAAAAATCAACAATTAAATTGGGGTGGTAAAAATTAGAAATGTAGAGAACAACATTTTTTGATACAGTGTTCTCTAAAATATAGGAACAAATAAAAGACGCTTATTTGTTGACGATAAAGTTTGTTATTTGATATTTCGAATTTACGTAGTTGAATAAACTGTTCCCGTGAGTGTACTTGAAAAATATATGTACCATCACGTAAACCACACCCCTACAGGGCTTCAGTTTTGCTTTGTCTTACCATAACAAAAGCTTTTATTGTTGGCTATCATTAGCAGATGCAGTAATAATTCATGCATCAATTTTATTTTAATACATTTTATAAAATTCTATTTTATAAGTTGCAATTAATAATATTTAAAAAAAGAAGATTTTTAACGAAGTATATGTTGGTTGTTGTAATGTAAACGTATTATTGATTCATATATATATATATATATATATATATATATATATATATATATATATATATATATATATATATATATATAAAAGTGCGTAAGTATATGATAAGGCATAAATGAAGTCCATCTTTTATAAAGTATAATGAGAGTGAAATTATCTTACATTTCACAATGATCTCCTGTATATCCTTTCGGACACTGTGTACACACATATGCATCGTTTTTCATATCCAGATCGAGTTCATCTAGTTGGCAACTTGGACTGAAGTTATTGCCATCATCCAGCAAAGGACATGCGCATTTTTTGCAGTCGTCCATAGTAGCGGCTAATGGATTCCCATAGTACCCAACGGCGCATCTCTCGCATATAAGACCCACAGTATTGTGTTCACATTCGCACCCTGTATTGTCGCTGTTGCATGTTGCCGAATGACCATTACAGTTGCATTTGATACAGGCACCCTGCTCAGTGTGTGTGGTGGTGTTTGTTAAGATGCGTACGTAACCATAGTCACAGAACTCACACGAATGACCTATTCATAAGAATAAACAATACATTAAATATATTGTTATTTTAATATATTCCTATATATTTCAAATTTAATGAATAAAAGATGTTTTTCCTAACGAGATACTTTAATTTATTGCCATTGATTTATTAATTAAATGACACATATTTAGTCAAACCAATACAATAAAAGCTGTTCAGTTATCATTTCATAAATAAGTTATATAATGTAATATAAAACAGAATAAGAGCAATTTGTGAAACAACTATAATTGCAATCGTGTTTAGTGAAATAGCAACTAGCAAACATGATACCATGGTTAAACGAAGCATATTAGAAAGAACATTCGTAATATTCGTTTGTAGAACGTGATACAAGAAACTACAATGGCATTATATATGTAAATGGTATTACAAAGTGAAGAGCCCACCTGTGTATCCTGTAGGACAAGCGCATTTCTCCACAACATCAGGTTTGGCGGCAACCGATAACATCGCCTGTTGCAGGTTGCCTTCTATCTGATCAGTATGAAATTTCGCCCGGAGTAGAATGTGTTTTATGTCAGCCAAAACACCCATAAACTGCGACCGAGTTACAGGATCCCCCCTATACTCAGTCCTCCTTAGCCGTGTCACAATATCTTTAACGCCCAGCGGTACATGGTACCAGTTCTGTTCGTGCAACACCGCCCGAATCGTGGCATTTGTTACAGAAAATGTGGCGTCACCATGGGCGATGCGGAGACCGTTCGCCCCAACCAGGATAATATTTGGTCCAGTCGTTGGTTTACCGCTTGTGTCACCGCGCATTACCACCCAATTTACCGTGTAAACGAGGTCGCTACCGTAGCTCTCTAACTTGTTGCCAGTGTACATGTCCGGTGCCAGCCAATAATATGCTTCAATTCCGGGAAATTCATAATTGCCTATTGATAACCAATGTGTATCCATATCCAAGACGGGCGTCATTGATTGTTTAGCTGTTATATCACACACTAGCCAGTCGTCTAACGTCTCAATCTGCAAATTAATACATATAAACAATAAATTAATTTTGTAAATAATTAATAAAAAAATTAAATCTAATATTTGATTTTTTTTTCAAATAAAACGTAATTTAATTATAATTCTTCTACTTGATAACTCTATTTTAGACAATAAATTAGTTTTGGTGAACCTTACGTATAAGGGCTACTTACTAGCTGAAGTGATAAAACTGATGATTCACAGACAGTAGCAACTCCAGAACAATAGCAAGTGGTGCATCCATCCAAGTTTTCGGCAAGTAATGCGAAATGACTCGCTTTACAGGTGTCACATCTTTTCCCTTGTACGTTTGCCTATCATATAAATAAAATAATAATGAGCTTGCAAAGGATTTAGAAGTAATTGTAAGGTATATAATAAGTCATTAAAGAAGATTATATGTAAATAATTCAGAGTTGTCCAGAAAGTAACACAGAACCTCTACACGGGTATATAAGCAGACAGCAATCGATAACAGTTAGAAATCTGTGTTCGTGAGAGCTAATCAACGTTATCAGTTAATAAAATGACGGGTGATGTAGAGATAAATGTTCGTGTTTAAATAAATATAGGATAGTGTATAAATAAATAAATATTAATTAAGTAAGTGTTTTAATATTAGTTTTAGTGTATTACATAAATTATTTAGTAGCGTTTAAGTTAAAACTAGTGTATAATCTCTCCACCTAATCAATAAAAATGTTGCAATCTATATATACATATATTCTTTACAAAATATTTATTCAATACTATTTCGCGGTTTTCGACATTTTATCAAAAACAATAAAGCAATAATTGCATAATAATAACAAATTTCATGTTGTTATGAGCATATTACATTTTAAATAAATAAGTAACGAACCAAGTTGATTAAATTATAAATAATTTAACGTTTTATTTCAATTTATAATAAATAAATAAATACAATACAATTAAATTGCATAAATCTAGAATATTGCACACGTGCAAATTTGATGGAGATGATGAAATGAAATACATAAATATGCTCTATAGAATAGTTTTACAAATTTATAGAATAATAGACAATTCTTAAGTAAAAATTGGTGGAGGCGCCGATTAGTAAATGGAAAAAAAATTGTTCAATCTAAACTTTTTATAATATAATACATTTACCAAATGAATAAAAATTATGCAAATTACATATATGGAACGACAAATTTGTTGTAGCATGCCATCCATATAATATTCGCCGTTTTTTATTACAATGTAGGCCAGGTTTTTCTTTTCAAATATAGTTCAGAATAAGATATCTATCAGATCTGCTTATTTGTCGGATTCGTGGCACCCCTGTACGCAATAAATATTTCTGTGCTTCCTATACCGTAAAAATAAACTTATAGAATAATTTTAGCGATTTAGGAAACTTTTCGAGTCCCGTTTTGTTTGGTTAGCCTGTTTCCAGATCCGTCAGATTTTATTATATTTGCTAGTTTTTATAAAACAGGTCATTAATGCCATAAACTTTGTAATTAAATATCTAAATAAATAATAATTAATAGTTTTATTAAATTTAAACAATTGAACAATCAAAAGTCGTATTTTATTTGAAGCCGTTTTCAGTTTTGTCTTTTTGAAGTAAAGCTATATGATCATTATTAAATGGATTTATTTAATAAATTAAATAATATAATATTTTCTACAATTTTGAAGATACTTTTATGCTACATATTTTTGTCATTTCGTGGTATTTTATTTATATTTAAGAAAGTTTCAAGAAAAGCACTGATTGATTTATTGTGAAGAATATAATTATGTATTGAAATAAAAAATTAGCAAATGAATGTAACATATTTTAGGTGTATTTTCAATATGTTGATGGTAACTGATATGTCAATAATAAATTCAACCATAAAATAGGAGTTGTAAATGGTTTGTTGTTTACTAAAATATACACAATTACACATTATAAACATATGTATAAAGTGGTATAATAACATGACATTAAACATTTTGTACCATGTTTATCCTGCGGCTGCAGGGCAAAGCTTCTAATTCATTGTAAATATTCATACAATTGTACTGTTTAATTAATTTGATTTGTAAATTTATTACAGATAATAGCAGCGTTATAAAATAGGTTTGCGGGCAATTGCTTATATTTATATTTGCTAAAATTGTTGATTGTAGTTCCCACATCAATACTTGCGGTGATTTGAATTTGTCATGCATTATATTTGCAGAACACACATTTTCCAACAATAAATATAATTTTATAAAATATAACTTGGTACCTGATTAAATCGAGAATTGGTTTCAAATTAGACTAAGGCAATTTAAAATACATTCAAATATGTGGAAAGGCGAAATAAATTTTATTTTATGTGACGCATTACATTTATTATTATTTATATAAATTCTTTTTACTTTCTTATACGAAGTAATAAGTAAGTATTATAATAAAAAAAAATCGATCTTGAGATCATTTGAAGTTTCCAGGATCGATTTTGACTATTTTTTATTATAATTATTTGTCAGAATATTATGAAACTTTGTTGAATAGTTAACAGTAATAATATCAATTTATATATGAAAGATGAATAACTTTTTAACATTTTAAATTTATTTTCCATACAGCCTTAAGAGAGGAATCTACCTTATTGTTAAGGCAGTAAAATTTAAGAATATAGAATACCATATCGCTTTACATACCTTGCACTCACAATTCCCTTCACAGTCGTCCCTGAGAATCGTGCCACGCGAATCACAGGGGCACGGTTCGCAGACGGGGTGACCCCTGAAGCCGGGAGCGCAGTGATCACAGCGGTCGCCCGCGTAGCCCGCTCGACACACGCATCGCCCTGCGTCAGCCGCAGGGAGCTGCAGGCACGTACCCTCCGACCCATTTAGATCACAATCGCACGGTACGCATGGGATATTGGCGTCCGGAGGTACACCATTCGGGCGGAAGTAGCCTGCCAGGCATTGCTCGCAGTTTATTCCGCTTGTAAAATCCTAAAAAGAAGTAGGCATTTACAAATCATTATTAGCGCTGGTTTATTGCATTTGGTACACTTTTAAATTTTCAATGAGCAATGGCACAAGTTTGTTTTTTTTTTAAACTACTACCGGTACTAACAGTTTATTAAAATATATTTACGATTTAATTAAATTTTATCGCGCCTATTCATAACGAAAATAAACCTAAAGTAATACTAAATTTCCATCCTCTTTTAATTCATGTATGTACGACTATATAAGATTCTTTTTTTTATCAAATTTAGTCCTGGTCTAAAATTGAATACAGTAGAAAAGGTTTTAAATTGAATTTAGGAAACTAGAAAGGTTAATGGACGTCCACAATCAACTAAAATTGAGTTATATAATGTATGCAAATAAATGTAAATTTCTGTTTTATTACTTATACAAACAAATTATTTAGCGTAAATTATTTCTTCATAATATCAATAAAGGTGTGTTGTGTTGAAATTTATATAGTAAATTTACAAAGAATTATTTTACTACACTGTAAAATTATAATTAAAAAAAAATTAATAAATATTTTGGGATAAGCATGTAAATATGCTTAACACATTTACACATATTATATGAATGGCTTATGTATTTATAGACGCAGTACATAAATATTTAATGTATTTGTAATTAGTAATTTACATATATGTATGTATGTATCTAGGTGTGTGTCATATAATTGTAAAATCGCTAACGAGTTCGTAAAGGATGTTCGCAAGTTGTAATGTATGTTAGAGTTGTCATAAGTGGGTAAGTAAAAAATAATAAAGTTATGAATGACTTGTCACTCCCTTTATTACCGTGCAATTGTGGCAAACGCCGCCGCCACGTCGTCGGCCGTACGTGTCCAGACTTTGGCCGGCGGCATCAACGGCTTCATCATAAATACATTCGGTGGCGTGTCCGTGGCATTGGCATGGCTCGCACGGGTGTCCGTCACGTGAAGTGCCCGGGCCCCATGGACGTTGATTATATAGCGGGCAACACTGTTCACAATGAGTGCCGCACGTGTGGTGTTGACATTCGCATTCAGGACCCTAAACAGATAAACATAGACAAAAATCAATTTTATTTGTTGAATTTAAATATATAGACTGTGATTCCAATACAAAAATGAAATTATTATAAATCAAATTCTTTAAAAATCATAAATCCCATTTAAACAACGAAGCACATTCATTTAATAACAGCCAATCAAAATAAATTAATTGTATTTGTGTTGTATTTAATTTAATCATTAATAAATACTATTAATATAATTAAATTAACTTATCTGTAAGTTTAAAATAACTGTGGACTTTAATATGCTTACCAAATAAAGTTATAATTCCTACAAAATTTAGTTTCATACTTCCATTAATGAAATATAATTTTGAAAGGATTAAGCTGTTTGGTGAGTTCTACATGAAACTTTTATATGCGGAACTACTCTGAATAATTTAAAATGTTTGTGTTGATGCAATATGCAAAGCGAATAAAATTTTGCAAACATGACGGTGTCATACAACATTTCCCTTAGGTATTATCCACTTTTCATTACATTTAAACTAAACTAACATGGTTATTTAAAGACTTATAAGCTTTTATATTATATATATTTAAAAATTCATGTTGCTATACTACATATATTACACATAATTCTGTTGTAATTCTAAACTACTGACACAGTTATAGAAATAAATATATCAGATTAATATTATCGTCAATACGTATAAGAAAGTTCAGTTGTTCCTTGGTTAAATAATTTTAGTATATGCGTAAATATAAAGTTATTCATGATATTAAAATCGGAAATAAAAAGAAATACTAGGAAATGCTATCGGAATATATTTTAGTTTATTATTAAATAAAGAATGAAATCTGTAAGAGATTGGTCCGCGTCTTTGCTATGTTATGAATGTGTAAGTATTACAATAAAAATACTTAACCAGTTGAGATAACGGTACACGAGTGATTTTCTAAGAATTTTCGGATTGCAAATAAATTGTTTTATATGTCGCACAATTTCGCATTCCACGCGCAATCATTGCATCCAACGAAACCAATCTGAACTTTTTTGCTTTTTTGTGCTGTGATTTAAAATTTCACATTTTTTAACGACATCATTTTACTTGTTTAATTGACAACGATTACATTGCGATAACAGAGTTTATGTTATGTGTTAAAGTTTTATAACCCCCCACAATTTTTTAATTGAAGTTTTAATGTTTCAATTTTACCTCACAGCCATAGAAATTCATTCGTAACTTCAGCATTATTTTTTATTCGTTTCTTGCAAACGGATACACAAATCTTATTTGTTTTGATGAAATTGGAATTAATACTAATAATAGTTAATCGTTTGAATAATTATGGTAACTAATTTAATTTTAAACCAAATAAAAATCCGTAATTAAGAGTTAAAATATATGTAATTGTATCGATTAAACACGTCTTCTTGCAAATATTTATTATTTTATATACGAATTCCATACTATTGCGCAATTTAATTTTATAATAAAAAATTTTTGTTTAAACTATTTTTATTTGAAAATATTACGATCATATGACCGAATACTGGAGCTTTTCAGTATTAAATGAGCTAAGCACTATTTGTGAGAATGCACGTTGTTAATAAAAGATATAATACATCATTTAATATTTTAAGAAATATATTTCGTAAAGACAGTGTACGCCTATGCCTGTTTTAATTACATAAAAGGCAATTACTTGATAGTTGCGGTAAAGTTGCAATGTATGGAGTACACTTGCGTTAAATTGCAAAGACGATGCTGCCAGGAAAAACGCCCGAGAGAGTCGTTTCTTTCGTATATCTACTATAGCGAGCCACACTCATTATGGTCACTTGCAGTATATTGATGGGTTTGAATTTATCAAGTAGCTTGATGTGATTATATGAAGAAACGATACGGCATACGCAATTTACAACGATGGAGAAATCATTGACGATATAATTACAACTCTTGCTTTATTAATTGTCCAGTAACACTTTTTATTTATTATCATATCAAAAGATTTGTATCTTCATACACTTTACACACTTGAGAGAAAGTTAATTGTGCAAAATATATAAATAAATACAAAAGGGTATTTTTGTGTCATTATACAATAATTACCGACGAAAATGAGAAAGTTTTTTAAATTTACTCTACATACACCGATGAAATAATATATAAAAAAAAAATCGATATGCTATTATATATGTACGCGTTTGCTTATCTATTTATTGAAAAAACATTTAAATTGAAGATTTGTTAATCATTTCATTGGTGCAATTATATATTACATTTACTAAAACCACAAATAAATCTGTTGCACTTCAAAGTAGAATTACAGCTATTTACAATTTAAATACGTTTTCCAGGGATAATTAATATTAGTAGAGAAATATTGAATAAAACTCTAATACTCACTAATTAATTACATAAAATATCTCTGAAATGATTTAAAACAATATATTATGGTATCGGTAATGGAATTAACAGTAACGTTATTAAATTTTCGCTCCACGCCAATTAAAATTTGTTGAATTTAATAGCTTGTACACGAACTAAGTAATAACTATAATAACTAGAGAAGAATTATTAAGGCATTTGGGAGGCGATACCTACCAGTTAGCTAGTTGGGTTGTACGCATGGAATGCGCACGTAAGGAAATTAATGTCTTGTTTTGCTCCTTCTGCAATGATTATTAGCTACTAATTAAAAGTGTGATCAGTGAACCGTTGCAGGTTAGCGGCTCTTGCACTAATTAGTAATCAAATATAGTAAATTATGACAGGCTTGTTGCACTCAGCTGTAGTTCATAATTAAAGTCTTTTCAAATATCTGATTTTACATACCATATGTACGACTTTAGAACGTTTTCATTTTAAGAAAAATTTTTTAAATTAAATTTTATTTGGCTTATACAAATCTTAACGCCATTCAAAAATGATCAGACTCAAATCAGGGAAGGTCAAGGTAAATTTTAGTTAAGATCTCGAGATCGAATTTCTTCATGATTACAATACTTACTTATTACTTCGTATAAGACAGTAAAAAGTAGAATTCATTATAAATATTGTTAAACTATTCGTTAAAATATATAAACTTTAAAAGAGCAAAGTACTTGTAAAAAGTTCATTGGAGAATTCCAAAAAAACACTAAATATAATATAATGACAAAAAATCATTTGGGATGTGAAAACAAATTAAATAATAATGTCTATGAAAAATTGTGTGTAAAGTGAAGGCTATTTATCATTTAATTTTTATGGTAAGAGCAACGCCAATTTTCTATAATTGTGAAGAAAATAGTAACTGTGTACTCATATTTCTTAAATCGTACCACGACAAATTTTTACTTTATAATTTCATATTAAAACGAACACCATGACAGTGCTCTTAAATAATGTCTATTTTGCAGTAAAAATAAATGCTAAGAAGGAAATCATGTATCACTGTGACAGCTAATTATTTCGAAACGAGTTACAATTTTGTATCTTAAAGTGGACTTCTTATAAAGCATACATGCATCCAATGTTTGATTTAAAAATATCTATTGAAATATTCAATAGTTAGAATAGCGTTAGAGATATAGATATTAGAAAACGAATCTTTCGCTTATCTAATTTCAATCTGTTTCATCATGTTGAAAGCGTAACTATTAGCCTTCGTAATAACAATTTCATTAATTGAAATTATTATTAAGGCATGACCGTGCATTATTCGGCGATCATTAATCTTAATTTCAACAGTTAACATGTATCAACACAGCAAGGAATCTGATCGTCAAATACGAGATAAGATTCACTGAAAAACTATATCTCCATCAGTGTTTTATAAGATTTTAAATTATATAGTAAAATGTACTAAATACAACTTGACTGTAATTTTATTTAATCTGTTCTATATATATTAGTCTACTATTGATTTTAGGGTATTTGTATTTCAATATCTGAACGAAATACGTATAAGAAAGTTAGTGCTGATATTTAAAATTGTTATTTCTGATTAAAACAAAATTTCATATGCTAATATTTTGGGATATTTTCAAATGAAAATTATATCAATTTCATTCTATTAAAAATTCTTGTGGTTTTATTTAAGGTGAAACATGTTAAATGATATGAAAAAATAAATAATAAAATTAGTCTTACCCCTGAAGCAACGTTATGCCTGCAAGTGTTCGCATGGCCGGAACACACGCACTGGCCACCGATGAAGATGTCCCGGATGGAGTAATACATTTTCTTAGCGAGTGAACCCTGGTGCCAGCCGGTAAGCCACCTGGGTCCCAGGTCACCGGCAGACACGCGGTGCTTCAGCAAACGTAGTCGCACATAACGAGCGCGTGTGAATTCAAGCAACTCGGGACTCGTCTCGTTTGCACCCGGCCGCCCGTTCACCAGTGATGTGTGAATCTAGAAAAATACATTTCAAGCTGTTAATATTAAAACTCAATTTCAACGTATAAGCATATATTGAATTTCAATTGTAACCAGTATTCTTCAAATAACAAACTTATGTTAAATTTTATATAAACAATGACTATTTGTTTCTATTCAAAATTGTAATATCTGATTTAAAAAAAAAACAATCCAGATGATACTATTTAACAATAATCTTATACAATAATCGCATACTTATAAAATAAACTCGGGAGAATTTAAAAGTTTTGTGTTAATTAAATTATAAAATTGAATAATTAATTTCATATATACATATATTATTATCAATAAAAATCTTGAAAAGTTCTTATTGGAGTAGAACGTTTTAGAAAAATTAAGAATTATTTTTGATACATTTTGGAAATTTTAATTAATTTGTAATTAAATTATAATAGTTTTCACTTTAAAACAATTCAGAATTAGAAATTTTCTTAGTATCGCATAATTAATCATATTTGTTCCTAATTAATCCGAACGATTAATCCAAAAAAAATTGGTTTATAAGTATTTTACAATTTAAACATAAAAAAAAACAATATTGCCACCGATCACCGAATGAATTTTGTCATTTATAATTAATTACTTGCTACTCTACTCAACTTCAGATCGTAATTACGCAGTAATTGAAATCTGCGGTAAAATGTAAAATATTTTTTTAGTAGATTATGTTCACAATATTTTCATTCATTTTAATATTTATTGGCCGATCACCTATTTATCAGGCAAATTAAATAAAATATATACTCGCCAGTTTATACTGCTTTTTTTGATAATTTTTTTTACAAATATTTTTATAATTTACCAATTTTGAATAAATAAATATAAACATATATTCCGAGGACGGCCTCCCATTCTCATACCATCCACCTAGCTCACGTAAATCTTTTTAGTCATCTTTTATTCGACATGTTTTCAATATGACCATACTATTTCATGTATTCTGTATCTCCTAGATACACCACAAATACCCAATGATCCCTATGAATAAATTGAAAATAATTAAGGTTTGGTTCATTTAAGTTAGTGCAAGTTTAGTTAGATTTGCATATGCTATAACCCTTTTGGTTATACAGTAACATAAAGTGTAAGAGATTAAAAAGTTTTGGGCAAAAGAGCTTGAAAAAAAATACGGAACTAGAATACAGCAATTTAACAGATTTTCATTGCTTTTGTTGGTAAGGCGCTTCATGAAATTGAATCAACCATTTTCGATAATGTTTAGAGCTATTACGCGAGTATAAATTTATAATACCCTGGCAGTCGTTTAGGTAATCCGATAAAAATGATTTAAGTTCGTTGAAAATTGCGCATTTTAACGAATTTTAAATCTCTTTATACTGGTAGATTAGTTTTATGTGTTCTTTACAATAATAACACGGCCATACCGAACGTTATTCCTACATTTACTCGACCATTCGACGACGAGTTAACCCAGTTTTCTGTCTCCCTCATACTTGGGTTGCGAAAATAGGATAACGTTTTACAAAATCGTATTATACGATGTTTGAGACAGATGAGCATGCTTAGTTAACTCTGAGCAGAAGCGTAGATTCAAATTGCACGCTTACGCTTAGAATGACAATCAAATATTTACTTTATTATACAAAATAATAAGTCAGTATTGTAATTATTGCCTTCCCTTAATTGAGTCAGATTATTTTTGGAGTGACGTCTGTCTGTCTGTGTGTAAATAGTTGAAGGTAAAATTGTGAAATTCTAATCTTGAGCTTTCTATATGCGTTATTTTGAAACAATATTCTAATCGAAAGTGCTTGTTTACTCTAGTCATTTTTTGCGTGGTTTGAGATTTCAAAAATAAATAATTAACGTTTTTTAATTTATTATATTATATAATAACAGTTTCCGAATTTAGTATATGTTAAATTGCAATATAAAACATAAATAATGTAAACCACTTATTTACAATATGAAATTTAGTAATTTAATTAAAATGCTACAAAGAAAACGGTTTATGGGATTATTCTTATTTAATATTCTATTCAGTAGTGAAACTTTTTTAATTTGAACGTATGTTAAAATTATTACTATGTCGACGATTGTTAACGTATATTCTTAAGGGAATATGCATATGCCATATATGTATTGTTTGTGTATCTTATACTTGTTTGAAAACACACTTAGTTCACGGTTATATCTTTTATCTTTGTTAGTTATTTTTAATTTAAATAATTTTCTTGCTTTCTAAATGCTTCTTATACCTTACGAGAATCTCTGTCTGCTTTATTTCTATATTACTTTTAATTTTTTCCTACGTTTTTCTCTTTTATATGCAAGTGTTTTTTTTATTTCTACATAACTGACATGTTTGTGCATGTTTTTTTAAAGTAAACTAACAACGATTTACAAAATAAAATATATTTTATTAGAAAAATGTTTTATAATGTTATACGAGAACTTTATTTATAAATAAATATTGCATTTCATATGTTTTATGCTAAGAAATAAACTAGAAACGTTCGTAAATTAATTATCTGATTTAGACATTTCATAAAATGTTGCACCCAAAAATTTTATTAAAATATAACTCGAACCCTCGTCTGAACCTAACTCTATTTTAACCACGACTCTGAATATTTAAACTATCATTCTGTTGAGAAATTAATGATGCTAAATATGAACGTTGGGGTTCTTTTTAGTTCACTAAATTCTATTTGAAATGACGAAAACTATAGCTGTTGCTTAACACGTCGATTGAATATTTCAAATTTATGTAATTGACAAAGAATTAAAAAAAATTCTGACTAAAGTAAAGGCGGTTTTAAATATGTAAAATGTATTTATACGAATGTAAATCAGTACAAAAATGGCATTTAAAATGGTGATTCGTTTACTCTCAATTAGTTTGGAATGCAACCAAATATGCAATGCAGCAGTTTTCAATTCGTTTAATGATAGGATCTGGATAGCAATTATTGCTAAGGAACCCCTTTAGAAGTAATTACATGTAACTATGCCGACATACAAGTCTCGAAGGGGGGTGCTGGCTGGTTGATGCAACCGTTATCTGACTAACATACGATGGAGGTCTGACCTCCCGTTCGTTCGTTCATTCGCTCATCTGACAAGTGATGGATGCGATAAGGTCTTGTTCTATTAACGTTATGGGATCGTTATGAAACTATCTGTCATGTTGCCCATTTTTGATCGTTTCAACTAGATTGATAATCGGAAAATGATAAAGTGAAATTGAAATTGGTTATGAAGTGCTCAGAGTATCAAGGTAGGTACTGCGATTCTGACCTATAGTGGAAGTGGGAACTTTTTGCTAGTTTTAGCTTTGCTATTCATATCTAACGAAATTATTTAGAATGCGTAAAAACTTTGTGTAATAAAAATAATATACATTCTAAATAAATTTTAAAAATTATGACAATCGTCTACTAGGAAAAATAAAAAATATTTCAATTAAAATTTTTCCGTTACGGTGCAATCGTTTATTAACTAATCTAACGAAATTTAGATTTACTAAAATAAAAACTGTAGAGAAAATAAATTCTTGTATTTATTTGAGAAATTTAGTAAAAAAAAAGTTATGTTGTCTATAATTAGCGTTATTATCTTTTGGTGCAACTGACCACTAATTAATTCAATATCGTACAATTGTATTTTGATATTAAACAAATTACAAAAATTTTATATGCATATTATCTTTAAAAGATCATTTTTCTTTTCATTAATATAAATCCTTAAATTAAAATTCGCCAGTAAAAATACTATTATCTTTATTATTATTATGTATTTTACACAATGAATACGAATGAATTGTAATAATATAATATAACTAATTGGTACCAATCATGAAAATAAACCTCTTTTATTGGATATTCGATGATTTAAATATTTTTCGAATTGGGATAATGAATCGACGAAAGATAATTTTTATTAATAAGCCAACCCACACCGAAATATTTTTTACCAATATAATCCGCAAATTTATAAAATTAATAGCTTACACGAAATGAGTGTCGATGTTTACCTTGATAAATATGCAAATAAATAAAAATTTATATATTTTCATCGCGTTTACATATTGACAGCGAACTGATGCTTATCAATTCAAAACCTGTATCGATAAAAATAAATGACATGCTCAAAAACTATGGGTGCAGTAAATATTTAGTAATATTGTCACGTATTTTTACCTCGCCGTTCTCCAGTGGATGTAGTTTTGAATAGTACGACGTGCAGATGACGTCCGTATCGGTGACGTAGTGCGGTTTCCCCGATGTTGCGGTCACGCCATGCAGTTCTGGACACTCGTCATCGCTGATAACGTAATATTGCCATGGAAAATACGTGTCACCATTCACGGATCGTTCCAGTATCCAAGACCCTGGTCGAGGTGAATTACCAGCTTTTACGATCACATATACAACTTGGTAAACCTGTCAACAGAGAAATTGGTAATTTAGAATAAGTTTATTGGGAAATTCTCTTAAATATTTCGTGAAATAGAAAACTTTGTATCGTATGTTTATAATAATGAAATAAATATATATCTTCACTATATAATTATAATATGTTTATATAATTCTACAATGATCGTGTTAACAATTCAAAATGAAGAAGAAAATTTAAAATAGTTTCGCTAATAGAAATTTTAAAATGGTTTGAAATATTCAGAAAATATATGAAATTATGCATTTGTGTTGTATTGTCGTTGGTATTTGTTAATGCGCAAGTTCAATTTATTGAAGTGAAAGATTGTCAACACGCAGAAGTATAACTAGTAAATTGATAAAATAAGAGTGAAAAGAATAATGTATGACAAGCACAACACGCACAGCTGGGTGGAAATGTAATGTGTACAATTGCGTTTTTGTGGTATCTGTAAATTGTTCGTTCGTTGTAAACTCAATGCTTTGAGATTTATGAGTGCAACCTCCTGGTCAGGAATTTCATCCTGTCCACTGTGTGAGTTATTACCTAGTACTTGATAACAAAATGCAACGCCATTTTTTGATAATAACATACAAACTTGTTACACATTTATTTAAGCATCATATCTGTTAAACTATTCGGTCATTATATATGAAATACACTGAATCGAGTCTGACTATTTTTGGAATAATATTAATATTATATAATGGCTATTGAAATGTGTTCTTATTTTATTTAATTTTACATAAATCGTATCAACAATGCCTAATTTTAAGCAGTTCTTTGTGATACCAGTTGCTCGACCAGCAACCTTTCGGAGTTTAAAATGTGTATATAGCTCAGAAATATGTTTTATCAGAAGATAACATTATTTCGATTAGTATTTCTCATCTGGTAATTCATATGGTGAGCATTTATAAATTAGTATATGTTCTTGATATATATCGTAACTTGTCAATACGACGACCACATGGGTCTCGTTTTATTTGTAAAATGTACCCTTGTGTACAATAATTATAACACACACTGTATGGTATTCGAAACATGGAAAGCGCATATTATTAAGCAGCGGGGATGCTATATAGTACGCTGTATATTGTAAACGCTAGGCTTATACAGGATAAACTGAACTAACGTGAGGTGAAGCCAAATTAAATTATTATAGTACTGATTCTATTTATATGAGTTCAACAATAAAGCAATTTTATACATTTCTTTCTCCTACATAGCACTACATGCTTGACAAATATAAACCAGCGTTAAAAATGCTATTTTTAAACTTTTGCAAGCACTGCAAAATGGTTTTTTAATTTTATATCAAGTAAAACATCGCGAAATTTGGCATTTGATCATATTATTCATGATTAGTTTAATGTATTTATTATTTAATGCAAATCATAACAAATAAAAAAGAAACTCATAGAGTATTTTTTTAAATAAATAAAATCCAACATAAATGAGAAATTTGTTTTAGATTTTCCAAATTAAATCATGATTTCGTGATACCGTTTTATTAATTATTTGATGAACTTAATTTATGGTAATTGCAGAAAAAATAACAGGTAAAAATCAAAAAGTATATATTTGACATTGAAAATCAGAAATTCGTAAAGTAAAGTAAAGACTAAAAAAATATGTACTTCGAAAAGTACAGTCAATGATAGTAGGTTATTAAGCTTAAACCAGGCTTTTCATAGCGAGTAAAAGAGTGTTTCACCGATAAAAGTATGCAAACACATCAGGGTATTACTTCAAGTAATCGGAAAAATCCAGGTGTAGCCAGTGGGCTTTGCAGGAGCCACTGGTCACACTTGGGCCTTACATATCACATACATCGTAAAATATCTGTTAAAAGCTCCATATTTTTCATATATAAAACAAATACTTTGGCGAAACAACCCATACATTTATTTTTTTCTCAAAATTGCGAATATCTCTCTAGCGCGTATTCCTAGATAAAATAAACCTAGATTAAAGTATTACTAACTTTCCATCGTTTTTCAATTCATGTACAACTATTTTATCAAGTTCTAAAACTAAACGCTTGACTATAAATACGGTATGTTCACATAAAACTACTAAATAATTTATACATATCTAATAAATTTGAAATATCTCATTGGAATAATCAACATACGAGTACATTACGTTTAAAATAACAGTAGCGTGTATAGAATAGAAGTTATTATAATTATAAGAAATGGCGCGTACAGTAGTTAGTTAAAGAACGTTTATGGAGATTGTACATTTGTTGTATACATGGTGTATTTTGTTTTATTTAACGTACATTTATTTTTAAGTTGTTTAAACCTAGCAATAGTTATTATTAACGATAATACGTTGCTTGTTTGACCTTAGCAAAATAGATAAATATTTTTACCGAAAACCTCGGACAATTAACTCTTTATAAACTATTTAAAAACAAACCAATATTTTATGCATTCTGATAATTTATGATAAGTACATAAATTGAACTGTGTAAAAACTATAGATTTCAATGAAACTGTTGTAATGTAAATATGAGAGATAAAATTTCAGAGTAATTATACTACAAAGTTGTAGACAATTAAAACTTTTTTGTTTGCGGAGAAAAATGTACGTAAGTGAAGTGTCAAGAACAGTTTCTCTTTGATTTGTGTTCAAAGTTGAAAAGTTTTAGTTCCGTTGTGGTTTGTAGTGAAGAGTTTTTAAATTAATAATTACTGTGATAAATCTTGAAATAAATTCATGTATAACAAACAAATGTAATTCTAAAAATTATATAGTTCTGTTGATTTCTCGAGATCGAGTTTTTTATTGATTCAATTGATTATAACTTCGAATAAGAAAGTAAAAAGGTTTAATTTGAATTAAAGCAATAAGTAATTTTTAAAAGACAGCAATGTTAGTACCAAATAAATCTTTAGAATTGTAAATGATGTGTACATGAATGATAATTTAATTTATACAGGGACTAGCTTCCATACAACGAAATATATCATGTAAGCAATAATAATAAAATACAATTCCTTAATAATATTTATGTATTAGAAAATTATAATATTGAAACAATTTAAATAAATCAACAATATCTGAGGGCATGCGTGAATGATGCAATAAAACGTATACAACGATTAACAAAATAAAAAGCACAATGCTAATTATCAAGTTAACTCTTGACTTCCTGTATCTATAGTCTATTCCATAACATTTTAATTATTAATTCACAATAAACGCAATACGAGTTTCTTATGAAAATAATCTAGAATCGTCCTTCTAATTTTCAGAATCCTCTAAGCATATAATTTGGGCAGTTAGAAATCAGTGTTCGTGTGAGTCGCTTTCGTTATAAGTTATCAGTAAATAAAATGAAGAGTGATATGTTTAGATAAATAACAAACTGTAGTGATAAATATTGGTGTTTAAATAAATATATCATAATGTATAAATAAATATTAAATTATAAATTGATGAGAATTTGAGAAAAATCCATCAGGCTTCGCCGGGAATCGAACCCAGAGCCTAGTAGACCGTAGATCCAAAGGCTCTGGGTTCGATCCCCGGTGCAGCCTGATGTATTTTTCTCAAATTCTCATCAATTTATAATTGGATATATTACGTTGGTACATTTCCAATAATAAAAAAAACTGAGTTCATCATTAATTTCAAATAAATATTAGTTAAATAAGTGTTATATTAGTTTTAGTGTATAAGTGTAATAAATAAATGAATATGGTAGCGAATAAGTTAAAAATGAACGTTTGATTTCTCCAACTAATCGTTAAAAACGTTATGGTGCTATAAAATGATCATGAAATAGACTATAGATTAGTTGTTTAGGAGCAACATACACACGGAACATAATGCAGCAAGGCGGCTAGGCGCTCAGCACGTTTGTGGGCGTAATGAATTACAAAATCACTACCATTCCTTTGATGTAGTACCTGACAGCGGCACTCGCGGCGTTCGCGTTTCGTCGTTCTCAACTTGCTTGCTTTTACCCTTGCCGCTGTTTACTACTATAACTAACCAGGTACTCCGCAATTCCACACCCGACATTATTAATTAGAAATTTTACTTCATCTTCATTCGAAGATACATTGTTATACATCACTGTACAGCTAATTGGCATGTCCTTGTTCTCATATCCTAGCGGGAGAACTGTTTTTGTTACACGTACAGATGGCGAAAAACAAAAATTCTACTTCGTGTTACTTCAATTAATTAATTAGTTCAGATACTGTGTTCTGACCGCAGTATCTTACTTTATCACCGTTGATCATATTTTAAACATCTAAATTCTGATCCCGGAGTCGAATATTGTTAAATTTGCAATTACCAATTTTGGAGTCAGATACGCGTGCCTAATTCTAGAACCTAGTTTAAACCTTAGTCTTACACTGAGATTAAAATTTTTATTTCATAAATAAGTCAAGGTCCGTTCTCTGAATTCGATATCAAAATTTAGACCATAGAAACTAATCTGAAATAAATATATATAAAACAATTAAAACAACGATTTATTAATTAACTAAACACTGAAAATTGAAATATTTTCGATTCTTCTCAATACTATTTAAAGCTAATCTCATACGCGCGTATTCATAGAGAAAATAAACCTATACTAAAGCAATATTAAATTTCCATCCTCTTTTAATTCGTATTATACGGTAGATATTTTATAAGTAAAGATATTCAAAAGAATTAAGAATTCTATTTTGTTGACACTTATTACGTATAAGTAATGCACGTCGCCTGAACTCAGGCGGAAAGATTTAAACTAAATATTACCTAAACGAAATATCAAGAAATAAAAAACACATTGTCAATTTGAGTCGGATTAGCCTAGAATTATGTTTATATTATAATATATATATATAAAATAAATGTATGCTGAAATATATTTGAAAAATTAATGCAATATAAATTAATAAATTTTGGTACACCTATTTTGTTCAAAGAACTTTATAGAACACGTTATGATATTTAAATTTGGTGTTAAACCTCAAGTGTGGAATTTATGTTCGAAGTTAATCTGTATTCGCCATAAAGCACTAAATGAGAAAAAGCCACGTAAACTGTAACATTTGATAATTCATGATTCATACGCAGTAGTTGCCTGTAAGTTTCAAATGTCTCGTGCATCTGGTAAACTTGCTCCTTTGTCCTTTGTTAAAATATATTTATTTGAAAAGGCTTTTGTAATTCGTTACCGGTTTCGCACTTCAAGTAGTCGCTTTTATTTAATAGTCATATTTTATTATATGTAATAATAACAGTGTTTAACGTTTCCACAAAAACATAAAATTAACGAAGGTTTTATTTCGAAAAATATATTTATTTATTAAACAAAAAATTAAAATTACATGGTTCACAAAACAGCTGTGCTATGCGAGATTCTACTGAATGTTGCATGTAATTAAATTTTTCATATGCAGCAAAGCGCCGCAAGATGGTTTACATTTCTTTTGTTGCAACGTTTTTTATTTTCCGCAACACCTATATGATATTATATGAAAATTATTACCATATTGTAATAAAATTTAAATGCACTAGAAATGTATGGGCAAATACGTAAACACTGAATAATTAATTATTAAAGCAAAATGTACCCAATAATAATAAATAATAACAAAATAAAGGGTCCTAAAAATTACCAATTTTAACGATTTTATACTGATTTAATCGAAGCTTTTGTTGTCTTTTAACGTAATTAAAATACATCCAGAAAATATATAGTTTCGTTCGCATTGACATTGTTTCATCGTTAGCATATATGTACGTGGTTTGGCTGTATTTAGTTTAGTTAGACTCAGAAACCGCAATTACTGCACCAATTTTTAACAAGCGAACCTTTTTTAAAAAAAAGTCCTGGAACAATGGGCATGGAGTTTAATGAACAGATAACCAAATTATAAATCCTGGCCCTACATTGTTGTTTAAATTGAATACTCTGCCTATTTATATTTTCTTTGTTACAATTAAAACAAAAGAACAATGAAAAAATAATTGTTTTTCATTTTTATATATAATAAAAAAAATTTCCGTACGGTTGGCTAATTAAAAGAGCAATTTTAAGTTTAACACACAGTTTAAACTCTAATATTTCATTCTGTATTTAAATATAAACAAAAGATGAAATATTTATTTATTATCTCAAATTTAACAAAATGTAAAAGCTTATGCGCCTTTATAAAAGTGAGACAGCTAGAGAAATTAAAATATATGGCTGCTCTTTGATATTTTACTAAATTATTACCATAATTAATACAACAATTACTACCACAATTAGTACCACAAGCGATGTGTACTTTCATTACCACGTAAATGCATTTGCACTTCCAGATTAAATGCATTTACCGCCATTCGCACGTATGAGCATTTTCACGTATTTTCGAAAGCATTTTCAAGCAATTGCACTTATTGGTATTTGCACTTCTACTACTTTTAAATTATCTGTTCATACGGTATATTAATCATAGGTGCAAATTCTGATACCTGCTAATGATAGATAAGCGCAAATGCTTGGCATTGCTTTAGAAAATACGTGCAAATCCTGGTACGTGCAAATGGTGTTAAGTAGATTCGACTTGAAAGTGCAAATGCATTTACGTGCTAATGATGCACCCCGGTTAAACAATATCCTTCCTGTGTATGTAAACAATAAAATATATACTCTCTTACGAATTATTATTGATTATAGATTACCAAAATAAAAACAGTCTTATTCAAATTCAGAGAAATGCCATCGATGCAACAATAAAACATATTACATTACAGACTCGAAAGCTCGCGCAAACATAAATTTTATATTTAACGTAAATATTTTATATTCGTACAGGTGACAGTCAATATTGAAAAAAACTACCGTTTATCGACTAAATCATGTATCATATTGATCACGATTTTTAAGAGAACTACTATTGCAACAATAAAAGAAAATTATTGCCTAATACATTTCTCTAATCGTAGTATAGCAGATTTTAAATAACAGTACATAAAAATAGAAAATTGAGAATAATATAGCTCTTAAGACAATTCATTATTTAAATATATATTTTTTCCAAAATCAATACAGTATCCAAAATAAAAAATAGAATAAAAGTGACGCGAAACTAAGAAAATCTCATTTAATTTTCGTGAACATAAGTAAAGCAATTAATATATTGTGTGTACGTAACGATATGCTACATAATTTCGAGCGCGTAACAACAGGAACAGATGCAATTGTATAAGAACGTGTTGGTGAGGTTGTGCTTGAGGACAATGAAACAGAATTCCCACATGTTATTGCCGTTTAAGCTATCTGATGTTAACAATTGTATGTCCTGAAATGGAATGCAGGTTGATGTGTTGAATTTCTAATGGTCCCGCGAGAGAGGATGTTGTTTGTATCTTTTTGTGTTTATGTATACATATATGTACATACATATGTATGTGTATGATTCTGTATTATATTTGTGAGTGCTTTTTTTTGTATGTTTATTCCATGAAAACTTGTGACGTTTCTTTTATGAGATCAAACGACATTTTCTCTATCGACAAAATACCTGCATCGAGTCTCTTCTCTGTTTTGTTATTCGCTTTTAAATGAGTTCCGAAATATACTGTAGCTATTATGCACGACGTTTGTAACGACATCATGTTTTATCTTTGTCTTGACTTCGTGAGAAAACTCTCTGATTCTTGTTTTGAATTGGAAATTACCAATCCCATAATACTGCCGCTCTAATAAATATATTATTCGCTAGACTTTATTTTCATGAACAATCGAAAATCACTTCTACATTTTGAAAAATTAATGAATTTTCAGTTTCGAGAATTTTTTTGCAATATAATTGCAAAATAATAAAAGTAATAGAGTGTAAATATAAATAGTAGAAAAAAGAACGATAGTATTTTTTACAGTTTTTTTACGTCACTACCAAAAATCAACTTATGTATTGGAACAACTATACTGCGCAATGAACAAGTATGTTTTTTTTAATAAAATTATGGGCTATGAACTAGTAAATGTCATAAAACAGTAAAAAATGAAGACAACTACCATCATTTGTCTGATACCTATCATCAGTGTACTGTGAAGTAAATATACTTTTTTCATTAGCTAGTCGTAATATTTCACGTCTTAACATAAACGACCTCAATTTATATTACGCTCGTATTAAAATACTTCACTTAAGTTTTTTTTTTAATAAGCCTAACTTCATTTTCAACATTACTTTTAGTTAAAATTAATCTCCAAATAATAATTAACAATAGCGAATTGCTTTTTTTCAACAGAGTTATAATGGCATAAGACAAAAAAAAAAATGAATAATTTTTGGCTGAATTTTAATTAGGTATAGTGGTGCGACTAGGCTTTAGAGAAAAATTCAATACACAAATGTATATGAAAGCAATAATTTTAAGCACACAGACACTAAATAATACTTGTTATGCACTATGACTTACTCTATTTATTTATTATTTTGTTCAACTAGGGAATAAATGTAAATGAAGTTGTACTAAATATTAGCTAAAACATTCAAGTGGTGCTAAATAGCTTGAAAATAGACACCAAAATTAGGAGTAAATTTGAATTTAATTATTAGGAATTATTCATTTAAAGACAGTATCTAATTTGCTGAAATACTTTTATTCGCCAAGTTTAAAAATAAACACAAGGTTAATTACGGAAAGAACAACACAGCTGTGTTCAATTCCATCAGAACCAGCAATGAAAAAAAAGAAAGAAGCAAAAGAAGGAAGAAAATAGACGACGAGAGTCATCGCTATTTTGCAAATTTGATGAAATTCGAGATACTCGGAGTGTTGTCAGTGCCGAGCAGAGCAGATCAGAGCAGGGCGGCGGATACCATTGAACAGACGTTGTTCCGAGAGACATGAAAGAGGCAAGCGCAAGTCGAGCAAACCGACTTGCAGATCTGGAGCGCCCAGACAGGCCAGCGTGAGATCTCGCTACGCTGATAACAAATGAACATACCCGGGAGTCTTTCTTCTCGGGGTCGGGATACTGTCATTTTGAAATGTTTGCACTTTGCAACGAGGACACAAACATAACTGCTAACAATAGTTGGAAATGGAAAATCAAGCAATTACATTCAAATATCAATATTTAAATGTCAATCGTAATTACTTTAAAACAACTTTTCTATAGAAAGTATACGCAACTTTATAAAGCTTAGAATTTTAATAGGAATCATACACAAAAAATACATCCAGAAAATTTATTTTCTTAAAAATATAATATCACAAAAATCCATGACCGCCAATAATTTGTTATGACAAATTATTTTCTAAATGTATTTAAGTAATTAATGTACGAAATTAAAAAATTTGATTGAGAGATAATATTTGCATAAGTTAAAAAAACATGTAAATGCATATATTTTTGGTTTCGATATATATTCGAATATCTATAAATCTTATAAATAATCGTAGACTATTAGTCGTTCAAGATAAAATAATAAAAAATATAAATATAAAACCATTCACATATAGAGTCTGTAATCGATGGTTGATCAAATATAAATTATACTCTTTATAGTAATCGAATCAGCAAGAAACCCATTTGGAAGCGAAGATGGTAGAGATACTTTAAATATTTCGAGAATGATTACCACAAAAAAGGTACCCTCTAATCATTGAATAGCCTAATGTAGCGATGGACGACGAAAAACTGATTTAACGTGAATTTTTAATCAAAGTAAGTGTAACCATAAAAAGTTGAACGGCTATTCTTTTTAAGCTGGGAGACCATATCAAAATCAGGTCTTAAATTACTCTTGGTATCATTAATAACCACGGGAGAGATTAGGAAATGTTTTTTAAACGCCTACTTAAAGTGTGGCGATGTTACGCCACTGACAAATAGACACCAACAACGGACATACGACTAAAGGAAACTTTTGGAAGCACAGCGTATATAGCTTCCTTAATTATCTACTAGTAGACAAAACGTATCTATTTCATATTACAGGCTGTATATGTTATGTACTTCATAGATCCGTTGCATTCTGGTAGCGGTAGTATGAATAGTTAAAAACAATTGTTGAAATTCCATTTAATTTCAATATTTGAAATGCAGCATACATTAGACGAAAATAAATATATAGTATATATATAAAAAAATGTATGCGAAGAAAAGTAGCAATAATTATGTAATAATTTATTTTATGGAGTATTTAAGAAAGTAATATAAATCACATAGAAATGATGAAAATGTGCCCTCCTTAGTAGTTGTATGGTAGTACACCAATGGCAGATTGGAACAGAGAAACGAAGAGAAACAATAGCATTCCGAATGAGGTACATGTAAGGACATTGCAATGCCGGTTCTGTGACCACAGCACCCGTTGACATATTACACGAATGTATTACGCCCTTTATGGTAACTCGTCCAACCATGGGAAATTCTTAGGTCTGGCCGTATTTACTTTTATGGTTCGATTTTATCTGGTCACCGTTTAGGTTAATTTATTTCTGGGCAGTTTACTTTTTGTTCTTATACGCATACGCGAATAAAGCAACATGCTACACACATCGATGTCTTAATATAGGCCGATAATTAAAGTTTTAATTTTCTTGTTCACTATATTGATACTGCATTTGGTTGTTTGCGAGAACTGAAGAGATAATTATGAATTATCGTTTTCTGGTGCATGTTATTTGCCAATTTCTGATAAATGATAATGTATTGGCTTAATAAAACCAATAGCATGTTGTTGAAAACTAGATACAGTCCGCCAAATTATATACTAAATAAATCTGTCCCCTGACGTCGTTAAATAAGGCTTTTCCATTAAGTTGTCGAGTGAACAAGTGTACAACTGTTCTTAATTACAAATCGACAAAAAAGAATTAATGTAATCAAGGTCCATGATCATCGATTCAGTAGCACAAATTAACTAGTTTTGGTTGTTAATGGCTTTGATGAAATATTGCAGTTATTAGTTTAAATGGGAATTGTACTATCACGAACACTATAACGAATCTATAACTTTCCTCTTAGTCATTTAATGAATGGCTACAATCGAAGATTGTCTTTTCAATTAATGTTATTATGTCGCAAGATGATAAAAGTATCTTAGTACAAAGCCTAATATGCACTTAGAACGTGCCGAAATAAATCCGAATTACTTTCTTATACGCAGTTTAAGTAAGTATTGTAATCAAGAAAAATTTCGATCTCGAGATTTTTACGGAAATATACGTTTTGACCCTGAATCGATTCCAACTATTTTTGGAATGACGTGTGTGTGTGTGTGTGTGTGTGTGTGTGTGTGTGTGTGTGTGTGTGTGCGTGTGACTGTGTGTGCGTGTGTGTGCGTGTGTATGTGAGCGCTCTATAACCCAAACGGCTTAAGGGAAAATTATTAAATTTGAAACTTAAGATTTGTTTGTGCCTGGCAAGAAAACCTCCTATTTTTGAAAACAATATTCCGACCGGAAGTGCATGTTTATTCTAATTCTAATTTTTTGCAGTTTCTGTAATTACTCAAAAATAGTTGCAGTTACAGAAAAATTGTTACATTAAAAATTATAGATATTTTGTATAACTTTTATTTGAAACTTTTTTTCCCAAACGGTACCGGAAACAAGAAAATGGCTCTTGAAATTTCTTCTTATTAGATTTAATTTTACGTAAATCATCTACGCCTGTCAATTGTTTATCAAAAAAAGCAAAACAAACTTAAATAATTTGATGTTTGACATTTTATATTTATTCAAAGAAATATATTTAGTGTAAAAGTGTTCCAAAGGTTAGAAAAAATATTATAAATTAGAAAAATAATGAAAATAGTAGGTGACTTAACCTAAAAGCGTATAAGAAAGTTCGGTACATAACACATATATTTATTTCACTTCCTCTAATTTTTCATTATAATAGTATACAACAATCGCAAGCAAATATACAACAAGCTGCTTCATTTCCATAGAGACCACCCATAATTTTGATTTTTCAGCGTGTACACAGTATTTATATCGCTGATTAAAAACATTCATATTTACAGAAATATCTGTTAAATTTATTCGGGGAATAAATTTACAAGGTATATAACTTAATATAATATAAATTAACGAAGAATAACACATTTTTATTAATTTTTTCAGACATTTTCAAAAAAAAAATGGCGAAGTTTTTTAATAGAAGTAAGAATCAATGAATTTATATTTTAGTTTACTTAAAAATATATGTTTATTTTTGCACTTTTCAGTCAGAAAATCATTCGCCAATATTAGAAATATATTCAGAAAGAAAGAAGATGACAATGTTAAATTAGAAGATACCGTCAAATTTTTTGGAGTGGGATTTATTTGCGCACCGTTTTACATGGGGGAATGGTGCGTCTTTTCGGCCATTGAAATTTAAAATTTTAGTGGTTAATTGACAATTTTAGTATGAAGTTGGACGAATTTCATAGTTTAAGTTAGTTATATGGATTTTTAGTTTTAAGTTCTAAAAAACTGATAAAGAGACATAGTTTTAAGAAGTGTTCAAATAGAAAAAAGAAGATAGTAGACAATAAGAACTACACCTTCCAGTAGTTCCAATTACTCGAAATCAGATTGTTAATATTTTGAAAAACATACGTATTTTAATGGATTTATCAAAATTCAAGTTAGAATAAACATTTACCGATTACCTTTATGAAGATTTTTTGAAATTTACTGTGGTAGGAAAATAAGAACAAATTGGTCTAATAAGCATTAAGACTACATAGACATAAGAAGAAATCAAGAAAACAAACAAATTGCAAGTCATTTATACAAATAATATGCTCCAAAATTCATGTTCTTTTATATTAAAATTTGAAATTATTGTTATATATTAAACAATCTTGTAAAAAAATCCCGTTTATGTTTGGCATCCAATTTCATTACTAAAAATATATTTTGATTTCCAAATTTACCAATTTTGTTTTATTTGTTACTTTTAATGCTAATCAACTACACTCATCTTAAGAGGAGAAGAAACGACTAAATTTAGTCTTACCCATATTTACAACTTTAGAATCAGAGAGAAGTGAAAGAATGTGTTGTAAAATAATAAACATCTTTCATGGCTGACACAGAGCTTTCTTATATGTATTTTACGTATAAGAAAGTTCAGTATCAGGCATGACAGATATTTTACTTTCTTCAAAATTTTTATTATATTAAAATTTTTACTTTCTTATACGCAGTATAAGTAAGTATTGTAATCATGAACATTTTCGATCTCGAGATTTTAACGGAAATATACGTTTTGACCTTCCCTGAAACGATTCCGACTATTTTTGGAATGACGTCCGTATGTGTGTGTGTCTGTGAGCGCTCTACAGCCCAACGGATAAAGGTAAAATTATGAAACTTCAAACTTAAGATTTGTAGACGCCTGGCAAAAAACCTCGTCTTTTTGAAAACAATATTCAAACCGGAAGTGCATGTTTACCCTAGTAATTTTTTGCGGTTTCTGCAATTATTCAAAAATGGTTTTTTTTTTCAATATTTTGATTTAATTTTGACCAAACGTTAAAGGGGATATCCGGAAAATAATCGGTATTCTTAAAATATTCAGACAATTGTAAATTGGTATTTTCATGTATTATTATCAAAAAAACAAACTAAGGATGATAATGATGGATTGCAATGGACTGAATTCTATTAAACCGATCAACCATCATTTTTCAAACGAAAAAAATGACAGATAAAATAATTTTTCTTTCAAGAAGAAAATGAGCTTTACTGAATCAATCTGAATTGAACTGTCATACATGATTCAATACCAAATAGATGAATTTGTATTTGAAATTCATGGCAATTTACCAAAGGCGACATCAAATGATCTCTAAAAATAATATTAGATTGGTGTATAAAACATATAATTTAAAAATTATTGTATATTTACGTCCATAATAAATAAAATTTACATTACACATAAGTACTTTTATCAAATCATTTTGTCTTGCAAAATTTTTAGTTTTGGATATTAAAAGAGATTTCAATCGAAAGAAATAAATTTTGCATAGGCGAATGAAAAAAATATAAATAATACTTTATACATCTCAATATAAATTAGATCGAAAGAATTCAGAAAGACAAATATATTGCATAAAACGATTTTTAATACATGTTAGAAATATACGTCAAATACGTGAATTTGAAATTTACTCATTATAAAACTCCTTGACCGATAGTCAAAAATAACCCTTATATAGTGAAGGATTTTTAGAAAAAGTATAATGCAATTGCATTTGATAATGCTAAATATGTATTCTTTAAAAAATTAAGAGATGTGAAGTAAAACCATATCGCAATTGTAATTTAAAGCAAAGCAAAGCAACGCCAATTTAATTTCACGAATAAAAGCGCATTCCAACGTGCTTTGGTTAGTATGTGTGTTTGTGAAATATCTCCATTCTAGTGCAACAGCAACATGTAAGTCGTGCTTGCGCACCCCGGTTCACAAAGGAATGAAACGAGAGAAGGAATTTTAGATTTGTGGCAGAAACAGAGAAAGTGTAAAAACAGTTTCGTCTAGTTATACTTCGTGCTTGGTCACGTCTTTTTGTTTATATAGGCCAAACAACACTGTACCACCGTCACCAAAGTAAATCAACAGGCATCTCCTCACTGTAAGTTACTGACAGAATGCCTACAGATGAACAAACTCTCTAACTCAAATGTCTCTTGACATACCAAGAAGATTGCTTCTTTAGGGAGTGTAGATGATTTTGTTTGTTTGAAAATAACAAGGACGCAATGGACCGCATATTTTAGCCCTTATCATTATTTTTATCTATTACTGTATTATTAGTTGACGTATTTAAAGTCTGGATTACGATAATAAATTACAATTGTAATAACTGTACTTATAAATTCGATAATAAAAATAATTCTTGATACTACACATTCAAAATAGTAATAGTAGTAATAGTAATAGTAGTAAGTAAGGATTGAGTTCATTGGTGAAAGATTGTTAAAATACGAATGTCTGTCCGATTTGATGGAAAAATATTTAATTTATTGTTAATTAAATTGGAAATGTTCTAAATTACATCTATCAATAATCTTTGATAGTTACATGAAATTTTTTGAATGAAACAGTTTCAACAACGCTAATGAACAAGTATTTCTAAGCATTGATAGTATCGCAGGTTCTAGGAAGTGTTTCTAACTTAAAAAAGCAATCATTTGTTGTTGTTCCGTACAACGGAGAACTACGACTATTTTTTCTGTTATTTTGCGCAAATAAAGTATTGTATAATTTTAAATACATTTTCTACATGATATGAGAAAATATGAATTTTTTATTAAAAGTGTTTTTGTTGTAATTATAGCTTTATAAAATGTACACATATTTTCAAATTAAATAAAAGTCTAAAGAGACCCATTAGTGAGTTGGGATTAAATATTATAAGTACACATTTAAATTAATTATTTAATTTATTATAAGTAAGCATTCGCACAAAAAGTATATCTTAGTTTAATTTTATAATAAATTGAATAGCCAAGAATGAATGTATTTAGAAAATAACGCCATATTGCGTAATTTATTATTCGGTTTTAAATAATCATGTAGATGTGAAATTAGGTGGAAAATAACAATAATAATATAAGAGTCGTATATATGTATATTGTATTTTATCTGTTAATAGTCTGCATAAAGCATCTTGTTTGATAAGCACCCACCCACTCTATCTCAAAAACACCATAAATACAATACGTAAAATTAATTTCAACTAGAAACGAAAGCAATAAATAACTTTTGTCTGTCAAATCTTATCTTTTATATTGAAATAGCTATACGTGGAGTTAAAAGACTATTGTCTAGTTCCACATGTTTCGTTTACTATATCACTGTGTATGTATATGTTGAAAATCCGAACGAGATCATATCGCCGAGCATATAGCAAGTAGAGGGATTCAAAACCAAAAAGACATCAAAAACAAATGCCATTAAATCAAGCGTGTACAAATTTCACGCCCCTTAATAAGGGGTATTGAATACATGCACTCGTGCAGGCACTGATCATGTGATTAAAATGTTGACTCGGTTTTGGTTTGGTTTGGTGTGGACCACGCCATACAGCTGCAGCACGGACGCGCGGACGTGTTCACAAGTGCCTGGATTGAATTACTAATCAGGTCATCAGCTGAATCAAATTCTAACTAATCATTCGATTCTTCATGCTGTCGACAGCTAACCAAAACGATGAAATCCGGAATAGGTCACTGTTCATCCGCCATGAAGTTAGAAATAGAGCGTAGCGTACATAATCATAAATTGCTGATGCAACCGTATTTGGTTTTTTTTTTTGCTTACCCTAACTTTACACAATTTAATTTAATTTATTCTAACTCAAATAAACCTAATGCATCCTACACAAACAAAACATGATTTTATTTCAATTTATTCTGACAACATTCGCATTTCTTTAAAAAAATCTTTTTTGGTAGTTTTTTATAGGATATTTTCTCAACTGATTCGCTGTCCGACCTAAGCATTTTTTATATTTTTTAGTACGTTATTTCTTCATATAAAACTATATTAAATAATTAAAATTTTATTAAGTCACTGAGTAATCAACTATTAAATAATAATTTACGCTATTTGCTATTTCTATCAATTTTGGAAACAGCAAATACTTCTTAGATATTTCATATCCAGAATAAAGAATTATAAATGTATAAAATTACATAATTAATTAATGTATAATTATAATCATTAAAACTTGAAAAATATCTATATTTTGATACCAATAGATCTTTTATAAATACTTGAGCGAACATTTTGGTATTTAATCTTGTTGATTTCCTGTGCAAATACTTCATTGTCTTTAATTTCATGATAAGTCTCAAATTAATGTTCTATTATGTTTCATTATGATGACTGATATAATGAACGTGTACTAAGAAGAATTTAACATCGTAAATTAAAGTATTAATAAAATAGAATTACTTCATTAATTAGATTGGTACTAAAAATTAAACGGCACATATTTATCTTCGTTGGTGGCATTTTCTTAATACAGCTGCTGAGTTCCATGAAATGTATTTTATTCAAATTCTATAGTCTCAAAACCCAAATTGAGCACTGAATTTTTTTAATGCGTAGTAAATATGTTTGTTTAAATAAGAAGCATAGTAAAACATAAATTATTATAAATATGATTTATTAAATATACCTATTAAAACCTACAGAACTATAGCAACATAGACAAGAAGTTCAAGTGGTAACTGGTACACTTTTTGAGGAAATATATTTATTATTATTTTTAATGAGAGTTTTATATATTAGTTGCCCTTTCAAGTGTTGGTATTATATTTATTTAATACTTTGAATGAGATTATAAAATGTTTAACAAAAACTTATTCACTTTAACAAGTAATGAAATAGAATTAAGCTTAAGATCAATTATAGTTTGCATAAAATGTTTAAAATATTTTGTATGATGTTCAGATACAACGGTGCATAAAAGTTCTGAACTTTAATGTTAATAGAGAAACTTGTGTAATAACTTTGAATCTTTCAATTAATAATTTCTAAGCATGGCTGTAGGTGCATAAGTATGCACAAGTTTTAATATTCCTGTCATCATTACGTTGCAAGAAAAATTAATTTACATAAACACCAAGGCGAATTTAAACCAAATTATAAGCACTTACATTCATATCGGACTCTCATCATAAAGCGGAGCCGCTAAGTAACATACCGGCGTATATCGTAATGTAAGGACGCAAGGTAAGTAGGTGAAAGGCCGTTTCATACAAAAATCTGATTGCTCCGAAGAGGAACCATCGCATCTGCAGACGTGAGTCGGAAGTTTGACCTGTGAGGTTAATCGTGACTAGGTAATCGAAGGTATTGTATGAGTGAGAGCGAAACAGGTACGATCATCGATTAAACGATATTTGAGACACGGTACATTATATAGCAATTTGATTTAATACAATCTGGATAAAACAGTACGACATGCGCATCTAATTCAAATGCTGTAAAGCATGAAACTCCACTAAAATGTTAGTGGAAGTTTAAACAATCAAATAAAAATTGATTTTGCAACTGTGTCGGCAAAAGTAAGCCAAATTTTAAACCTTAGCAGTAATTAAATAAAATTTGTCCACAATATAAAATGCACTTTCATCTCAATTCATTCGAATTATTTTAAATAAAAAATATCTATCTTGAAACTTTTACACACGCCATATATAAAATAAAACAAAATCTTAAAAATAAACAATGGAATTAACTCCGGCAAGTCTTCACTTGTAATATTAAAAAATCTTAAAAGTTTAAAAACCAGGTCATTTGAGAAAAATTTTAATTATATTTTATTCTCTGGCACTAGACGTAATAGCAAAAGTTTTAATCGCTTGTGTTCTTCATGTGCGACTAACCAATTTAAAGCATTTCGATCATTTTAAGAGTTTCTAGAGTACGATCTTTTACTAATGATGAAAAATGCGAAGCATATAAATATTATTCAGATATGCAGTGATTTATTTTCATATAAATAAAACTATTTTTTTACGAATCCACTCATCGAATAACAAATTTATTGGATGCATCCGTATTTCCATTAGAAATACGAACGCATCCAATACATATTCTAGATACATATTAAAATTTAATCAAATGTTAAATGCCATATCCTCATTACTTTCTGGAAGATACATTTTTTGTTGACGGATGTAGCATCCGGCTGTTAAGGGTTTAGTGATATTTCGAAATAAAATTCTTCGAATATATTATGCTACGTTCGAATGATCAATAATAATTTATTTTAAGTGGAGTTTACTAAAATTGTATTTGAACAACTACTGTTCATAGAAGCAAAGATTTTTTTTAAGGAATTTAGTTTTTACATTTTATACGAAGTAATAAGTATTGTAATCATGAAAATAATCGATCTCGAGATTTTAATGAAAATATACTTTACCTGAATCGAGTCTGACTATAAATGGCATGACGGTGCGAACGCGCGCACGCGCATGTTTGTGTGTGTGTGTGTGTGTGTGTGTGTGCGTGTGTGTGTGTGTGTGCGCGTGTGTGTGTGTGTGTGTGTGTGTGTGTGTGTGTGCGTGTGCGTGTGCGTGTGCGGCCGCTCTACAACCTACACGGTTGAAAGTAAAATTATGAAACTTTAAATTTAAGAACAAAACTTGCAGTTTTTGTAATATCACGGAAACTGCTGCACTTAATAACGATAAAAGAGAAAGATATTAATATTTCGTACAATAAAATGAGTAATGAAATTGGTTCTTATTGTGCAAGCCATTGCTGATATTTTATGATAAAGGACATATACAAATTTACTTATTATTCATAGGAGGGATAATTATAATAGTTTCCAATATAAGTCGTTGATTATAATTTCCTGTTTGAAATGTATTTTAAAAGAATTTAAGTATCCGTATGCAGCATGAGTAAAAGAATGTAATACAGTGAACTGGTTATAGAATTTTGATTATACAATAGCCCATTAACGTGGAAAACATCAATAAATAATAAAAAAAAAAAAAAAAACATTATGAATCCTACAATTTATAATTCGATCAACTGGAGTGTAAATCACTGTTTCACGTGAGAGGTTTCGGTTGTAGCTATGCCATGGTGGACCACTTTACACGCCGATTACCTATGCAAGATGAATAGTATAGTATCCACAGAGTGTAGAGAAGAGCGCGTCCGCGTGCGTGGACCACACAGGATGAAAGGGAACGCCCTCGCATTGTTGTTTTACTTTGGTTACCCGTGTTTCAATGTCCGAAAGGTCTCGTCTAGCCTTTTGTTATAGCACTATTATGTGTTGTATAGGGCATGATGCAGGGATACTATACAATAATAGGTGATATAGACTCTCACTCCATTTGAGAACGAAAACGTGTATATATATATATGTATGTATGTATGTACCTTTCATTCGATTTTATTCAACGTTCCGGTTGTTTCGTGGTTGTTTGCGAGGGTGTCCGTGATGGCGCTTCACAGAAATAATTCTTCTTTTACCTATGACCCGTGCAAGAGAGTGTAAACCTAAAAGACCTGTTTGATCGTAAATTATACCGAGACACGGTTTTTAACCTTTGTAATGAATATTTAATAGTGGGAACGGTGTTAGGCTATCGCGTACGCGCGCTATAGGATAACGTTTTGTGTTTCTTGCTGAGCTATACAACGAATATATTATTAAAGGAATTACGAACTATTTTTCAATGGAGCCATTTAGATTTGATCATTATCTTGAAAATCTATTGAAAAATCGTTCACAGCATTCACGGCTACGTTTACTTCTAACGGAAAATACGGCTTTGATAAGATTATTATATTCTAGTTAGCTTAGCGTATAAACTACATTTTACGATTTCCAATACGTTTTATTGAGCGTTAAACTACATTTTAAGTGCTACATGATTATTCATAGTATTTTAGAGTAATTGCAACTTTGAATTTTATACATTGTAAGCATATAGTTTTGTTCACTGTATGTAGTAAGGAAGTTTTGGTTCTTTAAGATACTTTCATAGATAATCTTTTTACGTCTCCCTTATTTCGCATAAATATACTTCGATTTATGCTTCTCACTCGCTCGTAAGACCAACATTTGGCGCCTCTTCTCATCTGATGATACTAAACCAATTTTAACTAAATTTGGTAGACAAGTTGTATGGATGGTCAATTAAATTTACCCCCATTTTAAATCCGATAGATTATCTACTTTAAGAAATTTCAGGTCCTAATACTTCGATTTATGCTGCTCAATCGCTCGTAAGACCAACATTTGGCGCTTCTTCTCTTGTGATAATAATAGACCGATTTTAACCAAATTTGGTATACATATTGTATGGATGCTCAATTAAATTTACTCCCATTTTAAATCTAATAGATATACAACTTTTGAAGATAGGAGAATTATTAAAATTTCTGAATATTACACAGCATGTGCAAGTTTTTTAATGTATACCATTTAATAATATAAATATCCAAAGCAAATATAACTTATTTAATGTATCATAATTATAATACAAAAACAATGCACGCGGTAACTGATGTATTGTTCTACGGATGAGATGAAATAAAAATACAAACTCCGCAATGAATATTTGGTCCAGTAACTTCATTAGGCAAAAGTGATTCTTCAGAACGCAAACACACATGTACAATGAAAATTCTGTATGGTTTGTAATGGACGGACGACGTGCTCTTGTTGAAAGATCAAAGGAACGCTGTCTTATTTGATTTTGTTTTTGTTTGTGTCGGCCGGAGTTTATTTGTCCGTGTTAGGAGGTGGATTTATTTGTAGCGTAACTCACTTCGGCCAACGGAAATCATTGTTTTAACTTGCACATTTCGTATGCTAATATAAGTTCACTGGCTGGACGACATTCCCAGTTCCTTATTGCGATTTTTATTTTTTATTTGTAGCTTCCATGAAATCGGACACCAGCTATATATGTATGCCATTGTACGTTTTTATCTCTTTTTTTTAATACTTGTTTTTCAATTTAGTTTTTTACTGTAATGTGAATTGAATGCGTGGTTAAGTGAATCAATCAATGATATGTATGTGTCAGTATTCAGTGATAACAATCTGTTTGATATATAAACTCCATAACCGATTACACTGTAATGAATTAACACGGTATTGAAATGGAGCTTCAATAAATGGATATTGATTTTTCATCAAATACGAAAATAGTTTAGAGAATTTTTCACATTTATAGGTCATTGCTTTACCTAGCATTTAAACGCTAAACAATATCTGTTATCAAAAAAGTTATATATACCTATTATTTAAATAGATCTATTTTTAATTTACCGCGATAATATACCAATTATGCTGAACATATACAAAAATATATTAAACTATTTAAAATCAAACAAACAATTATTGTCAAGATTAAGAAAATTTTATACAGTTGAATTCATTAGCGCTCACACACACACACACTCGCTCACAAGCACTCTTTCACACACACACACACACACAGCCAGATGTCATTACAAAAATAGTCAAATTTAATTCAGGGAAGGTCAAAAGATATATATTCGTAAAAGTCTCGAGATCGATGATTAGAATACTTGTTCTTGTAAATACTTTATAATTTGTTCAACCTATTATATCATTTATGAATTAAGATAGAAATAATTGATAACAAGCATATCTTTTGAAAAAAAAAAATTTTGATGAGTGACAAATAAATGCAAATGAAAAGAAACATGTTGTTTTTGTTTAAAATGCGGCTGTTTGAAGTGTAGGAGGACACAAATGGTCAAACACGAAATATGAGTACTAGAAATGTTTGTTAAAATCCGAAATTACTAGAATGAAAATATTGATGAGACAAAACAAGAAGCATTTTGATAACCAACAAAAACCATAACCGGTACAAAACTGAAATTAGTGTAAAATATTGGTCATTATGACGTTGGCCTGATTACTATTCAATAAAGTAAATCGTTATGCAAATGATTGCGAAAAAAGTGTGGGTAATGTACTTGTCCAATTATAGATTGACATTGAATAGCATGTCGTTTTCCGTGTGTGCAAATACCGTTGGCGTATATAGTGTGTGATACGCCTACAATGATTAGCCAGCAAGCACGTGACATGAGTATTATTGTCGATAGAATACGAGGTGCGTCATATGTCATCTCCAATGATCGACTATCAATGCGGCACCGGCATGCCAAGTAGACGGATAAATAATACCATCGACCTTGCATTTGACCCGCGCGCTCGGAAGAGTGACATACAAAAGCAGATTACGCGCCTGGCGACGGTTTTAATATTATACATTGTCTATTGTTTAAATGTCAAACAAGTGTCATCATTTAATTCTTCATCATTTGTCAATGTCTCATAATCATTATTATTTCATTCAAACATGTTTTTTGTTTTCATTTCGTGAATATTTTAAATTATATAAATAAAAAAATCTATTTTGCGCCAATATTGATCCATATACGTCCAAATCACACATTACCAGCTTGTGTGTGTGTGTGCTTATACTAATGTATGTATGTGTGTGTGTGGGCTTATGCGTTTGTATGTGTGTGTGTGTGTGTGTGTGGGGGTGTGTGTATGTGTGTGTGTGTATGTGTGTGTGTGTGTGAGTGAGTGAGTGAGTGTGTGTGTGTGTGTGTGTGTGTGTAAATGAAATCATATTTATGCTTACGATATCTACCTAATGTAAGTGCATTTAAAATTACTTTCTGTTTACGGTTATTGCTTAAGTAATCTAATCCAAGTAATTTCGTATTAGTTTGCAATTAATTAGAAATATTTATCATGTTAAACACTCTGATATTGCGGTTAATGTTTTAATGGCATGTTATTACTATGTTAAAAAGTTTTTATTACTATTGAAAGCAGTGTATTATTAATACAAATTTGTAAAAATTATAATGACACTTATAAGCACTTAATGCTGAATTTACACGTAAAACAACAATTATCTACAGTTAACTCAAGTTGAGAAAATTATATACTAAATTTAAAATTAAAATTATTTTGTCTTATTATTTTTTTAATGAATTCTTAATTAAAACGAGTCATACTTTTCGTAAAGTAATTAACTAAGGTGCATAGAAAATTTAGATTAATTATATAATTTATCACATTAATTATAATAGACTGTATAAACTAGTACACAGATAATTGCTGTTATAACATGTATTGAAGGTTTAATTGTCTTATTTTACAGACTCTATAATATTAGCCATCTGTACATTTTTAGAAAATTACGACTATTTTTAGATAATTAATTAAGTAATGTTGAGTATTTGAAACATAAATTAAATTTTCAACTAATATGTCTAAATCAGAAAAATATATATTTCATCTTGCATTTCGTTGCGGATTATCCGCAAATCTGGTTTTTATTTATTTAAAAGGCAAAAAACCTAACTTAATACCCACCATGGGCAATGTTTCCCAATTATATTTTATTTGTTGGAAATAAATAACTTGATATAGGATTTTCTAATCAATCCAATTTAATCTCTTTATCTTGTACTCTACCGACAAATTACGTTGGAGTGTCTACTACAGTAAACATATTAAATCACGATCCATAATCTGTAGTGCACTATTGAAACAACACTTAAAGGAAATATAGGTGGCTTAAGTTGCTCGGCACAAGTGTAAAAAAAACGGTCTACCATTGCTTGTATAGTTCTCAGGCTCTTATTTTAATTAAAATTCCTTGTAGAACAAATATTGTTGTTTTAAATAATTAGTGAAGCGATACGGTACGGGTAGGTAGTTGTTCCGTCAACCAATCCGTACGAACTGTTTGTATAGGACTCTTAACTAAATTAACAGTGTATTTGGTGCATTTCTCTATGCATACGCGCGCCTATCTCCTCAAACTCTATTTACTCGCTGCTCCAAGCGAACCAACGTCTCTCTATGGTCCTAATAATAAATTTATCGATTTGCGATACATGGCCCGGATTTCATTATGTATTAAATTGTGCATCATATATGTAATACCTAGGAGCATTGCTTTCCATTTCAATTACGATACGCGTACGAGTAAATTCAATCACGAAATTGTTTCGCATATAATTTCATTTCATTCCAATTAATATTTTCTATATTTAGTTTCCCAAGAGCATGACATGGCTCAGTGCAAAAACTGGTTTAGTTATTATATTCTGGGTCGTAATTTATCCATATCTATCAGTGATCGGTTTTGTCTATGCATTGCACGATGTAATTTTTTCTAGTTTTGTTTATGGCTATTCAATGATTTAATAGTTGGAGCAGGCATTTACATTTATACAATTGTAATATTAGCGATCTTTTTTAGAAAATTTATATTTTTATAGCTATGTAAATAAAATTATACATATGTATATTTATTTCTTGTTTATTATTTTAGTTTCTAAATTCTAACAAAGAAAACAATTCTTAATATTTATCAGTGACTTATTTTAAAATATGATTTTTTGCTAATTCCAGTAAAATTAATGTTAATATTGCAATGCTTTCGTTTAAATTTCGTTGCCATTCGATTTTTATGATTTTCAATAGAATTATTTAATAAATTATCGAATGCTTTTGAATGAAAATTGTATACATTTTAAAGCGATAGATTTTTAAAGTGGTATCAAGGTTAAATGATATTTCTATTCATTCACAAAACAATATTTTGCTAGTAATCTTTATTCGTTTATACACACTTCACCTTCAACCTTCACATCCTTCGTTAGATTATCGATTATCAAAACTTTCATATATCATGCCCGAAGCACAACGTTTTTACTTATACGAAGTAATAAGTAAGTACTGCAATCATGAAATAAATCGATTTCGAAATTTTAACGGAAATATTTATTTCGATTTTCCCTAAATGATATTAATATTTCGCGCAGCTTTTGTTTGAATTTCCAAAAAGGGTTGTCTTTTTAAATTTTAAGAAGTTAAAAAAATATAGCATAATAGATAATTATATTTTATGAATTATAGAAAATTTGTATTTAATATTTTCCTATTTAAATAAAATACGTATAAGAAAGTCAAGTGCAAGACAATGTGAAATTTAAATTAATCAGGTAGATTCGTGTATTTTTTAGATGGCTTTAATTTTAATAATAGTATTGTTGTGCATGCAAGACACCGGTAATTTAAAAGTCAGAATGCAGTGGTATTGTGTAGGTATTGTGATCAAGTTGTGCCTAAAGCTTGTTAAATATTTTTGTTTGTTGTTTTATTATAATGACGTGTAGTGTATGTGTAGCACCTGCAAACGTGTTACGCGATGTTTAACAGGCGCTGACTAGTCGGCGACATGAAAAGAATTTAATTTCTACGAGAAACTAAAGACTGCATCCGTGATACACCTGGCAATTCAAACCGATCCGCCTTATTTGAATAAATCTTACAGTTGTCACACGCCGATTGATTAACTACCAGCGTTCACATATTGCGAAATTACATTTTTATATTCTAATTGATTTATATCCGTTTATAATTCCATCAGATAGTTCTATTTAATATAGGTATAGCTGCTATATTTCGGCGAGACGAAATAATTTGCATAATATTTATTTGTAAAAATAATAACAAGTTTTTTTTTAAACTCGCATATTTTAATGCGCGCGTTAGTGCATAAAAAAGAGAATTTTGAATTAAATAATTATAAACTAATTTAAAACAATTAACAAATTAATAATTTTTCTAAAATAAAATAGGTGAACTATAAATGGTGTTTTGTATATTAAATATTCGACATTGAGAAAAATGCATTGACTTCCGCTGGCATTCGAACCCAGAACTTACATAAATATAGTTACTAAAACAAAGCAATTTTGGTATGTTAAAAAAGACATATATGGCTGCAATTCCGCATATATTAATGTTTGCATGATTATCATATATAGTTTAGTGGAAATAAATAGTTAATTTGGCCAAAAAGAAAACGGCAGAAATCTCGTTTTCTATAAACTTAACAGAAATGCTGTTTAGTATGTACTATGTAGTACATACATATAATTTTGGTTTAGTGTCGTAAAACACATATGTATACTAGCTTATGTAACACATACAGCTCCGAAAGATATAATATGTTATACTTGTATAACAAAGTTGCTCGTCTATTTTTATTATTATTGTAAATTTTGTGTCCGCATACCGATGAAACAACAAAAAGAAACACGACACTATTTAACTGAACTCTTGTTTATGGGTTGTTGACACACCCTACACTTTTGTTATCCAAAGTGTGTTGTCAGGTGATGTGTGAGTTGTGTACGTATATAGCTATTTATATGTATGTATGTATAGTGGCTAGTCTGATGTCTGAGACCACCTAATTGCTTTTACCAGAATCCGAAGAAGCTAGCGATACACTTTTCTACGCTACCTACGCACACTTACGGTTCGTCATACGAGTAGCTGTTTGTTGGTATGTGCCATGCAGGCACCGCTACCCGAAACCTAGACCCTTTAATCTAAAATGTTCAGCAGCTATCATTTTCCTATAGTGACGTCCACAACATTAAAATATACTTATGTACAAACGATCGTTATATTAAACATGGTTTAGACGCTAACCAATTCAAGTGCTATTACCAAACATCTGCAGTGTCATGCACTGAACTTTCTTATGCGCATTTCGGTTAGATCATATTTAGATTATTTTTCTAATTTATAATATTTTACTAACCTTTGGAACTCCCTTTTACTAAATTATTACTTAGAATATATATTAAATGTCAAACTCCAAATTATTTAAGTTTTTTTGTTTTTTTATTAAACAATTGATTTATGTGAAAATAGTTATAATAAGAATAAATTTCAAAAGTCATTTTCTTGTATCCGGTACAATTTTTGAAAAAAATTTCAAACAAAAGTTATTTGAAGTATTAATACCTTTAATTTTACTCCAATCAATTTTTCTGTAACTACAACAATTTTTGATCAATTGCAGAAATCGCAAAAAATTACTAGAGTAAACTGGCATTTCCGGTTTGTATATTTTCTTCAAAAATAACAGGTTTTCTTGCCAGGCACATAAAAATCTAAAAATCTTTTCAGTCGTTTAGGCTTTAGAGCACTCACATACATACACCCCCCCCCCCACACACACACACACACCTACACACACACCCACACACACACACACACACACACACAGGGAGAGAGAGAGAGAGACGGACGTCATTCCAAAAATAGTCGGAATCGATAAAGGGAAAGTCAAAACGTATATTTCCGTTAAAATCTCGAGATCAAAATTTTTCATGAGTACAATACTTACTTATACTGCATATAAGAAAGTAAAAATGGTTCTCAAAGACAAAAATATTATACAACAAAACTAATAATAATAATAGTTTTATATTTTTTAAGATAGAGTATAATAATATCATAAAACGAATGCTATCGAATAACGAGGTGAACTGAACAAAGCCATAGAAGAAGAAAGTTCGTTCACTTCTTGTTTGAATGCAGCGGCATCAGACATTTGACTATAGTTTTGCGGTTAACTCTTAACCTCAACATGATAACCTGGAGTCGTGTCTGTTTATATTATCGGAAGGTGTGGAAAAGCAATATATATAAACTCCAGTTTCTATAGCTGCATTGCATCGATACCAACATGATAGATAAATTGTTTTGGGATTAAAGCCATCATATAGCTTCAATATTATTTTTGTGTCTCGACATCTCATCGTATTGTTTGATCAGACATCACATCTCATATATGAGAGTGGATACATTCTATTTGTATTTCATCCACAAAATTAATCTACAACGAGAATTGCTTTGTTTCTGATAGTAATCCATTTACAATTTTTTTTATTGTATCTTAATTGTATTATGCATTGTAATAATGTTATTAGATTTTATTAAATTATAACATATTTGCCATTAATTTTTAGTTAAATTATTGTTCAAAAAATATTTCACCCTTTTAGCTTTTACCGCTTACAGATTTGTAACTATTCTAAATTTGTGTTTTTTTTTTTTATTTTGTTTCTACAAAGGAGGACATTTATATAGGTATATATATATAAATCGATTAAATTTGTATGTATTTAGAAATTAAAGTACATTTGTGTAAAATATAGTTTGCAATAGTCTTTTATATGATAGAGTTGGATTTGTGTTGTTGTTTACAATATTATTTATAGAGTAATACACAAAGGCTTTAATGGAATATCATTTGTGGCGTTTGTAGTAAATAAAAACTATTGTCAAACGACTCCCAGTCGATTTTTCTACTTCAGTAAATCAATATGTTTTTCTAGTTAAAAAAATATTTCAACAAATATTGTTCTTTTAAATAGCACACGATAGTAAAATTGTAAATATTAGCCATATGCTTTTTTTTTTCTCTCTTTTATATGTGATTAATTCTTACCATTACACTCTTTGCTCCACTTACTTTTTGCACATGCGCAATGAGATAAAAGAAACTGCGTTTATTTGGTCTCGTATTTTTACATTTTGTATTTATTTTGTTTTGTATTTATTTTTTCTTCATTAACGTATTTATTTTGTTTTTTGGTTAATGCCTCACAATAACATATCTCTAGCGAGTACATTTCCCTATTCCCGCGTTGTTTTTTCCGGTAGTAACGTTATTAATATATCAAACAATTTTGTTTGATTTTTTTTTAAATAGTGTACTGGTAGCTAGTAAATCGTTATTGAAAACACATATTGAATAGTTTGTTAATATTTAACGAACTTCTTTGCAACTGGGTACTAGTCCTCTTTACAGCTGCAATTAGCAGTTTTTAAAAAGAATCATTAAAAACGAATGTAATTTGAAGGCACTTTAGCGACTTTAGCGAAATAAGAAACTGTACTATATACACGTTTAACAATGTTTGTATTTGTCATTCCTTGACAGAAGCAATTAGGCGAAGGAACTAATTATATTATTCACGGCAGTTTCCAATTAATTAATGCCGTTTGCCTATTCAACAAGAGCAGCCGAGCAAGACCCCAACAACATCACATACACTTCCACAGACAACATGGTATTCCACATTGTAATCATACCGCGCGGGGTTAATATGCATACACAGACAAATACAGATCCTCCACGGCATAGCATAACGAAGCAGGCAGAGTTGTTATAATGCAACATTGCATTGCTTATATCTAGCGGTATATGCGAACATTTGTGGATGCAATTTTGAATACCATTCTTGCGGTGCATCAAGTGAGGAAAACCGAGCACGGAATTCAATCTTGAATCCAATTGCCACTTAACATTTTTATGTTATTATTTACCTTATCCTACATATAGAACAAACAGAATTGAATGCTCATCCGCGGTATTTGTTATATTACTAGGATCGCTCATTCATACCTGAGATAAAATTTGTCGCTTTTTATTCTCTGACGGCACAATTTTTATTTAAACCAAATTTAATTCGTATATATTGATAATTCAAAATCCTCGCTCATTTTAATTTTAAAATTATTATACTATATACAAAATAAAATAACAAAAACAATTAATATTATGGCCATAATTGCATCATAATTATATTTTTGATAAAAGTACACGTTACATTTTATGTTGTCACTGTGATATGTATTCCAAACGCATAGTATTACGTGTTTGTGGTTTACCTATCACATTTTAAGAATTATTTTGGGATAGGTATACAAATATAACTACACAGATGACAGTGAATATTTATAACTGTAGTAAATGCATTTAGTGTATCTGTCACTTTTTAAATATTAATGTATTAGTTGCAAACATAAATCTCTCTACATATATTAATAATATAATACCTACGCATATGCAACCAACAGTGTTTGTCAGCTGACTTGGTCGCAATAGTCCTACTATATTAAAAGTAGCTTTTCTCTTAAGATACTACATGCTTCATTCCTTTCTTAAACGAAGTAATAAGTAAGTATTGCAATCATGAAAAACTTAGATTTAGCGATTTTAACGGAAATATACCTTAGGACCTTCAAAGAATCGCGTTTGACTATTTTTGGAATGACGCCAGTCTGTGTGTGTGTGTGTGTTTTCTTTGTATATGTGTGCGTGTGTGTGTGTGTGTGTGTGTGTGTGAAATCTTTTTTTGGTCAATCTATTAAAAGAGAGTAACTGTAACCACTTATTGATATAAAAATCTATATCGATAACCACTAGCCATAAAAATGTAAGGATGTTTTCTATGGGAAGAGAATTAATATTTGTAATTTATTTAATTTCCGTAATAAGTGTAAAAATTATAAAAATACAATATAAGAATACAAAATTTGTATATTTTATTTAATCTAATCCAAGACCGCAAAGTAATGCCGTTTGTATAAAAAGTGCAAATAAAAAATTGAAAATGAAATAGTAACAAGTGCGCGTGCACTCTGGTAAAGTATGGTTCGTGCGCATTCGTTGAATGTTTTCCATGGTAGGTAATGGACGTATCTCGGCTTGGTAATTCGTTAATGATGGTCTTTATTGGCGTGGGAATTCCACGATAACGTACTAGTACAGTATTTTGTTGATACCAGAGTAACAACACAACTTAAGAATTGCAAGAAAAATGCAGACTATGCCATTGTAAAGAAAATTCATAATCGAGGCGAAAATTGCATATTTTAATACTAAATCATATAATATTTTATTGATTACATAACAGTTCAACACTTCTAAGGAATATTTATGCAAATCAGTGGGAGGACTAATATTTAATTAGCTGTTTCAATGAGTTTTCGGAATTCAAATAAACATTTCAAAATATTATGTCTGGATGAATTTAGTTCAGTGAACATCTGTTTTGCAATTAAACATCAAAGTTCCACGAAGAACAGTTTATTTTGTTTCTCTTTAATATGTTTATTCAATTAATAAATCCAACAAATATTTACTAAATACAGCTAATTGCGAATGAAATATGAAAACAGCTTTTATAGTTTCTGCCCCAGTTAAATCTCTTTCTTACCAGTCATATTTCAAACCAGTAATTTTTTAGTGTAAACCATGCACTTTCTTTTTCACAAAGTAAAATTATCTTTACTTTAGCCTTCAGAGGAAAAAAGGTATGGTTCAAAATAATTGGAATTCGATGGTCAATTATCGTTTATTAGTTAAATAAAAGTTTATTCAAACTATTTAAAATAATCACTACGAGTATCAACTGCTTATTTTATCTTGAACAATTTTTTCAAATCGTTCGAATTTTTGTTGAAATTACAACCAAAAATACTTGAAACGTTACTGATAGAATTTATTGGTTTTTAAGATACATGTGTTTGATAACAAAAAACAAGCCTGTTTTCTAACAGATTTTTGTTTAATTTTGAAGAATTTTAATTAAGTTTTTGAGTAAGATTATATTCTTAAAAAAATTCTAAGCACCAATCTTTTGTAAAGACTTGAGTGATGTATGTAAAATATTTTGTTAGCGATAGTGAGTTTAGAAAGAAATTTCCGAGTTACAGTCTCATCTGTTCTCGTTGGGAATTATTTTAAATCTCCTATTTCGACGAAAACAAAGATTTTCTAAAGATACAAACAAACGCACTGGAAATAATGAATGTAAACATTTCGTCACACATTTCAATTTCAAGAACAATTAATAAGCGAAGTCTATATTGATTCTTGTTAGCGCTTTCTCAATTTGTGTGAAAACAGAATATTGTAAAATATATACCAAAACATTAGAAAAACCAAGTTACTTTGGTGTAATTGGGTTTGTCAGCGGAGTACCAATAAATATAAATATTTAACATGATTGTTAGTGCTTTTATTTCGCAACTGAAAACACCAGCTGCCAATTGTCATCTTCTACAAAAACAGTATTTGTGTTGTTTTTCCCTAACAAAATTCTCTTCCATTGTGAAAAGAACGAATGAAGATATACGAATGAAATACACAAAAAACTGAACAAAACACTAGAAAAATACAAATATCTTAAGAAACAGAAATAAAAATACAGGAAGAGCTACCAACTGACTGTATAAGTTGAGAAAACTAAGTAGTTTTTATTACTTGTTGGTACTAGTGCTTCATTGATAAATATATTGAGATAACAACATACTTAGAATAATTTAATAATTATTTGTGTAGTTTAAATAAAAACACTCGGTAATTAGCATAAAATTGTAAAAATTACAAACAAAAAATTATTGGTTTTTTATTTTAATATTTTTCACTCATATATAACTGTTTTTTTATTATATTCAAAACGTATTCTAATTTATTGCTATAATTTTAAAACAACTACGTTGTATTAATAGCCTATTTCCGCTATTCTTCTAGATGAAGCACTTTAAAAAATGTAGAAGACGATTTAAGGGCAAAATAAAATTGCCTTGAGAAAAGGAAGCAAAAAAAAATTGACGACATCGACAAAGTTTGTATTAGCCAACAATTGTAACAGTTCATTCCACAGAAGATATCTTATTTGTTTTATGTGTCAAATGGATCGATTTCACGAGGCATCCAAATTAATTTCACTCTCAGATGCCGCGCTGCCGCTGCCATTTGGAGTGTAGGTAATGCGAGTGATTTAAAATCGGCAATAAAGCACGAACGAGCACCGGTTTTAGTATTAACAACTTGAGCAGTAAACAGACTAGAACGCGATGCTGGCTCCTGTGATGCTCGCTACGTATAAAGGGAACTCCATTTAAGGTCATACCAATGTTCAGGTACTTATTCAGAACAATCTCAATGCAACTCACGCCCCAGACGTATACTAGGTACTTTTAATTTTAACCAACCGAGCTAAATAAGGCTATGCAAGACGGTGCTGCACTGCAGAATGTCAAAGAACGGTGTGCTGATGGTGATGTCACTGCATTATATATTTTAATCAAATATAAACCCTGATGATTATTGAATGTTATTTATAAGTGTTTCCTAATATGATTCGTGATGCCATATGATGAATCACTCAAACGAACAATAGTATCGACGAACCACAATTGCATATACAAACATTTTTTTTAAATATATTAAAGTAATTGTTCAAGTGGAGATCTACTTTAATTTATGTCTATCATCTGGCTTTTTAATCATGAAGCACATTTTATTGTTTAATCCATCTAAAAATTAGTTATAATCTAGATTATGTAGACTTCTAGAATCTAGCATTATATTAGTTTTTTAATAAAAATACGTGTATTACATAGACAAATATAAAGATTGGTATCTTAAATGATTCTAGTCAAATATGATTTTTTTTATTTAATTCAATAACAATAAAATAATATATAAAAAAAAATATAATAAAAAATAGATATAATTAAAATATTTCATGTTTTTCATTTATTTTACTGCGATATTTGTAATTTTATTTAATAGATTTCAAGATAAATTGTTTCACACATCAAATATATGTTTGTATTTATATATGTATTGAAAGTTGCCTATTGAAATGTCTAATGCTTGAAATAGCGAATTTCGTGTGTAAATAAACAATAAATGTTCTAAAACCATCAATATCAATAGTTATTTTGACAGCTGTCGACTGAAACAAATTTAATCCATTTCATCCATCATAGTTTAAATGTCTATAAATAGACATCAAATAATGGTTTAGGCAATTGTGAACTATTTTTTAATGGCGTTAAGCTTTCATTTCTGCAAATTTTGCAGATTTGTTTTAATAAATATAAATGGTCACTAATATTGGTCCACTAACTCCAAAAATAAAACGCCTACACTGTTCAAAATACAAATGATGTGAATAGTGTACGTATGGATTATGTATATAAAATTTGAAATTGATGCGTTCAGTATCTTCAGAGGAGAAGGAGCGACAAATGTTGGTCTTATGAGCGACTAAGTGTCTGATAATCAATATACAATATATGAGCTTTATACGTTTTTGTATTCAGACGATATAAGGCTTTTTATTAAAGATGTTTTTCAATTAGAGATACTGACAGACGTACGATCGAATGCTTTAGTATACGTATACGTATAACGTACGATAAACTAAATATTAATTTTACATATATACATAACAGCATAAATTTAAATACATATAAAAAATCTTAGATATTATGTTTATGTCACAATGAATAACAACATCTATCAATATTGTTACGGTATTTCGTGGTGCTATTAGTATTGACATCTTCATTTAGTGTCATGTAAAGTAATTTAAAATACGTGTCTCCAGGAATATTTTCTAAGAGAATATGCATTATTTGTACAGATTTAAATTAAAAACTCAATTATTTTTATGTGTTCGTTCATTGATCGATATTAGAACATAACACTTTTTAATATATCACTAGATTTGGTGGCAAAGTAAAATATTGAAACAAATGGAAAAATAAATATATTTAGTTTTGTTCAGAACAGAAGAAATCAATAAAATAGTAAATGCATTAAATTCTTATTCTAAGTGCATAAAGCTCACGTTATAAACGTGCCCGAACTGTCAACTATGATGAATATTGAAAATATAATATGGCAAAACAATTCCAAGTAAATATTTATGGTAATAAATGATGCAAAATGTTCAGTCAACAATTACAGGCTAACGGAACACTGTCAAAAGAAATCGTGACTACAACTTTGACATATTTTAGTTCCGCGTTGGATTATTAATCTTTTCTATTTATTTCCTAAACAAATTATGTGTCAAATGTTTTTAATAGCAATATATCATTTCACGACGCGCAGTTCATCTTGTTTGAGCAGTTATTTATTGATATAAGTAAAAAGAGTCGTTTTACTAGTTATATCTATAATGATTGATTTGAACAGACATCAAACCATATTTTATTACTACTTACTATAGAATCAAGTTGAATCTCTCTTTTCAGTAAATTAGTAATATTAATGTATTTTAATTATTTATACATATATTTACAAAATGAAAATGTATTCTAAGCAATCCTAAATAAAGTGATAATAATAATAAAATAAATAATAAAGTATCGACTATTTTGTAGTATCATCTAAGCATCCTATATTATTTAGTAAATAAGTATGGCTGTAACATTATTTTGAGTATAATTTATGATGGTCATGGCGAGTAGTAATTTAAATTTAATGTCACCATCACGATGGCGCTTTCTGCAGTGCAAATGATTGTTGTTTGCATGTGTGCTGCCATGGAGATAGACGAAAGTATGACCATATTAGGGTGATATTTTAAAATGAACAATAGCATCATTAATAGTTCGCAATTACCAGTCATTTGCTGTTCTGATATAAATTTTCATACGTTTATTTAACCATAAATTAATTTCATGCACGCATAGGTTTATTGTTAGTATATGTATGTATGTACATGGTCAACTTTGATAATAGAGCTCACTGGGTTTGAAATTTATTGAGTATTAATCATTGGAAAGAAAGCGAGTTGGTACGTGTCCGGAGGTGAAATTACCGTAATAAAAGATTCAATTTTCCGTTCACAAAAGGAAACCATTTAATTACACAGTGGTGTACTTGTCTCATACATTACTCTTCTAGAGCGTTACAGACATTAATCATTGTATCAATTGAGTATGGGTATTATAATGAGCATCTGTGTTGTGTAAAGAGTCTGAAGTAAGCCGCGATGAAATATACTGCTCAGCATGTTTCACGATCATCGGACCCTGTGCGCACTCTGAATAAGATGAATTATTTTTATGATCCAATTACGACTATTATCACATGCATGTATTTTTTATACTTGTTAATTTATCGTAATCATATCATATACTAATGTTAGACCAATAGTAAAACTTAACGCTTATAAAGAAGATCATACAAGTTGCACAGAAGCAAATGAAATTTGTGACAAATATATTTAATAAAATAAAACATCTGCAGCGTGTTGCACTGAACTTTCTTATACGCATTTTGGTTAGAGCATATTTAGACTATTTTTCTAATTTATAATATTTTACTCCAAATTATTTAAGGATTTTTTTGTTTTTCTATTAAACAATTGACAGGCACAGTTCATACTATTTAGTGAAAATAATTATAATAACAAATATCAATAGCCTTTTTCTTGTATCCAGTACATTTTTTTGAAAAAAAATTTCACACAGTTATGCGAAATATTAATACCTATAATTTTTATTCGAACAATTTTTCTGTAACTTCAATCATTTTTGAGTAATTCCAGAAACCGCAAAAAATTACTAGAGTAAACATGCATTTCCGGTTTGAATATTTTCTTCAAAAATAGTTTAGACTGTAGAGCGCATACACAATACACACACAGACGGACGTCATTCCAAAAATAGTTGGAATCAATTAAGGGAAGGTCCAAACGCATATTTCCGTTAATATCTCGAGATTGAAATTTTTCGTGATTACAATACTTACTTATACTGCGAACGAAAGTAAAAATTATTTTGATAGCTCATCTTTTTGATAGCTACAAATAAATTTCCGACTGGTGTAAATCAATAAATAATAAATATCTAATAAAATAATTTCCGTTTTAATAGCATTAATTGCTTTTTGTGATAGAATATATAATTTGCATGCATGAAGTACTAACTTTTAGTGATATTCTGTTTATTATGACTCAAACATTTGTTTCATATGTTACAGGCTATGTTTTCATTTATAGACATTTAAAATATTCGTCTGGTAAATATTTTGTTGTTTATAAATGCGTAAACGTATAAAATATGAAATAAGCTAAATATTTCCTACTTCATAGATGAATTGTTCGTTTTTAATATTGACTGTTTTAGTTTCTAATTATACTTTGCCATAACATAGGAAGTCTACTGCTGCTTATATTATTTATGGTTTTCATTATTATTAGTTAAAATTATTATTATTGATAGGACTTTGCTAGTCAAATATAAAATTTTCGTTATGATTGATTACGCATTATCGTAAAAGCAAGATTACTCAATCCATTTGTTACAGGGTTAACCCCTTATTAATTCTCCATTTAGAACGATTTGGTTAACTTTTCCTTACACATTCTATTTTCTTAAATAACTCATTTTTTGCATTCCGCAATCACTTTAATTCTTCTAAAATATATCAGCTTTTGCTGTGCTTTCCACACCTAATATTCAATTCCATGTGAAGCGATAAGTAATTACAAATACAAATATGCAAGTATGCACATCGTATAAGTTTATGAAATAGTTTTCTAAACAGTCTTCTCAGAGTTGTCAACAAGCATGTACATATATATGATATACAAAATATATAGGAGATGACAAACGTTTAATATAAATTACAAAGTAAATTTATACTTAATTAACTATAGAGGAACTAATTAAGGAAATATAAAATCAAATTACAGCTCTTCTTCGCTAGCCTTCAACTACTATTATACGGAATGTAGAAATGGAACTTAACCGAATTAAGAAATCTATCCGTGATTCTCAAGATAGAGAGCGATGGCTGCAGTTTTAAATCAGTTTAAAATCGTGAAATTCTCACGCTGTACCATTTCACGTTGTACAAATGTACGTTGTTACTCGTTCGTAGACGTCCATCGTTGTGATATAGGAATTACACTACAGACGAGCCAAGAATAATTCGATCCATTAGAAGTTACATTATTCAAAGTCTCTGTGATTTCTTTTTTTATGTATCTTCATTACTCAGACATTCCGAAACGCTGGACTGGCATGGGGTCTGATGCGTTTGAATTCGTCTAGGATGTGCGTGCCACAAATGATAACGTAATTTATATATAACACCCAACATAATAATTATTTAATGATTTACAAGGCGGTCCTTTCAAATGGGATTTTTAAAAACGAAAGTAATAAAGAATTATAATTGATTTCTCAGGTGAATGATAGATAGTTTTTACGTCACTTTTAATCTAGTCTTTGATGCAGAGGGGGAGGTTTATGTTTGAAATCAGAGAGACTTTAAATTTGTTTCAATTTAAAGAAGCTGTAGATGAAACAATAATTACGTTGAAAACTTCGAAATCTATTTAAATACACTGTACAGGGTTTATGCTCGGCTGCAACAGATTTTAATTCAATTATAATGACCATTCTTTGTTGAAAATAATCCTTTCTTTTCTAAACGTTTAAATCAACTCTGCATGATAACTCTGGTAGTTCTTTAAGTTTATAATAATATTTAATAAAATACCACAAATAATACAACTATTAAAAACAATGTTTTGTTGTATAAATACTAGCGGTATTACAATATTGAAAATATAGTTTCTGCAGTAGCACAAATTGCTAGACAAGATAATAATCAGTTTGTTGTGATAACAACAAATTAATAAAATCTTTGATACACATAAAAAGTTTTAGAGGCGTATTCCTCTATATATATTCTCTATAATTCGCCATTTTATTATAATAATTGAAACGAGATAATTATTACTGAAATTGTTAATTATGTACGACATTATTAGTTTTAATTTTGAAATATGAAATTTTCGTCACATTTTTCAGAATACAAATTCGTTTCATATAAAATTTCTTTCTACAATTAAACAGTAATTGTTCTTATCATCGTGAAATAAGAATTATTTTGATTAACGAATTTCAATTGCATTGAACAATAATTTTTTAAATCTTTAAAATAAATTGCACTGTTTTTATGACGATTTTTGAGGAAAAAAGGGTTTTCATAGCGCAATAGTTATTTATTTTAGGAAATATTTGCAAAATATTTTAATTAATTTTATATTTGTATTTATAAAAAATATATATTCTATGAATTTTAAGTTTTGTATAATAAAGTTATTATTACATTAAAATCGTTTGCAAGTATATAAAAAAGTCACGCGTTTCTTCTGGCACGCGTTTACCAGTACAGTAAAAAATGTAAATTCATGAAGCACAAAAATTGGGATACTTTTACGACAAATCATGTTTTACACAGGATGCACACTGATTTTTTTATTACTAATTTATTAATAATATAAAGTAGCATGTATATATGATAACGATGAATTTTTTTTACTAGCGTCATTTAACATTATTTATAAAGTGCTTATTTAAGAGTATTATAGTTAATTAATATTTAAGTGTTTTATAAGATCACTGTGAAAGCATTAAATCATAATAATATCATTCAAAGCCGAGTATGTAAATAATTTGAAAACTAACATAAACGCATAGCTTGCTGCGATAGGCCACGGGTTAAACACACGCTTGCGTGTACAAATTCCAACATTACAACATTTTTGAAATATTTAATGTGTTTCCAAAATATGCACGTCGATTTTTATGACACGTTTATCATTGATGAAATATGTTAAGTTTTAAATACTTATCCTCTACACTACACTAGGATTATCGTTTTATGACGATTATATCTTCGGGCTAAAACCTAAAGATGCTCGTTCCAATAAATCAAGCTATTAATTATATCTATATAAATTTTTATTATCTATACATTGCTTGTTTGATTTTTAATCATGCTCAGTTTCGAGATTAAATACGATCATTATTTATATATTAAATGTGCTATGAATTTAAATGCTGCACTATGATTGGGAATAATATTAACTAATCACGATATCTTAAAATTTGAAATACTTAATTAGATTTGATTCGAATCAAAAGTAATTGGATATAATTATTTTATATTAAGAATGTTGAAAGCTTTTATTATATATTCTAATTAGGAATAGTCATACTAAATGATTTATATGCATTTTCTAGTATGAGAAACGATGACAATATACTTAACATTTGTTTATTTATTGAACATCATATGCATGGTTATTCCTTTTTTGGTTTTATATATAATATTAGGTATAGAATAATAATAAAAAAATCGCCAAACAATGTAAAAGTAGTTTTATTTATTATAAAATAATATGAGTAAGTTGCAAAAGTAAGTCATGAACCATAAAACACATTACACTGTTGAGTGTGCTGTAAATAGTAACGAGTTTAGTAGATAATTCAGAGCAGTAAAATAACTTTTACGTAAAGGAAATACCACTAGCCATAATATACTATATGATAAAACCATGAAACTAAAATACATATCCTTAAAGTCAAAGAACACATACGAACTACAACTTCCATAACTCGAACAGTGACGTCAACTATCAACTGACACACACGTACTACCGCATATAACTAAAGTAAAAAGAGGTCATACACGAATGAACAACTTTGGTATGTGTCAACTAAACGCTTTGTAAAATTCAATATGGTATGAGTATAGTTTGTTCCAAGATATGAACAATACCTTTTTAGCTCACGGAAGAGCTAAAGCACGCGGCTTGGACAGATCGGTCGCTCGTAAGACCAACATTTGTTTCTCCTTCTTCTCTGAAGATATTAAATTGTTTCACACCAAACTTGGTATAAATAATTGACGAGTATATATATCATGCCACTCGCATTTTAAATAAACTAGGCACTTCAATTCCCGACTTATTGAGCCCTAATAGTGACCTTAAATATTGACTTAAGAAAAAAAATTAAAAATCCCAAATTGTTTTTTTTTTGACTTTATCAAAAATGAAAACCTACCACAGCTAAAAAAAAATTTAATAATTGCTTAAACATTGGTTTTAGTGATAGTTATAGCGCAATTTTAAACAGCTCGCCCGAGGCGAGCTCGGATCATTGACATTACCAATGTTTATACAGGATTAGCTCCAATACTTTTCATTTCTTACTACTATTAATAAACCTAGGTTCCTAATCATAACAAATTTAATTACAGTTTTCCGTACATCGCACAGCCGCAAGATTTATATTACACTTTATAAGTTACTCTATAGTGGTGAAACGTTGATTGAATTTTTATCTTTGATTTTCCATCAGATTTTCGTTTTTTTTTGGTATATTTACATTGTAATAATTTCTCATATTTTAATAATATAACGCGTACGCATATGCAATCAACGGCTCTTGATAACCGACTTAATAGGTAAAATTAAGTTGGTTGCCAAGAAACGAATTTAAAAGATCAATTAGTTACTATATTTCAATCCGAATTATATTATTTGATAATTAATAAAATATAATTTCCGTTGGAATCGTATGCATTTTTACTTAATTGAATGATTGCATGCTTTGAGTGCTTGAATGCTAGATTTTGTTGCGTAAGCCGTTAAAATATCGTAAAATAATAATAAAACAATAGTTTTCTCGTTATTCTTAATAACTATATAAGCGCTTTAACCGCTATAACATTGTACAGGATATACAATTTTGTGCTTGTATTCAATTTTATTGAATTTCTGTGTAAAATATAGGATAACACCATAAATGAAATTAGTTCATCTAAATATCTTATAGCAATCAAATAAAATTTAGAGAATTTAATATCATTCATGCATATCTAACAACTCATATTGCAGACATTGTTCCAAAAAAACAAATTTTGCTTATCTTAACTGGATGGTAACACCTAATTGGAAGTCGTACAAATAGGTCTAATGTAGTTTGAATCAACTTATAAAATCTTATGGTATATTATGGAGTATATTCACGAAAACGAATACCAGAAATGACTATAGTTAGAAACAAAAATACTTATCACGAGTATTTAAGAGTTACGTGACAGAAACGCATTGTTGTAAACTGTTAATCTACATCTACGCTAGTATTACTACATTCTAGCGATTGCTACATTAGTTAGTGCATAGTTCAAACAAAAATCAATTAAACGATTGGAGAAAATGTGTTAGGTACCGTTGGAAAAGCGTGACAATAAAGCGTTCATCTTAAAGTAATCAAAAGCAACGAGAACACGAGACAACGGACAGGACGAAATATAACGTGAGCATGCACCATTTTCTGTAATCTCTCGTTACGTTCACCATAATGCAACTCGACAGCGAACTGATTGGAACAGTACGTTGACGATGCGACGGAATTCCAATGTAATACTCAACAGATAAACCTCTTTCCCCTGTCACTTCACTGTCTATCCTTTTTCTTTTTTTTTTTCTCTGTCGTATTTCTTTTTTACAATTCAAATACCGACATTTGATCAACACCTGACTGATATAGAAGATTTATTAAATTGTTTGATTACCGTATAGTCTGCATCAAATAATCGAAAAATTGAGCTGACGTATTTTAGGTCAGTTTTTTGTTTAATGATGTTCCTGTCTCGTATATCAGTCGGACTTATCTCGTGTTTGAACCCACTAACGCTATCACATCTATCGATTAGAGATTTATAGTCGAGATATTTCTAATCTGTGTTATTTACGTGCTAATTGCATAATGTGTAGGACTTTACTACAGTGTTTTTTTTTTTACTTTTTTATACGAATTAAGTGTTGAGATCACCTAAATTGAGAAGAAATGCTCGTTTTGAGCATTCATATATTTTCTCAATTCCATTAGCTTGTGTGAGTATCCGTTACTCTGTTTTTGCGTGTGTGGGAGTGAATGATTTAGCTGAATTAAATATTAATCTAAAGCACCGCTTTATTACAAGTACAACCAGCAAATCAATTTAAAATAATTTTAGTAAGCTTTCAACTACTGGACTGAACCTACACTTCAAATAATTCTTTTGGTATTGTTAAAAGTTGCTCAAGCGTATTTTATTCAATCGTTTCTACATCAAAAAAAAATGTTCTCCTTCTAGGCTTTCTTAACTGCCTGGAAGAAATCTTAGATCATAAAAGAGTCGCAGATATGAAAACCATCAAATAAATTATGACGCACGACGGAGCAATTTTCAGAAGTTTTAGTAGTTGAAGAAATACTGGAAAATGTGTTTGTTAGAAATGGGCTACTTCAAAGGAAACTAACGTTCCATCACTGTAAGTTTACTATTTTATTAGTTGAATTGACTGGGTGCTTTGGTTCACTTAGTTTGCGCTAGGGTAGAGATAAGATTCGAATTCAAGCAAAGGCAGTAATTTTATTTATCAATTAAATTATCCTTTAACTCTGCGTCGACCAAACATTCTGAGTGATGTTTTAGTTCGAATAACTTTTTACTAACTATTTATATCAGTGTTTCAATATTTCGTAAGTTAGTATTGATTATACCCAAAAATTACAATAAATAGGACTACTTATATTTTAAAAAGTCTGATATGAGTGTTAGATTTTTATTATTTAGAAATTATTGCGACAGTTATGAAAATATACAAATGTTAAGTGCTTATTCTGCAAAAACTATGAGACCTATAAATATGCAATATACAATATTATATGTTTGTGTATATATACTGAAAATTTACGAATATGGTTGTAATCGGTAGTGTCGAACAGAAAAATATACGGGTGAGTGGCGGCACTCTCGAAAAGCCGTGAATGTCCGATGCGCGCTAAGATGTTTACACATCAAAAAAACTTGTATGCATGCATTGGTTTTCAAAACAAAATAAATTCAAAACAGTAGTTATAATAAATAACTTCGTTCTTAATATCATAGTATGTCATAATTTATGGTGATGCGTCGAAACGTAACTGGCAAGTTAAAAATGACAGCCATACATATATGACTTCCGTTTTAGTGTATATTCGACGATGCGAGAGTTTAAAATAGAAGAACGTAGACACATAACAGTTCAGTGTATAGTGCAACAAATATTTATAAATGTTTGGTGTTTCTCAAGATCAAAGCAACACGGTGCTGGTAGAAGGAAATGCAAAGTTAACCACTTCTTTCAGTTGTCAAACAGTTAAGGATGCATTACGTGTGAGGAATCCGTTAAGATGATATCTTCTCTCAAAAATAGAAAACAAACTCGTCTAACGACATACTTGTTAATAAAAATTAACGTCATACTCATCAATATAACCATCATCCGTATTTAATTTTAAACGAATTGAACACTTTGTACTACACGGATTGACTTATCCTATTTAAATATCATTAGCGTGGGCACGGATTTAATGATATTAAATTTTGAATCAATTAATTCCACCCACATTTTTAATTTAGTATTGCTGTAAACTTTGTCCCACATATGGTAATGCAGCTATTACTTATTTCTAAGCTTACTTAAATAACAACGATAGCTTCATTTTTCAGCCTTCTGCACCACGAAAATTGTTAGTTATTTAAATAAAAAACATAGATAAATATAGTGTTTATTTATTAAATAGATTAATTTTAGAATTAAAGAAATTTATTTTTATAAGTTTAATAAAAAAAATCGAAAACCACTTCACATTAAGTACCTATTACTTTTAATAAGTCAATTCCTGAATTAAAATTGATTGAAAATTTAAATACTATGTTTAAGTTTAAGCAAGTGTTGCACCTACAACTAACTGAGCATTGGATACAATTATACCCAGAAAATACATAAAAACGTCAAGACCTTTTTCTATCGTATAGAATTCCACGAACAATTTAACGATACATCATTAGCATAACGATGTAAATATGAGACTGTTATGTTGTTACATATGAAATTGTAATAAACCGTATCTAATTTCTCATTAGTTACAATAACGTATTTAGAATTTAAAATAACATCAAATTAAAAATACACTTTCGTGCGCCTACCTATTGTAACAGAGAGAAGTAAGAACTGAAATGGTAAACAGCAAAGGAAACGTAAAAGACAACACGGCACGTTAGATGATGAAAGATTTGTTTTGTTTACAAACATTAGTATCGTTTATGAAGCGTGCTCTACGTCTTCAGTCAGTGGATGGAACTGAATGTATGTCGCTTGTAAGCAAAGGGGATGAGATCGTAAAGAGTTAAAAGAAACAGACGGTATAATTTAAAGGAAATAGGGCTGCTCCGTTCTGTTATTTAGTGTGTGTCGCTGTCAGAACATAGCGTCTCGTGCCGCTGGCAAATGAATCACATATGCCTCGATGCGGACGTTACTTTCCGTCGATTTTAGGAAAGTAACCAATTTTGGTTACGGGAAATATATACGTGTCAGTAGGGATGCCATCTATAAATATTTCGTAAGGTTTACTTTGACTACCAGATATAAAGATAATTAAAATAATATTCCAACTAAGATTTGTTGAAAGTAAACTAACAATAAGTGTATATTTAATAAAAATAATTCATAAATATCCGTAATGGTTTGCATTGAACTTTCTTATACATATAAGAAATACCATATATAAATATTAATAATTTTACTAATTTATAAAATACTTTAAAATATTTTGTGCATATTTGAAATACAAAAAACATCTGCAGTATCGTGCGTCGAACTTTCTTATACGCATTTAGGTTAAACCACATCGTAGTTTCACTATTTTTCTAATTTATAATATTTGTTTTAAGCTTTAGATCGATTTTACCCTAAATATATTTTTTAGAATAAATATTAATAGTCAAATTTCAAATTATTGAAGTCTATTTTGTTAAACAATTGACAGGTGCAGATGATACGATTCATGTATAAATAAATATAATAAGAATAAATTTAAATAGCCATTATTGTGAAACAAGTACACTTTTTGGAAAAAAATTTCAAACAAAAGTTGTGCGAAATATAAATACCTTTAGTTGTTATTCATACAATTTTTCTGTAACTGTAACCATTTTGGTAATTGCAGAAACTGCAAAAAATGACTAAAGTAAACAGGCACAGCCACTTTGAATATATTTTTCAAAAATAAGAGGTGCACACCCCAGGCATATGTAAATCTTAAGTTTAAAGTTTCATAATTTTAGCTTCAACCGTTTAGGCAGTAGAGAATACACACACACACACACACAGACGGACGTCATTCCGAAATTAGTCGGAATCGATTCAGGGAAGGTCAAAACGTATATTTCCGTTAAAATCTCGAGATCGAAATTTTTCATGATTACAATACTTACTTATACTGCGTATAAAAAAGTAAAATATAAAACAGAAAATTTTCAAAAAAAAAAAAACAAATGGGTTAATAACGGTGCAAACCTCAGTATTTGACCACAAAGCTTTATTATCTATTATGCTGCGATATACTTACAGTTGGTGAAGTTCAAGCACTATAGATTATTTATAGATAATCTATAATGGGCATAACTCAAGATTTTACTGCAGCAAAATTAATATATATTTATACACATAATCGTTTCACAATGGTTTAAAAGTTTTCATCGAACTCTTATCGAATAACGGTGCATTGATAAAAACACACACATGGCTTAATAGCTCTAAATGTATATTTTATTTCCATTATTTAGTCCTATATTTCTTAACTTTAGGTCTTCGTGCATTAAATCAATTTTACAGATTTTTATATTTTTTGTTATTTATCTTGAAAAAAGCAAAAATAAAATATGTTAAATATAACATATCGTAAACTTTCTCAGAATGTCATAATAATCAAAAGCAACAAAGTTTCGTTCTAGGGCGAAATTTTAAAATTATGTTTTTAATAAATTAACTAATTGCATAAATCACGGGATGATATCCTTAGCGTCCGCTAACAAATACGAAAAGTCAAATTAACGTTAGCGTTTGAAATTTGTGCGTGACTATTTCTGGAAAATGTAGATTAAGCTGTCTGATATGAAACGACATAAATTTTTTAAATTGGACAACAGTTATTTGAAGAAATATTGATTTCACTGTATATAATTACAGAATGCTCAAGCAATGCCAGTCAATCATTTAATTAGTTAAGATTATTTAGAAGAATTATTACATATACACAACAATAAATTAAACTTATTTATGGATTGCTTATCAGTAGCATGAGTTATTTCAAAACTTTTTATGGAATGTATAAGTAAATTATTCTAAGAATGTTCGAATAAACCTTATGTAAATATTTTAACAGCTCTATAAAATGAATGAAAATGGGATACTTCCGAATGAATATATTATAAATGAATCAGAAAGGTAACTAACAGGTGACACTACTTACGTTCAAATGTGCGTAGATTATTTACGAAAATATAAATAAATAAATCTGAAGTGTCCTAAACATTGATTTTTATTCGGATTATATTTAAGGATAGAAAAATAAAATTAACAGAAATAAAAAAAAAATTTCTCTAATTTATATAATGTTATAAATAATTTCAATAATTGTAAAATTATTAAAATGTTGAATATAATCAAAAACAAATCTTGTATGTTTTGGAACTAGAGCGTTTCTACCGGTTAGATACAAACAAATTGACAGCTAGTCATTTACCTAATTATAACGATGTAATATGGATGTTAATTATTGCTAAGTTTAGATAATTTTACTAATTATTGATGTGTCAACACAAGGCAATAGATACGCATCAAACGTCATGGTGAAAATAGTCAGAATCGATTCCGGTCGCCAAACAGATACGAGTATATTCGTTAAAATTTCGATTCAAAACATTTTTATGATTACAATACTTAATTATTATTTCCAATAAGAAAATAAATGAATTTAAGTAACCAGAGAAATTACAACCGGAAGTGTTTACTCTAGTCATTTTTTTTCATTTTCTGTTATAACTCAAAAACGGTAGTACTTACAGCAAAATTAGTTAGAATAAAAATAAAAGATATTAATATTTCGCATAACATTTATTTGAATTATTTTTCAGAAAAGGTACTGGTTACAAAAAAAAATAAGTAGTTTTCAATATTACATTCAATACTTCTCACGTCTACTGCATTATATACTTGACCGCCAGTAGTTAATATTAATATGCTGGCATGCGGTATGTCTGTCGCTGAACTTTCTTATACGCATTTTGGTTAGTTCGTCAAAATTTATAAAACTTTGAATTTTTTTTAATTTTCATCAATTTTCAATTTCAACGATCTAACCAAAATGCTTATAAGAACAGACATGTCAGATATTTTACTTTTTTATAGAAAGTAATAAAGAAGTATTGGAATCATGAACAAAATGGATTTCGAGATTTTACCGGAAATATATCTTTTAACCTTTCCTGATTATTTTTGTCTACCGGTGCGGATATTTAATGCAGAAAATTTAAAATATAATTATGTTAGCTATATAAGATACAAACACAACTATAAAAGCAGGATAATCAGTGATAGGGGGATCAACACTTCGTTAACCGTTTAAATCCCTTGACTGTGATGTAAAGACCGCGTGGAGGTCGATACACAAGTAGTGGTAGTAGTATCAACATCAAATGAATCAATGTGTGTGTGTGTGTGTGTGTGTGTTTGTGTGAACTTCTACGAATGATTGCCTGAATCCAAAGCAAAGCTAACCTTGAATGAATAGTGCGTGTCTAAGTGTGTTGTCCGAAAGATTTTACACTGCGGAACAATTTCAGTCTCGAGTTCGAGGGGAGATTATTAAGTTGTCTTTTGAGAAAAGCATCAGAGCCTTCTGCGCTAAGAATATACGAGGTCGAAGATTTTGGGCAGCACGGTTAAGGGTATATTCAATTTAACATCGAAACTAGTTTATAAACTTGGTACATAAAAGTGCAGTAAATTTAACATCACATTGCACTTTGCTTCACTTTTGACCCTCATTTCAAGCTTTCAATTACGCTTGGAATTTAAATATTTTACGTTTTACGGAGTTTTCTTACCAAGGTACTTCTTCAAAAACTTCTGGAAATGCGAGGATACAATGTTGTAGGTGTAAAAAATAGCCACATATTTAAAATACCTATTTATCGATTGTTAACGAGACCGAGGATTAGGTTCTATTTATTACAGCAAATTTTTCATATTATCATGAATTATTAAATTTTCTCGTATTTTTCACATATTTATCATAATTTTGCATTGCATTATTAAAAATTTATATAGTGAAAAATTAAGTTATTTCTATATTTCAAGTTTCTTTAAACGTTTAATTATCGTAGTAAAAATTTATTGTAGTAGCAAAAATATGATTGTTATTATAATGTATGGACCATATTTGTTCACCTTAAAATATAATTTACTTTAAAGTATGGTTTTATGTCTGTGAATCGTTGAGTTAGCTATGAAATAAAAACTCTGACATAGGGAATATCTCTGCAAGTAGATGACAGATGAGTAGTGATTATATTTCATTGCTACGCTTGTCTTTCTGTCTGGGAAACTGTAATAGGGTTGTTAGGCTCTTCACTTGAATAGATACCAATCAAAAATATTTCCTGTCGAAAACTCTTGCTGATGATTGCACATCATTACCATTATACTATAAGTAGTTGGGATTTTATTAAACAATTATATAAATATGACTTGCATCTTTATTCAATTATAAGTTCAAGGTTGAATTTTTTATTACGTAAAAATTTATGTCTCGAAGACATCAAAATACTACAAAATTCATTTTAATAGCTTAAGAGTTTCTACAATGTATAAAATAGTTTTAAAAGCTTCTAGATTTTAATTTTAGATGAACTCGTACGCGCGTTTTCAGTAAATAAACTTATACTAAAGTAATACTAAATTTATTTCCTCTATTAATTCATAAGATTCTCTTTTTTTATCAAGTTTAGTCCTGGTCTAAAATTAAACGCTTAACTATCAATACAGTTATAGTACAAATTGTGAATCCATAGATTTATATAAATTAATAAAATAAAATAAAAAAATCAATCTTAACTAAATTTTAAACTTTAAAAAATTATTAATGTGTGCAAATATAAAAACACATTCATCAGCATTCACTTATTATGCTTGAATAGAAAGGATTGGAAAATTAATTTTGTGTAATAATTGATATTAAATTGTAATCTTTTAAGTACCAAACACGTAAATTGTAGCTGTACTATTCTCATAGTTAAATTTCTTTAAATTCATTGCAGATATATTATTCCAGATAACAAATAAATCGTAAATGACGAAAATAAAACGAGTGCCAAGCACTCGTTATATTTTCCAAAGTTCAAAATGAATGATTTTCTAAAAAATGATAACTATAATCTATAACCAACATAGATAATCCATCTACAAACAGTATTGCTATAGAAACATGCATTTGCTTTTAAAATATTGTCAATTTATTACCAAACTAGTCGATACGTACTACCGGACATTTATGAGTTTTTAGTGCTCCAATTTAGGTAATCTTACATGACGTAGAATAATATTCGACAACAATAAATTTAAGATTTGTTTAATAGTTAGGCACACCTTTTTATGTTTACAATACATAAATATCTTTAGCAAAAAAAAAACATGTTATTATCACGACTACTTATAATGTGAATATTTCGTGGGTGTACTTTTATAATGAAGATGATCATTCAAAGACGACATTTTTATGTTGATCTGTTTTCGTATGTAGATGTTACTAATAACACAAAACAAGTCATTTGCTCTAAAAATAAAGTTCCTTCTCAACCATGACTCATGCACGCACACGGCCAACGACTTTTAACATAATAATAGCTAGCACCTTCCAGTCAGGAAATAAGATAACTTATGAATAGTTTTACATCTGCATAATTAACCGGAACAAATTGAAATTTTATTTACAAATTGATTTGTTTGTTATTAAATTATATGTAAACTATATCAAAATTAATATTTATTCAGAAAATTAATCATTTTGTTTTCTATATCAACTATAAAATTCTAATTGTGAATAATTTTATAATGAGTATCGTCATTGTAAATGAATAATAAAAATGTAATTCAGAAGTTGATTCAAGAATAACAAAAACTCAATTAAATATATCGACTTTTGCAATATTGCAATTATGGTATGGGTAGATGTAGTAATTCCAATTTTTTGTGAGAGGATGTATGTTGTGTATTTTGAGAGTTATTCCAGGTAGGTTAGATAAATTTATATGTAAAATTAAAATTTTAAAAAAACGAACCTGTTTCAGATCTAGTGTTATGGTGACGGTTTCATACTGTGAGCCCGTGAACAACGTCGGACTCTGCCACCAGCGGTTAGTGCTATCAATAGCGTTGTCGATGGGGTGCCGTTTATTGTGATCGGGATTGTTGGCATCGCATATTCCGCATCTGCCGCGGCCATGTTCTACCAGACGACAAAATTCTTCTCTTCGTTGCGAACCGCAAGTAGCATTCGCGGTGATCGACGCCTTGGTTGCTACATTGAACACGTTCGGCCAAAGACCAGCACTGCCATTGCCGTTGCCGTGACCGTGAAATCGTATTAATGCTGCAATCAAATTTCAAAACATTCATGTAACGTGATAAGAGACGTAAAAATTAGTAAAGTGTGCTGAAAATGGTTGAACGGTTATTTATAAACAATTTACAGTTAATCAAAACTATGTACCTAATGATATTTATAAAATATTAAATGGTAATAATAAAAAACACATTGCGTTTCTTTATGATTGTATTTTTTTCAATTTAAATCAAAACATGAATTTCTTATAAATGATGGATGACTAGAAAAATCAATTGAATTTGTATTTTCTGTGAATTTTACCGTTTAAAATTTGCAGTAGTGAAAATCTTGTACAGAAGTTTGTTTTGTATATCTCATTGAATTAATTAGTTTTTTGACCCAAGATCGACGATATCAAAATAGAATCGTGCTAATTTTAACACATGTTTTATTTTAATTATATTAACTTATATGAATAAAAGCAGTAAGTTATAGTGCTTGGCTAAATGCCAGATGTCTGAATTTTTTTTAAATTATCGGTTTCCTCTTTTTGCATAGTTTCAGGTCTTGTTAAAGGTAAAATAATTAATGTATAATTCTCGAATATATTACAAATACATAAAATCTTTAATAGAAAGATTAATTGACTAGTTCTATTAGGTATGTCGACGTTAAATATAAAAATATGAAATATGTAAGCAATAATAAACAGAAAATAGTTTAATATAAAGAAGACACAAAGACAATTGGAAGTACCTGAGGAACGCGGAAACGAAATAAGAGAACGCATAAGAGATAGGCACGTACAAAAGGAAGCAAAGAAGAGAGCGCATGTTGAATCAAAAGGGCCGCGGTGTCCGATTTATCCTGATTAATGATTTTAATGAACACCAATCTCAGCCACTACACCACACCAGAACGACTTAAATGCGCCTGTGATTGATGACGCACCAAGCGGTGTACATCATAATTACGTTTTATAGCAATCACCAGACAAGCGCATGGACCCAAATCGAAATGAGACATAATTTGTCATAACGGTTTTTTCTTTCTGTTATTACCATTGTTAATATTCGAAATTATTCCATTGCGTTCTACAATTTGTTCTACCCACGAACTAATTTTAATATATTATATATATCATAATGGTTGTTCTATTTATATTAATAGATGTATTTAAAATAATTGTATTGAATAAAATAAATACTTGAAACTGATATAGTTTTCGATAGCAACTTATTTCAGTAACATTTTAACCAAAACATATAACATACTTAGAATTATTGAAATAGCAATCAAACCAACATAATATAGTACTCAATCTAAGATATCTACGTTAATATTACAAAAAAAGTACATATTCGATATCAAAAGTAATATATATTATTAAAAAATAGCACAAATTAAAAAACAAACCGATTTAGCAAGTTAATTTATTTTAAAAACTATTATTTTTTTTATTTTGATATCTACTAAAGCGCGGTACCAATTGGATTTAAATTGCGAACGGAGTCATTTAAGTACCTATTCAATATGTGAGTAAAATTTAGTTGAAATCGGTTCGGTACCTTCAACGGAGAAAGCGCGACAAAATTTAGTCTTACGAGAAAGCGAGCGACCTAGAGACCAAAATGTATATGTTTCAAATCAGTGCGATATGAAGTGAATGGTTTTAATCAAAAAATGTTACAGATCTCTTCTGTACCTACTACATACAGCGAGCTAAAAAAATCTGTAAATATTAGTTCTTCCACCCACGCTTCTGCATATTTTATTTGTCATTTATTCTCTACAAATTTATGGTAAAGGTACAAATTATAAAAATTTGTTTATTGTTTAATAGTGTAACTAAACTTAAATGAAGCTAAATAGAACAACAAAGCCATTTAGAAAAACTTGTAGGTTTTTTAATTGATTTATGTTTAAATTTCGATTTATATGCACATTAAAACTAGCATTAGCTTTTATTAAAATAATTCGTATTGCTGCAATCGACCATTATAAACTAGATGTTAGATACCGGCGATTTAGATTAGGCTATTGCATACGCTCATTTAGTGTAGTTATCTAATTATTGGTGACAGTTTTATTCAATTTAGTTATACGATTGTTATAAATAAATAAAACCATTTATTTTACGAACAACTGTCGATATCAGATAAATGTATATAGTTATTTGAAAGAATAAATACATTTAAAATACATATGTAATTATGTATTTTATAGCAGTTTCATCTATCTAAAAAGATAGATATTAAGAAATATAATATTCCTCAAATATATCAAATGTATTGTAACAATTGCGATAACTTCCAAATTATGATCAATCTACGAGGCATTACATTTAATTTTTAATAAATATAAATTAAAACATGCGATAGTATTTGTTTTGTAATTTGTAGTTTATAAACCGTAGACCAGTGTTGTTTACATAGAATAGATGAGTTTCCACGAGAACTAAAAATAAACGAAAAGTAATGTTAATTACACCGAGCGGCGCTTTAATGAACGTAATTAAATAAAAAGTTAGTCCTGTTTATAATTTGATTACTAAGTTTAAAATTCTGTATAATGAAATTTTCGTGCTTAAAATTTTATAAACATCAAAAACGTTTCATTAGAAAATACTTTCGTACATGTTACCTTTTGGAATGAAGAAATGAATAATTTTCCGTTTATATTTGTAGCTTCATTAAAACGTTTACCCCAACAAATTAAGCCCAGCTTTTTGTTAAAATTACTATTTTTAAGTGCTTCATAAAATTTCATTTTTGCTATTGCAAGTGTAGGTTGCTTTAAATTTATTGTACTCTTTACTTGTACTAATCCTTTTATGTTACTGTTATAAGTATGTAGGAGTTATGGTGTTGATCCTGTTGATAATCCAGACAATGACACATGTTACCATCTTAATGCGAAAGTCACCGATGCTAATAGGAACAACAAATATCTTTATATGTCAGTATATAAGATAGCGCTTTTATTGTAATACATGGGGAAATGATACCAGAATGGAAACAATACAAGACCTTTTTTTAACCTGATATAGCTTGAATTGAATTAAAAATTTATTATTTACATACATAACATTCTTAAACATCTGCAGTGTCATGAACTGAACTTTCTTATACGCATTTCGGTTAGATCATATTTAGACTATTTATCGAATTTATAATATTTTACCAACCTTTAGAACTCCTTTTCACTAAATTAATTTTTACAATAAATATTAAATGTCTAACTTCAAATTATTTAATTTTTTCGTTTTTCTATTAAACAATTTACAGGCACAGTATATAGGATTTATGTGAAAATAATTATAATACGAACAAATTTCTAAAGCCATTATCTTGCTTCCGGTACCTTTTTTGAGAAAATTTTCAAACAAAAGTTATGTGAAATATTAATATCTTTAATTTTTATCTTAACAATTTTTTTGTAAGTGAAACCATTTTTGAGTAATTGCAGAGACCGCAAAGAAGACTAAGAGTAAACAAGCACTTCCGGTTTGAATATTGTTTTCAAAAATAGGACGTTTTCTTGCCAGTCTTAAGTTTGAAGTTTCATAATTTTACCTTTAGCCGTTTGAGCTGTAGAAGGCTCTCACACACACACACACACACACACACAGACACATACGCACAGACAGACGTCATTCCAAAAATAGTCGGGATCGATTCAGGGAAGGTCAATACGTGTTTTTCCGTTAAAATCTCGAAATCGAAAATTTTCACGATTACAATACTTACTTATACTGCGTATAAGAAAGTAAAAATCAGCATTAATTATCTTAAAACTAATTTACAGATGGCAAAAAATTTTTTTTGTTAGAATACGATGTCGATTAGCAATTTAAAATTAATAATGCCGCAGAATATAATTATTGATATGTAGACAATTATGTGTAGGTAATATATGTTTATAGTAATATATCTTTATATAAAAGTAAATGTCTAATGTACAAAATGTCTCATTGTTTTTCAACTACTTCTTTTTGTCGAAGACGGACATGTAGATCCTTAACTACATTGGTTGGTTCATTGTTCTGTAACTGTAATATGCCTATTTGTCATTTTGATTGGACCATTGTTATAAAAGTTTTTAGCAAGCATTTCTCATTTTGTTTGCTTATATATAATTTTGTTTTAAAGACCATGATAATATAGTAAACGATGTTTAATTATAAATAAAAGTAACTATAGTTTATCATATCAGTTCATTGTTGGAGATTAGTTGTTATGTTAAATTTTCTTTTAATTATATATTTTGCAATAATAATAAAATAAGTTTGAATTCAAAAAGATTAAAAGAATGCGAGTAAATCTATTTAAATTTACATGTTTGGTATATATAACCCATACGCGTCCATACTAAATAAAACACTTCCTAAAACATCCTAAAAGTATTTGATACAGCTTCAAATGATTTTGAACATAAATTATTTATTAAAACAACATAAATTGCAACAATGAATATTTTATTATGAACAAACTGGTGTTGTAGCTAGTAAATATTTATTTTCATAATCATTGAATACTGTTTGTTACACGTTTGCCAGCCTTAAATACATCTGAATACGAAAGCAATGACCATTGGGTACCCATAAGGTTTGTCGGTGCTGCGCACCATCGTTCATATAGGTTTACCTAAAGCGGCATGAGACTTTTATTTCAAATGGGTCCTAAAAAAATGTATTTGTTGTTTGTTTTTACGACAAGCAACTTCGAAAAAAAAGTCGGTCCGTAGCTCTTTTATGGAAATATGTGACCGGCTGTCTAAAATGTTAAAAAATATACTTCATTAACATCAGTATAAATAATAAAATGCTAGAGTAGGTGAACATAAAAATGTATGCATTCATTACACATTTTATATTCCTGTGTGTACTATTTAGAGTGCCTCGACATTCGTATTGAACACTCGTATCAGAATATATGGACATATTTTAAAACTTCTTTGGATGTGTAGTAGCAGTATTTTCAATTTATCACAAAGTGAGAGTTCTTAGTTTTATTTTCTGATTTATGTTATTTGGTCATTTTGTTTTGTCAAATTCAAATAAAATTGTTTAGTGAAAAGTGGAAATACTTACGAATAACGATACCCAAATGTTTTATTAATATAAAAGTAAAAATACGCAAACGTAAAAATATTAACGTCAAGAATACATCGCGTAAAGAAAAACGACTACTGCAAGATTCACATTAAAAATGTAGTTAGTGGTATATATTTTTTATTTTTGTAGGATTTTGCTTATTAAAAATTATAATACATTAAAATAAACTTGTTGGTAATGTCAGGTGACAATAAATTTGAGCATATGTTGCGTATGAATAATATTGATGGGTAAAACGTAAAACTTACACATTCGGCATACAACACAGCAGGGAATAATATACCAAAAATGTAATTATCAAACAGTAATTTCATTATTTTTGACGGGTATTCGTTAGCAGTATAAATAAAAACAAAACTATTACTGACAAACAAATGTAAATTACATTATTAATAAATTAAATATGTATTTTATGCATAAACATACCTCATTTTGTATCTAATAGAAAGAGAAAAACTATATTTTTATAGCTGCGGCGAATACTAATTAGTTATGGATTCTATTCAATAAATTAAAAATTAATTTTTTATTGAAAATGTATTTAATCGCATACTTAAAACCAATATTTATTTAACATAAAGACCATCGTTTTCAAAGCAAAAATATATAATAAAAGAGGATAAACAAATATTCTCCATATTGAATAATTATTACATAAATAAATTTTCTATAGACTTTTGAGTAGGAAAGGCAACTGTTATCTATTAGTTACGTTTATGTTTATGAAATAATTAGCAAATATAAGTTGTTATTTTATGGGATTAAAAATATTAAAATAAATCTCTTCAGTAGTTTATGCGAGGATGCATCATATTTCAAATCCTTTGGTCAATTTTAAAGTTGTTGAAGTAGACTCGTTGGAATACATCCGCCAACTAGCCCTTAATTCGGTCCTAGACGGTTCAAGAGAACCCAAAGTGCCGCGGCGATCAACGGTGAGCATCTCATTGTTCTGGTTTGTGTGTATGTGTGTTTATGGGGGGTGAGGTTGTTCAAAAGGTCCGCCCTGTGTCCTACGCCAGGCCATGGCTCTCCTGGAGTGCTTGAGAGTCCTCCACTAATTCTACGAACACCCTCTTTTCATTCCAAACTGAACGTTCGTTGGCTGGTTTCTGTGTAACTAGAAACGATGGTACGGCCGAACGAGCGATGCCTTGATCACACCGAGCACAGATATTGTTTTCAAGTGCCTCTTTTGTTTAAAAGTCTCTAGATATCAGAAGCCTATATTGTTGAAGCAGTTAATTAAGTCTGATGCAATACGGTTGGTTCTTTCTCCTCTTCTATGTTATATACACACCTACACTTGATACATATTTTTGGCATTCATTAAATAAATTGTCCTTTAGTATAAATTAAGAAATTGCTTAAATTTATTTCATTTAAACAAATTTACATATTATATAATGTCTTCTTAAACTTTCTTATATAAGGTAATAAGCAAATATTTGAATCCAGATCGTTAAGATTTGCAAGCATCAGAACACAGATCTAAAGATTCTGGGTTCAATTCCCAGCAGCATCCGATCCATTTTTCTCAATTGTTTTGAATCTAGTCTACCGACTCATTTAAATTTAAGTAGCATAAAAAACTACAGCAAAATTATATTTATTTCTTTTCCTAGAAGTTCAATTAGTAATAAAAGAGATTCTATTGTTTAAAAATACATAAATTAATTACGTATATCGTATCTAATCCGATATAGAGTTAATTATGGAAACTTAATCAAAATGATGGTATTTCTAGTCTAGATGCATCTCATAGGCTATTTATGGTAAGGAATAAAATTTTATTGTAATAAATAAAACGGAATTAATTAAAAATATGACGCTCTCCACGCGGCGGCAATGTTTGTCTACAACGTGTAGTACCTGTGCTGCCCACATCAAGTCAAGATCAAAGTCATTTCAATATGCAGAGGCGTGCGTACAAAAAAAAACACAATAAATATATAAATCAAGATAGGGGCCTTTATAAAATCATCTTGTAATTATACAAATTATTAATCTACATTACAATACAAAAAGGCAATTTTATTTCTTTGATAGTAAAAAAGAATTTATATCCTATGGAGTTCTAGAAGGTGTTGGATTGAAAGGATTATAAATATTAACTCAATAAAATTTTACATATAAAAGAGATTCATTATATTTATTTATTTTATTGCTAAAGACCGGTATAGTCACCGTGCACACAACCAGGTGCTCCAATATTGAACAAAATTAGAACCTAGTTTATTCTATATTTTAAAAGAATTAAAATAAATAGTAAATAGTTTTGTGTCATGACACACATTTTTTATTTGAATTTTTTCGTCACGGTGTACATTCAAATATGGCTTAACTATTAATATAAATAAAAAAAATTGACCACCACATCAACATTGCACTCTTTTGCAAAACAACTCATAAATTCGTTTTTGCTTCTATCTAAGAACATATTGCCGGTTAATAGGAAAAATAAAGAAGTCTAGAGCCCAAAATAACTCCGTGCAGATAAAAATTATGCAAATGTATATCATTTCCAAATAAAGTTTTAATTTTAAAAAACCTTTTAGACCTGATTAGTTTTACTTGCCAGGCGACGATATATATTTATATATTTATGTAATAAAATATTAAAAATAAAGCTGATATGGAATTGTAAACTTTTTGCGCAGTATGTATTGTTTAGAATCTTGTTTCGTATAAATATTAGCGCTCTACTACGTATCCCAATGGCAAAGCTTCTGGAAAAAGCTGTTTGTAGCAAATGATTAGAAATTATAATGCTTATACATGGATATAATGATTTCATTAATTTGTTGGCCGACTAAAATAGAATTTTGTTGAGCAAATAGCGTTTGAATAGAGTAGGCACGTAGGCGCGCCGCTGATTTAATTAAAGGCGCCTTAGCAAGGTTATACGTCACACTTCATTGAGTATTTATAAGATTTTATGAATGTTGTTAAATGCTGCAACATAGCCATGACAATATCTTATATTAGGTATGCAATGATTTATAAGTAGGTATGCTTGAGACATTATTTACAATTTGCGTGACAAATTCTATCAAACAACAATTACAAGCCAGTAAGATCTATTATCGTTAAAACATTATTCAAAATCAAAAGATTGCATTTACGTCATTTCGAAAGGCGGTCAACCTCGACAGGCTCAAAAAGTGTATTTTTGTTAAAATCTTGAAATCGATATTTTCATGATTTCAATGTTTTAATATATTAAAGACGCAGATATTCCGGAGCTTACATTTGAAATGATGTCGCCACGGTTGAAATAATTGATATATAAATCGGTTTTGACCATCATATCTCTTCAAAGTTGTTGGGTAATGGAAATAGAGGACATCGGCTAGCCATTATGTTCAAGGAATTAGTTAGAGCATAGTGTTCTGGCTTAATTTAAATGGGTGTTCATTGTAATAATCCTTTATATAGCGGGTTTACGGTCTTCGCCTGGAAAACCACACGTATGTACACAACCATTCGCAGGACATACAAAACCAACCTAACTGCTTTATTTATCAATTACAGGAAATCGACTATAATCTATTCGGCATTACCATTTTCATTACGTCATTACATTATCGTATTACTTGTCCATTAAAATAAAATATTTATGTTGAAATAATATTTGATTTCAGTTTCAATAGGAAATTAAATATATAAATAATTCTGGCGATTCAGAAATATTTTAGTTATATCACCGATTATTCTATTACAGTATCGTATCTTGTAACTCAAGTCAAGAATTATTTATTACAAATATCCATGACTTTTGTATATGTAGGAGAGAAATAAGAGCAAGATAAAAATTAAATAAATTTTAAATTCCCAATTAGACTAACAATAGCAAAAAATATTTTTGACAGTGGTTTTGAAATGAATCTTACTTAACTTAACTAAATAACTTTTATTCGAATTGAATATTGAGAATTTGTTAACCAAATAATACAGTAAATCAATCATATAAAATGAATTAAATTTCTTTTAAGAAATGAATGATTAAAAACAGATTTATTAATAGAAAAGGTTTATTAAAATTTAACGAACCATGTGAAATATTTTGGTGAATCATATGCTAAAATAAGAAGGCATTGGGTTAACTGCCAATCAATTTCAAGGAAAAAGTCATAATAATTTTATGCAAATAACAAAGCATGTAATTTTGAACTAAAAATACATAAATTAAGTATGTAACTGCTTATGTCTCAATGTAATATAAATGATATAAAATAAAGAAACGTATCACGCTGGTGTATTGTTTATGTATGTTGTGTAGTGCATGAAACAAGTTGTGTGGTTGGCTATGCCTATAGTTAATGAAGCATAGATATGGCTTCATACAAACTATGTATAAGGTGTTAAATTTAGAACTGAAAATGTATAATGTTACATACCACTCACGGATCATAACATAATCCCTACATATACCACATCTGTCGTCTACAAATTCATACAAAATATATGTACCCACATGCACGTCTTATTTGACGAGAAAAAATAATTCATTCATTCATTCCGTTTATTTACAGTTACACTATGATTTTTATTACATTTATATTTATAAAATAATCACTGTTTAATATTTTGTCACTTTTTATAAACGAATATAACTCATAAGGCATTAAACTACTCTTATTACATCTTCTTGTATTTCTAATTATCGAAACGTGTAGCATTTGCAAAAATAGCACATTTGAAATTTATTTATTTCTATAATCAATGCCACAGTTATAATATATATTTAATTGTGTATAAAACAAACCAAAAACAATTAAATTTATTATTTGTAGTGATTCACAGCTGAAATTACCAACGAATATATTAACAATTTCACACATTCAATTTAATTATAATATTGGCTTTATGTAAAATGAATAATTATATTTCCTTGATTTGTATATTTGTATTTTAAAACTTTTCCTATTCATGCAAATATATATGTATATTGTATATAATATGACAGATTTATACTTTCTTAAAAGAAGTAATAACAAATCCAAGATTAAGTTACGACAAGGGTGGCACATATCTAAGTTTTAGATGTGTTTGCACAATAAATGTTATAAAAGAGTAAATATGTTAGTAAAACATATTTACTAGTGTAATTATCGATCAGTAATGAAAATGAACGAACGATATTAAACCAAATAGACAGTAATGAATAATTCTAGAATACTTGTAATGAGTTGTGGAATATATTAAACGCATTTAATAAATAATTAGCCTTTTAGTTGTGTTCCAAATTAATTAATAAAAATTACTGTTACATGTGATTAGTTACCAGGTGTTTTCTATAACGGTTACATAATTTACAACAGTCATTTTAATAAATGGAAGTTATATCTTTCATATTACATTAGCGTAAATAAACTTAATTGAATAGACATAATTTTATTACAGTTTTTACTCCGATTCAATTAAAAGCATTAAATCTTGCTTTCAGTAAACTTTTCACAGTTTAGATATTTTTATATTGTATATGTAATTTAATTATAAAATCTTATATTTCTAGTAAATATTTTTGCTGATTTGTGGGTTCAAAATAATATATTTTCAGATGAGACATCATTGTATTTATAAAATGTTGTAGTTCTACGAAGTTTTGACTCAAATATTTCTGTAACAGCTATTTACCATATAAAACATAAGCTCTATGTCAAGTGAGTATAATATTTGTATGTTTGGAATGTGCATTTGAATGATTTATATTGTACAAAACCAAAACATAATTTTCATGTTTCAATTTAAATTATTTGTTCTTTATTTTTGTCATACGCGTATTTATAGCTTTGCGCTACGGTTCTGTTATGATTGTAGAAATATGTTTAAGTTAATGTGTCTACATACGTTTACATGCTTGTGTGTTTCATTCCTGCGGATAATTGGATTGATATATCTTAATTTTATTTATTACGAAGAGTTTTTTGCACTATTGATTATAATTTTATTGTTCAAAAATATATAAAGACGTGCATTTTTAAAATTGAAAAATAATTCCCATGTGTGTCATAAAAATTAATAAGATTGATATAAATCGATTTTATTTTTCTTTTAAACTTATTTATATGTGTGTGAAATTTTAATTTCTGTATACAATAGTTATTAAATTTATAATAAAGTGATCAAAATATTATTATTATATGTAGTAAGAACATGATGGTAGAATGCTTGGTGAATGGTTGGTTGATGTTTTAATAAAAGGGGTAATTTAAAATCGTAATAATTGCGTTCACATATGATGTAAAATTGTTGGTGAACTAATTTTCTACTAGCGTCATTAATACGATCATTTATTAAAATGCTCGTTACACAAAAAGACTCATGTATAACATACAAGCGCTGGTGCTGGTGCTGGCGCTGGCGCTGGAGCTGGCTGGATGCTGGATACTGGATTCATTAAACATGTTCTACACGTATTACTATGACGTGCCCTGTGTGGAGTTTGTATCCATTGCGTTGTCATAATTTGACATACCGATGACAAATGCCTTAATAGGAACATGGTCAACCTGTGTGGCCATATCAATTGAAAAATACACATTATATCATCTATTTATCATACCTCTGTTGACAACCACATTGAATTTCATTTCATTTTCGTTAGTTATTGTTATGTATTTCAAATATACATACCTATATGTAGGTATTTCAACAGAGCAAACTTATACATAAATTATATATTAAATCGCAGACATTAGTGCTTGCATCAAAAATTATTTTAAATTAAATATATATTTGTTTTACGTTCCTATACAAAGTGATAAATAAATTTTTTAAACATGAAAAATTTAATCTAGAGTTTTTAATTAAAAAATACCTTTTGACCTTCCCTGAATCGAGTTTGACTATTATTGGAATAACGTCTGTCTGTGTGCATATTTGTGTGTGTGTGTGTGTTAAAGGTAAAATTATGAAACTTTAAACTAAAGATTTATATATGCTTCTCAGGAAAACCTTTTTCTGAAAAAAATATTCAAACCGAAAATGCTTATATACTTCAAAAGTTTTTTTTTCTGCAGTATCTCAAAAACGACTGCACTAACAGTAATATAGTTACAACAAAACATGAAAGATTTAATATTTCACACAACAGTGAACATAATTCTTGTTTTTAGCAATAAAATATAAAACTACTGGTTTCTCAAAATTGTACAGATTCTACATACTGGATTGTAGATTTGCTCAGAATTGCACCATTATATTCTCCAGTATCCGGCAATAAAATGTAGTACCTAAATAAATCTTATAGCTAATATCCTTAGGTGAAAAATGTTGAAACTAAGTATTTTCGGTTTTGAAGAGACACAATGATACACCTGTCAACTAAGGTACAATACATCCTCTACTAACACCCTTAATCTTCGGCCTTGGTTCACCAGTTGTGTATACAAGTGTATTTGGTATTGTTATTTTTAAAATCCACTTACATACCACCATACCATTCGAATAAGCTACATTTATACTATAAAGAACGCGACTAATATATTTTCAATATTCGATTCGAGCGAACAAAATGTTTTTCTTAAAAATAAAGCAACACTAGAAATGTTTCGTATTTCATATATGTAGGTACTTGAATAATATTTAATAGCTGGAATTGTTCAACATCATCTATTGTAAACTTTTTTGTAGCATAGACGTATTCAATATTTTATACCAACTGTTCATTGTTAAAAACTCATTCCATATAGCCCGCTATGTAATGGAAGCAACTCCTTAATATGTCATGATTATCCGTTTATTTCAATGCTTATCAACTATTGACAAATAACATCCGTAAATTCAAATACTGAATTGTTTATTTAAGCTATCAGGAATACGTATGCTTTGGTGAATGTGTGGCGTGAAATTAGTAATGAATGCCAAATAACATCAAGACGTGTTAAGAACGTGATTGAAATTTAAAGTACTTGTTAAATCTTTACAAACAGAAAATCAATACTTATTATGAATATTTAAATGATAAATATTATATTATATAGTAGTTTTAAGCAAATATTTCCAACTGATTCGATACCGATAAGAGTTAATAGTAAGAAAGAAAATGGAAATATCCAATTAAATTATGTCAATTTAAATTAGATTGACCACATTTATTTGATTTTTCGTTAATTATAAACATAATAGCAGAGTATTATCTTAACATTAATTAGCATAGTTGCAGACATTTACAATTTTATTTCGCTTTTTATTTCACTCTTTTGTGTCATATAATTTATGAATATAATAACTACATATTGTCACATTAACCTTTGAAAAGTTCAATAATTGATATTTATATTTGTGCGGTGATATTTGTGTATCTGTGTGTGTGTGTTTATGTCATGTATACTATCTTTACAGACCTGTAGCACAATTTTACATAACTGTACTTATAATGGTTTTTATGTGAAACCTGAGGCATGTGTCTGCACAATTGAAATACCAATGTATGTATATGAATTTGTTATACGAAAACTTACGGTTTATCGAGTCAATGTTCAATCATTTTCAACTTCACCGTATTCCAATATCTATTTCCGTGTCTGATGTTATTAATTTACGCAAATTAAATCGTAATGAGGAAATAAAAGAAATGCTAGTTAAATCTACACTAGCATTCCAATGAAGTCAATGTCTGCATTTATGACTTATTTCAACTTTTTTGACCTATTTTAATGAATTTAATATGTATTCTAAGGTGTTATTAAATTGTTACGAACTGTATTTCAAAATTAGGAAACGATTGTAATTAAAATATATGGTATATTGACATTATTTCAAATGATAACAATTTGCAACAATTTTGCGATATATTTGTTTCGCGGATCGTAATACTAATATTTTTGGCTCTCCGAAGAGCTGAAGCATTCGGTCGTGTCTGTAATTATCTCTACTTTAAATTATATTTAACAAAAAGTACGATTTTCATCGCCATGAATCCAAAAATATATATAAATCATATTCTTGATTATCAGTTGTCGCTCGTAAGATCAAATGTGTCGTTTATTCTTCTCTGAAGATACTAATCGGATAGATACAAAATTTAATGTACGTGATCTACGAATACACAATTCGTGCTACTCGCATTATAATTCCACTACTCTTTTTATTTTTGAACGTAAAGTTAATAATAAAGAAAGCTAGTTTTGTATAAATTTTATTTTGTTTTTAAACGTGTTTTTTTTTTTTATATGAAAAGATCTTAATAATATCTATCACAAATAAGACTACAATAATTATTTAATACGTTAACAGTCCTTTCATAACCGGAAAGGGTGTAAGGCAGCTGCGACGGAATGGGTCCGGCTGCCCTCTGCTATTTTTGAACCTAAAGAAAAGTTTGACGGATGAGGCATTGTGTGATTTATCCTAATTAAAGAATCATAAGTAGACGGGTACATCCCAAGCAACCAACCAAACGAAATGACAAGCAAGTTTATTATTGTCGCGACACTCAGTTATTTCCAGAGGCGCACGTGGCCGGGCTATTCGCGCACTTCCTCTCCAGCCTATTTCTTAACGTCACTGTCGTCTGCTTCAGTGTCGCCCACCGTTGCTGGTAGATGGCAGAATGAATGCGAGCAAAGGAAAGGATAGCACCCGGCTAGCATGGCTTGAATGGATTCTATATTAAGCCTCTACGTGCACAACGCTACTTTTATTTCTTAGTGTGTTTGCAACGGCTATTTGCTTCAAAATTCATCACGCTTAAAAAAAGAAGTCAGCGGGAATTTACGTTAAATAAATTTCCTTTTTATTTTATAATATTTAAATATTTCCTGTCATTACTCTTTTCATGACGTGGTTTTGTCTACTTTTTAAGTTTCACTTAATTATTACGAACAATATTGTAACAGTTTTGTAATTAAAGTATTAATGTTCTTGAAACTAGAAATCATATTTGTAATATACTTTTATAAATAAACAAATAAAATAAAGGAATCAAACTAAAAGGAAATTGTCATCTTCTTTCACAATAATTTAAATAAACATGACCAAATTAAGATAAGAATTAGCAAAATGCAGATGTTCAGAATTATTGAATTACACTTAACTAGCTTTAATCTATGCGATTTTAAATAAAATTAATATTAATAATTCTGTAATTCGATAGCTGTTTATTTGAAATTAATTAAAATCTTTATGTAATATTCAAGGTTACACATAATAAATTTTTGGATTTTAATATTAGTGCATAAGTGTTCCGTAAATAATAGAAAAAACATAATTTAAAGTAATAAGCATATCTTTAGATATCACTAATATTAAATATTTTATTTGTTATCTATATGTAAGCAGTGTAATCAGGAAAGCTTTATGTTTTGTGTGTGCCTAAATCAATGACTATATGAAAACTAAATGAATCATATATGAGAAGTATTTTATCATCAAATATGAAAATATGATAATACATATAATGTATGACAAAAAAATTATAATTCTATAATAGAAAGAACGTATAAGAAAATCAGTGGTGGTCACATCATATATTTTTATTGTGGCATCATGAAATCAAAACTAAGTTTGTTATCAAAGCGTGCGCACTCGGTTCCCATAGAGATAAAGAGAATGGGCAGCCGGAACCCAGCTGCACAGTGCACATATTCAACTACTAAGGCCCCCCGAACCGAGCGGAAACATTACTACTCTATATAGGTAGGTAGGTAGGTAGGCGGACGGACGGACTCTCGTTAAATCTTAAAATACGTTCATTTTGTGAACGTACGCTTCTCGTAATGAGTTTTAACTCGTAAAGAAACCTTTATAGTAATTTATTTTCCGTAACGGTATGAGCACTTGTCCTATTTCAGTTATACGTGATGTATATGTCTGCGCATGTAAATTGAAAATTTGCCCTGAAATCAGTTAATCTAGACGGTTCATTCTCACAGAGAAATATGTTTGCAAAGCTTTATAATTGGCTACATTAGAGCCCGTTTTCACTAACTTCAGTTAAATATATTCCTCAATTTTGTTTGTAGAAATATAACATTGCTGTTTAATTGAGGAGTAAATTTAATTGACGAAATATCAATAATGCATCTAAATCGAAAGTTATTTCAAATATATTTTGTAGAAAATGCATAATTGTGTTTTTAAATAAACCGTAATTAAAAACAGCTCTAAATTTAGATCAATTATTATAATTAACGGTATCTAATGTATGACATATCATTCATCAATCACTATATTATTCACTTTCTATTTTGTATAAAAATATAAACATATAACATTTTGAAATATTTTAATAGTCGGTTTTAGCTACCAGAGATTGATGCGTAATATGCATGAAAGAATTAATGCGTATTATATAGAAACCCACAAAGAGTATAATGATACAGAATTAAGTGAAGACAGGTCGTTAAAAAATGATAGGATGGAAAATTTAGTCGCATAGCTGAGATGTTATTAGTATTAATTAACAAATTCATTAGCTGAAGCATCGTACTCGCATCTCAACGCTAATTATGATTTACAGGTAAAGAATATCTCGTGGAAGACACTTTATAAAAATAAAGATTGCTGAAGTTAGAAATTTCTTTGATGTTTCTGAACAACTGATTATTCCAAGGTTTGATCGTTTTAATTTCATTTTTTATCAAATGATGTTAATTAATTTACCAAGACAGACTCGTTCTTTACAATTTTTCACTGCTAAAGAATGAATGTAAATAAATGAAAGTAAAATTCTACTTATCTTTAACCAATAATGAAGTGAACACAGCTACTGAATTTTCAAGATAGATAACATTGTAATTTAAAGACGAAAGAAAATTACACCAATTAGGTTTTTTGCGAATGTAATTTTCCTAATGTCAAATTGTAATCACAATTATATATTAGAAATAAATACATTTTAATTTTAAATGAATTTTATTTCGCAAAATATATACCTATAATCGATTTAATTGAATTTTGTTTTTGTAAGGATAGCGTTGAATGGCGAAAGCTTGTCAAAATGAGAGTGAAGGTACCTAAAGTTTTCTGCCACTCCATTTGGTGGAAATAGGCATAATTTGTGTATGTTATTATAAGTAAATCTTGTGTATAAAACAAATAATTGTGAATATATAAAAGAAAACTAATTAAAGTTACGCTTAGCGATAAGTCTTACGATAAAATTAAATAAGTATGTTGCAATGAAAATCTAAGTTTAATTAACTGTAATAGAGTACAAAAAAAATTGAGTAATGTTTCGAGATTTTTGAGTGACGCAAACAGCATTAATGAACTAATTGTATAGTCAAGTTGGGTGCACATACAATTAGTCTGTTTTCCAAAGTGTAAAAAGATAAATCCGTCATCGTGTATAGTAACTGCCTGAAAATCTGCACAAAGCTACGTATATCAGAGTCGTTTATAAATAACACAACATTGCAGAGGTACAGACAGATGTACATATATTGCACGCAAATAAAACATAATTCTACAACGTTCGTATCACCGACGGTATATTTTATTTCTTGTCTACGTGCGCATATGATGCAATTTTCATACATGTCAGGGGTGTCCAGTAGGTCAATTGAGAAAGAAATTTCTATTTTACCCATTTTTAAAACTACGAAATCACGTTTCGTAAAAAAGCATTAATATTATATTAAAAACAAACTTCTATTCCATATAGAAAATAATAAAAATCCTTATGGCACTTAATTTATATTAAAAATTACATTTTATTGCCAAAAAATTCCTGTTATTTTTAAATATCTAAATTTACCTAGTCAAGCTGTTTTTGAGCAATAATGGCGAGATAAATCTTTTTTATTGCACCAATAGCAACATTTTTACGCGACCTTAAAACTCGAGTAAAACCATCTTCATTATTAAGCATAGAGTTACAAATATGTTGTAAGTAATAGAAAATCTGTTAAATAGTAGTATTAATATAGTTTTTTATTTTTATTAAATTTAGTATAATATTAATATAAATAATGATAATTATATTAAATTTAGTCAATGTGTATTTAAATTTTGTACATGAAATATAAAATATTTTATGAATAATATAGGGCATTGGTCACCCCTGATATATTATATGTAGGACTGGCAACGTAGAAGTAAACTGATCTGATTCGTTGATAACGTAAATTGGGGCGTAAATTACATACGTTTCTCAACACTTCCGAATGCACCTTCACCGAAAAGAAATTCCGAGCTCTGTAATTTCACCGACCGCGCGATATAATTTTCTCGGGTATTATGAGGAGTTGATTGCATTTGAGACAGAATACAGTTGGCAGTTGATAGATTCCAGCACGGGATTAAATCAATTTTGTTAATTAAAAATAACCTCTAACGTGTGAGCTAGCTTATCATTTCGAAATTATTTGATAAAAATCTTCTTTGCAATACGCGAAGAAGTCTAAGCAATCAATTTTGTTGTGCGGATAATAACTGTTATACAGTTAGATTGTAATCAATTTTAATTTAATAACATTTTTATGTACTATACAATTTGAAATAAAATATATTAATTTTGCAAATATATGTGTTATTTTACATATCTCTAAAGTATAAGATTATGCAATGACAACATATGCATGAATGTTGAAATTGAATTATTTATCTTTCGCTTTATCAAAATTATACAAATGATTCTTACAGAATAATAAAGTAGGTCAGAATCATACCATGAATTTGTTTGTGAATTCAGAATAAATTATTTTAATTTGAGAACTAATAAACAAAGTAAACAGTTCCACACAGTAATATTAATCAAACATGTAGAACAATTTCCTGTAGCACAGTGAATATTAACCGCAGTTGCGTTTGAAAAGTAAAGTTCAACAAAAACAAACACAATCACACAAACCGGGAAACACACACGTTAGGCTATCAGCAACAGGTGTATCACAAATACACACCGTATCCGCATGTATGTTAAATGAAAAGCCGCAAACAAACCAAATTAAACAGAAATACGCACACCTTACGTCAACTTTATCAATTAAATATTATTTTATATACTACGTACCTACTGTCAAACATCTATTTTGTTTCAATTTTCATACATTTTACTAAATTTGAAACTTTTAATAAATAATATAAAGATAGTCTATTTCATAAATTATTGCTTATTTTTATAAAAAAGTAAATTACATTGCTACAGACCATACTTGCATAAAAAATACATGCTGCGCATAATGGAATAGATATTTAAAGGAACTACGATTGAATTCTTTTTTGGAGTTTTTCATAAATTAGAGGTTTTCTTACCAACCTATACAAATCTTAAGTTTAAAGTTTCATAATTCTACATTCAACTGTTTAGACTATAAAGCACTCACACGCAACATACACACACACACAGACGGCATGCCAAAGGATAGTCAGACTCAATTCAGGGAAGGTCAAAAAGCATATTTCCGTTAAAATCGCGATATAGAATTTTTTCATGTAAACAATACTTACTTATTACTTCGTATAAGAATGTAAAATTGTTAATAGTTTTCGAAATCACAAACAATTTAAAATTACATTTAAAAATTATCATGTTAGACTATAAAGATTTTATTGCTATATTCTATTACTTGACATACATTTCTTATGAAAGATAGAAACAATATCGGTAATAAAATAAAATTTTCGTAATAGCTATATAAATAATATGTATAATTGTTATTAATAATTGTAATAGCAATTATTTTTTAAATATTCGGTTTAAGAGAATAAAGCATCATGAAAGGCCAGTTATTAGTAGATCTGCGGAAATGTGAGTATTTACGAGAATGTCAATTGTCACTAGGGTACGCAAACTAAGTCGCGTGATCTGCGTGCAAATAAGTAAGTTAACGGTCAATGATTGCACAACACGACAAGTGATATCTCAGTGAACGTAAACGTGACGAAACGTAAACATTCGTCAGTCAAAGTAAACGTGCAATGTGCATTCATTCTCCATATACAGGTATGCATAATTTATACATGGTGCATTTACACTCGTACTGCATCTGGTGCAGACAACCCAGATGTGTGAGTACATCTAGAGTAGCGAGTTTATTCTGACACACAAATGAATTGAGATAAACATTTTCTACAAAAAGTTCGTTTCATGGTTTCTACGATTTATTATCATTTTTTTTTTTAAATACAAAAGAGCTTTAATATTTTTATTTGTAAATATAAAGCACTAAATTCAGCACTTGTTATTCTAAAAATGACCTATTGTCTGTTTTGTCAACTCTCCACTTTATTTTTTCATAAAAGAAATTTAATAGATTTTTTTTATTTAATATGTTTGTATGTATAATGATTCTTTTTGTTATTAAAAACGTAAAATAGTGTAGTTGTTTGTTTTATATGTTGACCGGTTTAGTTTCTTATTTTATCACGATGTTTTGTTGTAATTATCAAATAAATCTTTTCTGGGATGCGAATTTCACATACATGTTTTATTATTGGTTTTTATTGCTGTTGGGGTACACTAGTATTTCACATATGTTGTAAATGTTGACTATAATATTCGAGCGAATACAGAAGAAGAATATAATAGCAACCCTTAAATTTCTATGAAATCGGATATTTTCGTAACATTTTTACTGATAAAGACATAAAGAATGTTAGAAACGATGGTAGAAAAGTTAACTCTTCCTGAAATATTATGTTACAATCAGCAATAAATTAGTAACTGAATCGCGCACGGGTCCTTTTGTCAAGGGAATAGCAACCACCGTATCTTTTGTGTATCTGTGACACATATACGCGTTGCTAGAATACAATTGTTAAAGTGAACACGTGTATTTGTGTCTAGATCAACTATCTCACTCATTTTTTCTTCTCTTTTCTCATGGGTTGCAAACAGGTAGAAAAGATACAACTTTACCTGTATACAGGTCTTTTGATGTCGCTGACAATTGAATTAACAAACAGAACAAGTACTGCATTGTGAAAATGAATTTGTCATCATCATGCTTTGAGCTTTTTCGCCAAATTCAAATTTACACAGTTCTGTGTAATTAATGTATTCGTCACGCTACAATAGCCCCAGCTAACGTAAACAATTATTTATTAATAACAAAAACTAGGACATTCTCGAACAATTTAAAACCAATTTTGGGGATGGTATATGTTTTTTGATACATTCTTGGGTAGTCTAGGGGGAATGTTAAACACTCTCGAAATATTTGAATCTCATGAATAAAATATGCGCAATGGCTTGCTATCTTATACGTATTTTGTTTAGATAAGAGGGACATTCTTTTATTTAGACTTCATCTTGTGTATCTGTTAAACAATTAACAGGAAAAATTTATACGATTTATGTAAAAATAATTAAATTTAAAAAAAATGTTTGGTCATTTTCTAGTACGCAGTGGACTTAAAAAAATTAAGTTTCATTCATTCTATTAAAACTATTTTATTGTAAGTGCAGCCGTTCCGATGTTGCAGAAAATTAATCATCAAAATGTAAAACTAAACAATCGCAACACATCAAAATGGGGGAAATTCATTTTAAGATATAAATTACGTTATACAAAGCACAAAAAATGGTGGTTGTAATAAATTTGTCATTTTTGATGTAAATTTGTTAGTATTAAAAACGGTATTAAATACTGCGTACGATCAGAAAACTGAAATGCAAATGGTATAGTATGTGCACCAATGGAAAATATGGCATCCAATTAAAATGGAGGATGGCATTTTTCGCGTCAGTCGTGCATTAACGCTGGAAGTAGTCAGGATGAATCTTTCAGAATGTGAGAATTATGGGGCTCTATATTATATCCAGGGCGCGGTAGACATTCACCCGCATTCGCCTTTACGTAAGCGCACAGGACAAATCCCAGAAGGTGTTCTTTTTTCCCCTACGAACCGTTTCCTTGTATATTTTATTCCAGAATATATTTACAATTCGTATAAAATAAAGCAAATGTTTATTTACTATGGGGAATTTGTATATAATGGGAATGTATTTATATTTATATATATATATATATATATATATATATATATATATATATATATATATATATATATATATATATAGCAAAATAATGCAAAAATAGCGTGGAGCAAACAAGCGCCATCATGAACGCAACATGTTGAGAAACTAAGTAGTTGTATATAATTTATTTTATCCTGACACTCAAAGCTTGCGACAACTAAACGTACCACGCATAAAAATAGCATTCTAATTGGAGGGAAAAAATTAAAAGACGAACATTGTACATGTTCCTTAATAGTGTTCAGCTGACGAAAAGAAAAATTAAGTATTTTATTAAATTAATTGCATGCACGTAGGCAGCATAAAAAATTCGACATGGAAATAAAATAAGTACGACAATATGCGTGTTACTAAAAAAAAACGTGTAATGAACATTTATTTTCGCTATATGAAAAATACACTTTTGAGCTCATAACATCAAAGAATAATTCACTATATTGATAAACGGTATATGAACATTTGGATCTAACCATGTAAGGTGATCATTTTCAGGTGATCATTTATGATAAAAAAATTAGAAACTATAAAAAAATCAAATGAAAATGAGGTAATTGATATTTTTATGGTAGGTATTATTTCTAATATTAGAGTACCTTGAAAAGCTTCTTTCATCACATTAATTGGCGTAGATAATTGACTCACCTGAAAATAAAAATACTTGTTTTAGTACAGTGGACAATTTCGTATAAACTATTCATAGCTTAATCAATTTGAGAGAAATTAAGTCACAACAAGATATTATGGCTGAGCAATATTTATGATAAATAGAAGTGCTTTCATATTACTTTCGTATACGAAGTAATAAGTAAGTATTGTAATCATGAAAAGAATCGATCCTGAGGCTTTAACAGAAATATGTCTTTTAACCTTCCCTGAATCGATACTGACTATTTTTAGAATAGCGTCTGTCTGCGTTGTGTATGTGTGTGTCACTAAATAAATATTATATTATAAGCATTAAGCACAGCTTCTGCTGCGAAAAGAGATTAATGAAACTTTTATTTGAAGCAAGAACTCATATTTATAATTTAAACATTGGAACGAAAGTTGTGACAGCTTGATGATTTTATTGGACAAGCTAGCTTTCGAGACATATAACAAATCCAACAAAACCAACGCATACACCATCGAAGCACCACGAAAACACCTGAGTATTTTACAAAATCCAACACCAACACATTTCTAAACGATGGTAATTTGTCAAAAGTTAGACTCCGGTAATGTGCCACACAGTGATTTCGCACAAGGAGAATTAACGTCCTGTAGGACTCGGTTAGGGTGTTGGAATGTGATTCGATTCCGGCGACCACCAGATAATTACAAAGGTCGAGACATTTGCAGGGCGAGGAAGTGAGACCGCGGTTAGGGCCATCGTCAGATAGCAACTAGGATGACTTGACGTGGCTCCAGTAAGAACAAAACGTACAGAAATGCACTGCGTTAGGTCGTTTATAATATTTCAGTCTGCATAACTGACAGAGATGCATCAAGAAATTGATATACTAATAAGTAACACTTGGGTGGTATAGAATGTTTTGAGTCTTTATGTTTATCATTTTGGATCTGAATCTGTCTAACTAAAGTATACGGCTTTACTATACAAAATATTATTAGAGTAAATATGCAGTTCTTGTTTATATTTTTTTTTGCCAGGCATATAAGTACAAAACTTAAGTTTAAATACATACATAAAACATTTAAATGCATTCCAAAAATAGTCAGGATTGATTCAAGGGAGGTCAAAAGTAAAATTTCCGTTAAAATCTCGAGATAATTTATATTTATTATATTGTTATTATATTTATAGTTTATATTCATACCGTATTAGTACGTGTAAATTAGAAATAAAATCCTATTACTTTTTTGAATTTTCGTATTCGTTTGAGTAGCAAATACAAACAATACATTTGATTAGGTCAGTGAATTTGTTAATTAATTAATGCTTTAGTTTAATTTAAGTGATTAAATTTCAATGTTGATAAACTTGGTGATGTTATCAAACGAAAGTGTGTTCACATTAGTAAAATTCTCCACTAACAAACCCACACGCGGCTTTTAAGGAACCAATAACGAAAGCAGGACAAAGAGCAGAAGAAAACAATACACCTTTAGCTACTGTGTAATGGAGTCGTGTAAACTTTCTCCGAAATTGGACTCTAATTAACCACTTTACGTTTAAGAGTAAATATTTCAATAGCACTGTTCATTTCACAAATTTGAGTTCAGTACTCAAGATTTTCAGCTAAAGGCGAAAAGTTATTCTTATTATTACTTTCTTATACGAAGTAATAAAATACTGTATTTATGAAAAAATCGTTCTCGAGATTATAACTTAAATATATCTTTTTACCCTTCGCTGAATCAATATTGACTATTTTTTAAATGGCATGTGAATGTGTGTGTGTGTGTGTGTGTGTGTGTGTGTGTGTGTGTGTGTGTGTGTGTGTGTTTATGTGTATGTATCTGTGTTTGTATGTGTGTACAAATGTGTATTTATTTTCGGTGGCATTCATATAAACACTGATGACATCTGAAATTGTGAGTGCCGCCACTCACCCGTAATTTTGTTTGCCAAGAATTTATTTCGCAAATTAAAATTACCAGTCGATTACATGCTCTTACTCTAGATATATAGTGTGATAATAAATGAAATGGTACCTAAATAAAAATCATGTCAGAGTTAGAACATGGTGTTACGGTATTTGTAAATAGGTACCTACATACCTTGGTGCAAGTCAACATGCATTTCCGTTGAAATCCATACTTCTGCGGTGTAATATATTCGATTGGTTTTCTCGTTTGCATGTCAATAAGAAATCAAAACAGAACCAAGCACGCTTCTACGTTAAAATGCAGCATTTTATTACACCGAGTACCTATCTTGTTTGTGACTCACGAATAACGAGAAGCAGTATTACTAAGTAACTAACTGTAAGCGAATATGCAGAATTATTGCACAAGAATTAATAGTAACCACTGATCAATTATGGTCGCGTGATAGAATATTTATGAACGTGCGATGGCACGCAATTTGAACATATAATGAAATTAATTTATGTTTACAATAAATACTATTATCAGCCAACAAAACTAAAGCTTACCTACTATTAGTTATGTAAGTGTGGGAAATGCACATTTTATTTGTTTTTCGAAATTTTATTTTTACGTTGACCTCAATAATGGTCATTTCGATTTTTATGCTTTTTTTTTGTCCAACGCTTGCTTGACCAAGGATTTGACGTTCATTATTTTACATGAAATTAAAGCAATTAATATGCAAATTTCATACGTGACTTGTCACACTGAGAAAAATCTTGTTTGTCAACAGTCAGATGCATATGAATAATTTTTTAATGAAACATCTTATAACGATATAGATTTATAATTTATTAACTCAAAAATAATATGATGCTATTCTATATATATATTTATACGCCTAACTGTGTAAAACCATTTTTGTTAATAATTTACGCAACTACTACCTTATTCATAGTCAAGAATTAATTTTAGACCAAAACCAAAAAATATTAAAGTATATAATTGTATGTACATGAATGACGATGGAAATTTAGTATAGGTTTATTATTACGCATGCTTATTTCTAACTCATGTTGCTATGGAATTAAATATAGTTTATAAATACGTACTATATATGTAACTATTCTGTACCTTAAGAGATCCTATAACATAATAGACTATACACTTAGAACAAATTGTATACTCTTGTCAAGCTTACAGAGCGTATAACACCTATGAGCTTATAGAGTTATGCAAAATTGCACCAAAACGAAGCTACCTTATGTTTTTGTTACATTTCGAACACACTTTGTTCATGTGTGAAATTTTCAGGTTGCATTCTCACGCAAAAATATTTTTAAAAAAAAATCATAAACATGTTTTTCCTTGCAACGCCTTAGATATAAAACAAAGTTTTACTGAATTTAATTTCTAAATCGAATATAAATTCAATATAGAGATTAATTTATTATTTTCAATCAAAATAATTCCTCTAAATATTTATAAGATTTACTAGTATAATAAGAATATAAAACATCTGCAGTGTCATGCACTGAACTTTCTTATTCGCATTTGAGTTAAACCATATCGTAGTTTCATTATTTTTTTAAATTTATATTTGTTCTAACCTTTAGATCGCTTTTACACTAAATATATTTCTTAGAATAAATATTAAATGTCAAACTTCAAATTATTTAACTCTATTTTGTTAAACAATGGACAGGCGCAGATGATACAATTTATGTATAAATAAATATAATAAGAATAAATTTAAATAGCCATTATTTTGAAACGAGTACTCTTTTTGGAAAAATCTCAAACAAAAGTTGTGTGAAATATAAATACCTTTAATTTTTGTTGATACAATTTTGCTGTAACTGTAACCATTTTTGAGTAATTGCAGAAACTGCAAAAAATGACTAGAGTAAACAGGCACTTCCGCTTTGAATATTTTTTTCAAAAATAAGAGGTGCACACCCCAGGCATATGCAATTCTTAAGTTTAAAGTTTCATAATTTTAGCTTCAACCGTTTAGCCTGTAGAGAACATACACACACAGACACACATACATACACAGACAGACGTCATTCCAAAAATAGTCGGAATCGATTCAGGGAATGTCAAAACGTATATTTCCGTTAAAATCACGAGATCGAAATTTTTCATGATTACAATACTTACTTATACTGCGTAAAGGAAAGTAAAAAAAAATACAAGTACAAACATAGTATAATAGCTTCCAATTTGCAAATGGTTGTAGGTTCGGCACGTTATTGTATTGACTATTATGGTAATATAAGCAGATATAAAATCTATATGCATATGTGCAAACAACAATACTCCTGCCCATTACAAATAAACTTTACCTACTACAAAACAAACATTCTTCCATCGCACGATCTCTAGTACATGCCGTATGCTGCTAATTGCAAGCATTGGTTCATTAATCTAAAACGAATCCAACAAAGTTGGTTAAAAATAACATCGACCACAATCGTTCAATATTGAATTACTCAGTGCATATTTAGAAATAATAAACCTAATCAGAATTTAGTTAATCTTCACTTAAACTTAATTTATTAAACATTAAACTTGATCCTAACAAACCGCAATTTAACACACATATAGCCCACTAAAATCCTGACGCAAACCAAACTATAATCCAACCTTATTTTAACATTATATAAAGCTCATTATATAAACCGCATCTAATCTATTCAAAACTTAATCTAATTCTAAATCGAGGCACAAATAACACAAAAGTTAATACAACTTCGCTAATATTCTAAATTGCTTGTCATTAAATTATTTTCCGTTGTTTAACTTTATTCTCGACCAATTTTACGCGAAATATTATATAAATTGTATTTTCTACCAATTCTTTTGCACCAATTTAATGTATCTGCTCTCACATATCCATACATAGCAGCACTTGGTGCGGATAAAAGCAAATTACATATGCGCATACATACCTTATTACCAGAACTACGATTAATTATTTGATAAATACATGTTAATTATAATATTTGACAGCTTGAAATTAACATTGGTATTTACCGATGACCTATGTATCAGCACTTAGAGATTAATCAATTTTTGAATAAACATATATTTTCATATGAATTATTGTATTCCATTTCACCATTAAATATGTAGATTTATATTTAACTTGCCTACAATTTCTATGCTGCTAAATATAAACCATGGGAAAATTTAAGATTTATTATTTAATTTAATTATATTTAAAGAATAGTAATTTATTCTTTGATTATATACAATTTGAGTATTGGCATGGAACAACTAATCAATAGATTATAGTTGTTGCTTGTCTTTGAGCTTGATTTTTGTGTATAATTAAAAAAATTTCCAATTACAAAAAACTAAATACAATAATAGTTTAACAAAAATTAGAAAATAGCAAACAAACTACGTGATTGCATATTTAGATGTTTGTGTGAATGCGTAATATTTCCAAAGAATGTAATTTGAAGAACCAAACCAAATTAATTACAAGTAAATATTATTGCAAACTGTTGTATCTCATAATGATATTTTGTTCAGAAGTAAACAGCGTAAGCTGTCAAAATAATATATTATAATAAGCATAACAAGCAAACAAAATTTAATGATTTCGATTTGAAACTAGTATCATTTAGTGATGTTTTATTTATAAGATAGAAAATACAACGTAAATATAGCAATAAAATCAAACATAGCGTAAAGATAGTAGCAAAATAGTAGTGACAGAAATATCCAAATTTGATGATGAACTCTAGGAACTACTACGAATATCACGAAAGATGTATTTTATTAAAAAAAATAATAATAATTTTAGAATGTTGTTCGGGCAACGAAGAATAAATGGCATTTTATAGAAAACATTTAAGAATAAAATTGTTAAATAAAACCATTTTTTGTTATGTTGATATGTTTATTCGAGTGGAATTAAAGAAATAAATCAAATTTAGCTACAGACAATTGTAATTATAAATGTAGAAACGTTGAGAGAATTTCATTTTCTCTTATTTAGAATTGTCGATAGACAGACATTGCAGTGCTTATTTCTCGTTTTTCAAATGTTTTGTCTTAGTTCTATTTGAGATCTACCGTGACTGCGGTTCGGCTACGGTCTGGAAGCAAGTTATTATTGTGACTGACGGTGTCAAAAACATCTGTTATGATAGATTAACAACGTACCGGGTCACTCGTGCAAACGCGGACATGTAATATTTTAGAGTCCTGTAAAGCAGGACACAATCTACAAGAGCGACGAAGAACGGCTGATTTATGATCGCGAAAGAGTAAAGAGAAATAGAGTAGAAAATCATAACAATGTTGCTGCTGCTGCTGGACATGAGGCGGCAGAGGTTCCAACACAATCTGCTACATATGCATCACGGTGCTCGTAAATATAAAATCAATATTGAGTATTCTGTCGTCCCGCAACGCCGATGTGATTTATAGCAAAAAACTGGAATCAGCCATATATTTTCAAAATCATCACATTGAATTTGTTATCTATATATACTACTGAATATTGTGAATGATATCTTTGATATATGTAAAGTTATAATTTACAAATATATCAATATATCTACTATGTATTTTGCTTTCATTGGATAAATTGTAGCCCGATGTTTTATTGAAATTATCTTTTCAATCCTCGGAATAAATGAATAAATATTATTGACAATAAATTGTGTGAACGAAAAGTTGTGAGCAAGAGAAATAAAATGTGTGTATGAAATATATAAGGATAGAGTTGAATGGCTTAAGATTGTCAATATTTGAAATAATGTACAGGGATTTCTGCCATTTGAATGAAAATCAGTTAGAGACATTTCATCATTTTTTTCAAAAAAAATTTAATTTCAAGATAATGGCTATTAAAATATATACTTATTTTATTTATGTTATCGTATCAACTATGCCAGTTTATTGTTTAGCAGAAAAACAAAATAGATTAAAATAATTTGGAATTTGATATTTTATATCATTAAGATATAAGTTTAGTGAAAAAGTGTTTCAAAAGTTAGTAAAATGCTATAAATTAACAAAATACGTATAAGAAAGTGCAAGCCATTGCGGATATTTATGATTCTGTTTTTATTTATATCGACATTTCAGTATCTTATAAATGTTTATATAAACGTCGTTGAAGATTTTTCAACATATTATGCAGTTTATGTTCAAAATAGTAACAACTATAATCACAAATTATAGAATTCTAGTATCGTAGAGTAGAATCATTTAATATTCTCAATTCTATTCTATAGTAAATGTAGCATAGAAGTACCTTATGGAACATTAATAATCTATCACTGATACAAATTGATGGTGCAAAGATAGCTGTGGCATTATAAATAACGTGTAAATGACGCTTAAACATTATGTTTTCAGCAGACGCCTGACCGTGTAAGGCTTCTAAGGTTGATTATAAATCATTGCTAGTGCAAAATTACACGTTTATTACCCGGCGATGTAGCGGCAATGTGCACAATCTGACCGACAGAGTGCGACGATCACGGACAAGGTCGATGACTTCGCCCTTTCATTACAGCTACATACATACATACATACATACATACGTTCACGACATGTTCGCTAACGTTCCATATCTATACGCAATGCCTGCGTTTTTGATCCGATCTTTACCGCCGTCAACTAATCAGTTGTTCATCGCAAATAATAACAATTCATTACTTTATTCACAGCTATTAAATGGGCTTGAGCCAATGTTTATCGACTTTTATATTTGGAATCGTTAGTTTGTTTGCGGCTTTCATGAACATTATTTCTTGATCTTTTATCTATATCACATCAGCTCGATTATTTTAACCCAATATGTCTTATGCATTTATGCTAGCTAGAGTGGACATACATATTAAAATTTAGTTAATAAAATTAAATATATCGACGCTTCAGTAAATTCAATCAATTATCGTAGGGACATGAATTTATTTAATTTTTCCATTAAATTGGTAATATGTTTTTTTCACATCACACTAGCATTGCTTTCAATTTGATCTGAAAATTTTTACCCTAATTATTGATTGAATGTACATATTGGTTGCTGAAAGTGAAATGAAACCTCGATGGCTGGTATATTTAAAAATCTGCATCAAAACAATATCCGCAATTGCTAGACTGAATTTTCTTATACGTATTTTGTTTAAATAAAAGGGATATTAATAAACAAACTTGATTATTTTATAATTTATAATATTTTACAAACCTTCAAATTACTTTTTAACTAACTAATTTCAAATTATTTGAGTCTATTTTGTATTTCTGTTAAAGAATTGACAAGCGTAGATGTTACAATTTATGTAAAAATAAATAAAATAGGATCAAATTTCAATAGCCTTTTTCTTACTCCAGTCAATTTTTCCGGTTTCTGCAATTACTCAAAAATGGTTGAAGTTACAGAAAAATTGTTTCGATTAAAATTAAAGATATTAATATTTCGCATAACTTTTGTTTAAAATTTTTTTAAAAAAGTTACCGGAAACAAGAAAATGGCTATAGATATTTGTTCTTATTATAATTATTTTCACATAAATTGTATCTACTGTGCCTGTCAATTGTTTAATAGAGAAACAAACTAATTAAATAATTTGGAGTTTGGCATGTAATATTTATTCTAAGAAATAGTTTAGTGAAAAGGAGTTCCAAAGGTTGGTAAAATATTATCAAATTAGAAAAATAGTCTAAATATGAACTAACCGAAATGCGTATAAGAAAGTTCAGTGCATGACACTACAGATGTTTTGAAATAAAAATTTAAACAAAAATTCTCTATTATTTTTATTAAGACTATTTTACTTTAAGTGTAGCCGTTTCGGTGACACATACAGACAGACGTTATCCAAAAAATAGTCAGACTTGATAGGTAGGTCAAAACGTATATTTCCATTAAAGTCGTCAGGTCAAATTTTTTCATGATTACAATACTTACTTATTGCTTCGTAATTGGACAGTAAAAACAGTATGTAAAATATATTTGAAAACCAAAATCTAGTACCTACGATAAAAAATGCTCAAAGTCGACTATAATGATTGATCTTAAAGTAGCTAAAAGGCTGCACAAATAGCAATATTGTTTACTACGCAAAAAACTGGGTTTGATAAACTTTAATGTGAATCACTTAAGCTACATTCTATAATTTAAAACACTACGACGACGCTTATTGCATGTTATTACTATACAGGTCGATAAAGATCATGATAGTCATCTTGATCTTTATCAAGTAGTGCAGGAATAAAATGACAGGCAAAAGATTGTAACAGCAATATGGTTACAGTTTATCAGAAACCCACTGCGCAAAGGTTGTTGTAAGTTAGCCATTTCCAAAACATGAAAATGGAAAAAAAACTCTAGCGCGCGTAGTCGTAAGGAAAATAAGTCTATACTAAAGTAATACTATATTTCCATCCACTTTGAATTAATATAGAACTACATAAGTTTATCTTTTTTTTATCAAGCTTAGTCTTGGTCTAAAATTAAACACTGACTATGAATACGGTAGAAGTTTTCAGCTGTTTCAGATAGCATAGATAAAAATGAAATCTTGACATAGGATGTTCTTTTTTTCCACAATTTCTTCTAATGCATCAAATCATTAACAAGGCATCCAGAATAGTTGTCAATACGCGTAGCCTAAATATTGATAATGACTCAATTACCTGTACCATTACCTGTACTATATTAATAAATAACTTATAGAGCTCTTTGTGTATAAATATGACATTGATATATTGTCGACATTTTATCATCGCTTGAATGAAGATAGTTGCATAAGAAAGTATGCGAGCATGATGAGTATGTAGACTATTTTACTTCATTATTTACAGTTAAGTGCATAATTAGTTGAAATAGATCTGCATTTACTGTATTATGCGTAAAAAGAGGCATAGTTAAATGTAACTAGAAAGTTTACTGTAAATATTATTCAATGTATTTTAAAGATATGTTTCTCGGAATAGTTTATATTTAAGTGCAAATTCAATGTTTGCGCAAATCTACAACTATATTTATAGAAACTCATTGCAATGTAAATAATACTTTCTAAACATCAAAAATATAATAATGCTTATGGTATTTAAAATAGACTTTATATTTGAAATATATGTATACTAGTTTTGTTTCCAGAATATAATTAATTATACTTACATAAACCGTTTTAGAATTGTCTATTACTTATATAAATTATATTAGGCAAGAAAATAAAAATATATTTTAAATAAATATGTTTAATTAATCCTTGTATATAATATGGTAAAAATAAATTAAGTTTGATTTGTTAATTTGACAAGTAAAAAATATTATAATTAATGATTAATAATGTATAAACATTTATAAAAATTAATTAAAATTAACGGTAACTTCGAAATTAATATCGAGCATAGAAACTGATAAGAATTGATGAAAATGCAGTGAAATAATGGAGGATGTGAGTACGTCGATTTGAATCTCGACAATGGCACATCAGATTGTCTAGTTCCGATCCCAGACACAGCGATTGAACATCTAAAGATCTTTTACGGCAACAAGTTACACATACGAACTTATATACGGACACAAACAAGCACAGGCGGTGTGACACAATCATTTTGTGCGTTTTGCCAATATTCAGAATTCTCTTTGTTCTATCCCGGATTTTCACCATTTACTCACTGTCTGTCTACGTATACACAAAAGAAGACATTTATCAATGGGATGTTTTCATTTAAAATTTTCATACGAAACAAACGAATAATACATAATTCACTACCAAAAGACATATACATAAAATAAATACTGGCATCTTATTATTGCCCAATTCATGATGAAAGAAATTTTGAAATGTTAAATTTGACAAAGACACTGTGGGAGAATGGTAATTATGAATCGAGAAACCCGCAATCTGAATCATTTTTATTAAAATCTTGAATTGGAAATATTTCATGATTACAATACTTATATTTCTTATTAGAACATCAATTTCATATATATTGAATCAAAGCATGTGAATTAAAATGACAATGTTTGGATTACCCGAGCGGGTCTTAGGATTTCAAAATAAAAATGTATACAAAACGGATTTAATTGAATACATGTTTATTTAAAATAGTTTTGACGAATAATGTATTTAAGTCTCATTGCTGAGAGATGCTAAGTCGTATATACCGTAGACGTAAAGTACGTACTTGTAACTTGTTTGAGATCTTGTCTACTACCTACTGTCTTACTTGAGATCTTGTTTGGTACTAACTGTTTGGTGATCTTCCGTCAACAAACTAAAACTGTTTTTATATCTAACTTATTTGCTATTGTTTAGAATTTTAAAAACTCTCTTGAAATTGTATTAGTCATAAATAAAAAATAATAATAATAAAAGATAATTTAGATTTTATAGCAGTAACCCATTTTACAATAATTAGTATAAGTAGGTCGCCTAAATTTAACATGTCTGCATGCTGTTATGGGGTCTGGCGCGAAACAGGTGATGAACATCATGGGTGCACTCTGCAAATAAAAAAGTGCCATGCCACTTCAACTCGGGTATCTATCACTAAATGTAGGACGCAGTGGATCGCCGAGGATATTTTAAAACGCGCAAAATGAAAAATAAAACAGAAAATCGTTACAATTTTTGCGTCCAACGAGACGTAATCAGTTTCTTCTTGCAGACATTTGACTTTCTTATACGTTACATATTTCTGCTTATAATTATAATTCAGAAAAATGTGTTAATTTTTTCTATTACTCACTATTCTAATCACTACTTTAATTTCTATCTTCACTAACTAAAATATGTTCTATATTTCTTTTTGACAAATAAGACGCGTTATCTCATTAATGCTTAATCTTATACAGACCAATTAAATTTATTTCACTCATAAATATACTAAAATCGAATCGAAATATTACATTTTTCGTAGGAATATAAATTCGATTAGAGTGTTTTATTTACTAGTAAAGTAAATTTAACTAGCTTTTATAAAACCGGGCATAAAAGTGAGCAATGAATTGATGCTCTCTGCACTTGATTTTTTTACTAAATAAACATTGATTTTGTATGCCTTGATAAATTGTTTGGGAAATCATCCAAATTTAATATCCATTAGAGTGCAGCACAGTGATGTTGTTTACAAAAGTATATCAACTATTATATCGCTACTAGCAAATGCCCATCAAAATTGACGAAACCAATTGGCATTGGTTTCGTCAATTTTGACAAAAAATGTTGCAGTAGTGGCCTACTGCAACATTTTTTGTAAAAGCACGTCTTCCATCATGTGGAAGTAACTTTTTCGTGCTGTAATTTCAAACGTATAGTTTAACATGTTTGTGATTTAACCCTCCCAAAGTATTTCGGAAATAATATTAATTTATTGCTGTGCAAAAAAAAACAACATCGTAAGGTATATCATAACACTAATATAGTGTATATGTATGTATGTATAATGAATAAAAACATTGTACGTTTCTAGTAAATATTCTGCTTTCAGATTTTTTGCGAGTCATTGAAGGTTTTAAGTAGTTTATAAATAAACGGTTTTTGTAGCATGTTGGTTAAGCATATTGTAAATAAATAATACTTGTACAACATGATAATGTAAGTGGAAGCCTTCTCACTTAAACTGAAGAACGTCTTAACGTAACGACCGTGAGAATGGCATGCGTAAGGGCGGTATCGCTTAAGCTTTATTCATAATCAGTAAACTACCTACTTGTTCACTAGCACTTTCTTGATTGACTTTTAACGGAAATACAAACAACTATCTTTCTTAGAAAACACCGAACCATATGTTAGCATCATCGTATAAACGAATAACTAATCCGTACACCTAAGATAGCTTATACAGACTCGTATATGCGACTTATTTAATGCATTATATTCGGGGAGCACTAACAATAAATTATACGCTACAACTAATAATTTATTATATTCCTTTGGGTGCAAAAACCTGATTTAAACTTTTATAATATCATGTAATATATTATAAGAAAATGTAAAAAGTTTTAATTCAAAACTTTAAGAAAAACAATGATTATTTCGTAAGATGACAAGATGACCGTCCCTAACTGAATACAACTCAATCATATTTCTTTCTCCCTTTTGACACAGCAGTCATTATTTATTTTTCTTCTTCATCTCCTGTTTGCTTACTCGTTCGTTGCTATATAAGAAACAAGAATATTGCCTTTGTCTATCTTGTGCACAAGCGACATCAACGTAATGTTCTTCTGTTTTCATTTTATCTTAAATGTCCAATGGTATTTCAAACTAATAACGTCTGTACACGAAAATCATAACTCATGACTTTTTACTAAATGCTTTAAAAATAATTGCAAGTCAAAAAACATCGTTATGGTTTTTAACTTTTTTTGAAGCGCAATAACTCCAGAAATAAGAATCTATGTGAATTTAAATTTCAGGCGGCATGAATTGAGTATTCATAAATTATATAGAGTAAATTTGGTATCAATGCATTCGATATATTCAGAAAAGAAGGAGCGACAAATTTAGTCTTACGACCGAGCGACAAAAATGATCTAACTACCCGACTCGTTTATTTTTGCCACTTATATTTTACTCATCTAAGGTCATGAAAAGTAACTATCTGGCGCTACTCAAGCAGATAACTGTAATAATCGGGTTACTAAAGAGTTATTACAGTAAAAAAGACCTGAATAACCATATTACCATCATTAGAAGTTGTAGTTCTTTTTCTTATAACACCGACCAATATTCTGTAAAATTATACACTTTATGTTTCTCGACAAGAAAAAGTAAAGCCCGTTTTACACCATACTTGTTTCCATTATGCATTTGGGTGACGAGAATTTCGTTGAAATTGCAGAGGTTTCCCCGAAAAAAAAGTAATAATAGCTTCATCAAAGAGAATACGTGTGTAAAGGAGAAATTGATAATAAAAGGAACAAATTCATAAATATTCCCATATTACTAGTAGCCAGAAATGAAATGAAAAAGTAAACGAAAAATGGCAACATTCATAAAAAATGATTACGTTTTCGCTGGCCCTAAGTAATAAGATTTGCAACACGCCTTATTGTGCTTGTGTTCAAAGTATCAGACATTTTAACAAGCATATGACAGCGCTGACTTTCAGCCGATCATCGCTTTCGTGTTGGCGACTTTAACGCCGAGAACATGTTCATTAGTTTTAAATTGGTACCGACACATAGGCGTCGTAAATATTCCGCTGTACTTACAAAAGCAATTATAGTCAAAATAAGACTATGTCTGCCGCAAATAATTACAGAAAAATATTTATTCTTTACCTGTACATGCTACTCAATATTTTACGATTTTGCACACCTGATGAGAGAGATCTGAGTTTATTAAAGAATTAGTGATTAAATAAGAGTTCCCATAACTATAGGAAAAACCCGGTTGCAGAAAAAAGTGTCAATATTTGACGAATCTTTCTGCAACTGGGTATTAATTTGATCTTTCTAAAATACTGTAATTTTTTGTGAATTTAAAATATGTTCTAGATATATGAGTGTGTCTATGTATTCTACACGGTGTTTATTTTGATATGTATATAGTATTCGTTATATAAATAAAGCAATAATCATTATTAAAGTTGTATTTAAAATAATTTATCTTAATTAATATAAGTGAAATTACATGTTGTATGAGCATACATATTCTATAGGATGATTTAATGAACATGTTTTGTAACAACATATTTGATTAGAATTGTTTGCTAGTAATTTAATGTTCATAAATCACAATTAATTTATTAAGCGTCACTTAGCGTCTGACGTGATCAGGAAGTAGAAAAGTGTTGGGCGTGTGTCTGAGCATTAATCTGTTAACTTCTCTGGTGAGAACAAGTACATCACCGTCTACTATCAAACTAAAAGTACCATCGATTGAATTAGTTGGTATTTAACTATTTATGTTATTAGGATATATATTTCTTATGTTTTGCAGCACTTAAGTTTAATTTAGCTTACGAATTACAGAAGGGATAAGTATTAGTGATCGAAATTATCGTTGGCAGCGCTAGTAGCGTTAGTAAAAATGCCTGGCGTAATGACCAATGTATTTGACAATTGAGATAGAGGCTATGATTGGCTACGCGGAAGCCAACAAAGTGAAATATGTTTAAAGTGAACTGATTACAAACGTTCTTTGCCAAAACGAATCACTCTTGGAGTCAGAATCTTTTATTTTGTGTTTTTAAAAGTGTATTTTGATTGTGTTATTTAAAATTTATTTGTGAGTTATCCGAAGAATTTACTTCGTAAGATATGATAGATATTTTGTTCTTTGGATATTTATGAAATAAATAAACAGCTGGCCATTAATGAAACAAACAGCTGATTGGTACATTAATGCCCGGCGTAATAACCAATTTTTGTAGTACATTAGTTTCACCGCCAGAGAGCGAGTTGTTAATTTCGATCACGAATATTGTTTGTACATTTTTGGATTCAATAAATTCTTTCGCCGAAATTTATTTCACGCCTTGATTCCAAAAATGTATTTATGGATGCTCGATATGTCGTAAGACCAAATTTTGTCGCCTCTTCTCCTGTGAAAGTACCGAACCGATTTTAAGCAAATTTTGCACACATGTTGTGTAGGTGCCCAATTTGATCCGTTCGCATTTATAATCTAATAGGTGTAATAAATTGGGATCAAGGAGACAAGAAACGCATTAAGGAACAATAAAAGAATGATATTGTTATAAGAATACTTTTGTATTTATACTAAATTCTAGTCGTTATCTACATCTTCGAATACAATCGCCATGATTTTTTTCATTTTACGTAACTTGGTGGTAGGGCTTGCATTCTTTAATAACATCCCCACACATTTCCCGAAAATTAAATCAGGATCATCGGTTTGTGGACAGGGTTTTGTATTTTTAAAATGTGAAGTCACTATCTGGCATGTATCCAGTACAGCATTATAGATTGCTGTGTTTTGCGTCTCCTGGTCGCAGGGCGATTCTGCAGCCTCCGTGGCAGTAGCTTCCTCCGGACTTGCTTCATTTTTCAGTTGATTAACCTTGGGATCTTCCAGTAATGCCCATTCTCGAACACTCAATCTAGGTGCTTCTGATTCATGTAATTCTGGCTGCTCTACAGTTGGCGATGTTACCTCCAATTCAGGATCAGGAGGCACAGATTTGTCTTCAATTGAATGACCCATATCTACATCTTCTTGTGGCAGCGACGGGATCTCCGAATATAACGCTTTTTGCTCGGGTTCGGAAGAAGATACTGAATTCCAGATGTTTGCAGAAGTTCTGAATAATAAAATTTAAAAAATATTTTCACATGTCTGTTTTCTTCTTTTTGTACGTAAAATCATTTCAGTTGAAAAAACGCATCTGCGCAAGCGTGTACTTTTTTTGACTAGTACAATTTCTCGCTTGTCAGCAGTCGCCAGTACGTCTTCCAAACCGATTTTTATTTAAAACAAATAACAACAAAAATATATCTAAAATTAAAAAATATAACCTCAAAAAAATAAGTCAGCACATGGAAATGTCAAACACGGAATCGGTCTGCACCAGTATGCGCATGCGTAAATAATCTTAGATAAGCTGTATAAACATCAGTTTTTTTTCTTGCTGCTAAATATAGTCTTAAATATAACCATAATACTAATTTTTTTTTTGTATAAACCTATTATTAAGGTACTTTTAAGAAACTTAATGTTAGTTTAAAATAAAAATTTCATGTATTTGATATTATATAGGATGAAAAATCCATTTTTGAAGCAAAAACGTGTGATTTTAAATTATCGAAAACTCCATTGGAAAAATTACTTATTTCCAAATTATGCATCAAACTTTATTCTGTGAATTAAGCATTACCTTCTTCCCCTAACATGGGGCGCCATAAAACTCATCCTGGACAGCCAACGCCATTGTGGTCGATTTGAATGCGAAGTCCCGGACATATTTCCTAGTCTCTTAATACGTTTTTCAAGAGCGTAACGTGCACGCAAATTCCTCCACCGAGCTTCGCATTCGTCAACTAGTATACATTTATATGCTATATATTTATCCAAATTAAACTGCTTTACATTATTTACCAGTGTCTCCTAAATCCGCAGAAATAGACACCCACGCATTTTCTTTAGCAAGCTTATTATTGAATCCATCTTTGTTCCTATCATATAGAACGGGAAATTTTTTTACGTTGTCTATTAACTCACTCTCCATATTACCAACAATAACGTAATAATAAAAAGATTTAACTCAAAGTCAAATAATTAAGACACATCCACACAAACCCACATTCGATATAGAACTGAGCATAGATCGTCGACTCCCTAAGGAGGCGCTGTAAGAGTATATTTTGGCGTATGAAGAATGAACTAACGGGTGGCGGGAAATATGAATTCCAAATGCAATGCAGGTTGCAGAAAATATAAAATTGGAACGATTTTTTTGGAACTGAGCATAAACACGTGTTGGCTTTAGCATTATCCACACAGCTTAGTGGACGAGTATATGGCGAACTATAACTAAGCATGCGCAGAATTGATTTCATTAGGAAAATGTAAGCATCTGTTCGTGATAAGTTTAAAGCAAAGCAAATATCATTTGCATTACAGTTACCAGTAAATTTATCATTATAATTATAGTTACATTTATTATTATAATTAAGCAGAGGATTTGATCGTATTGGACCAAATTTTATTACTCATGGGCATATCAATATATATTTTATATAATCCAGTGACTGCGGGCACATTATTTTTCTAAGGATTTTGTATTAAGAATAAAATAATAATTTTTTTTTTAGAAATCAATAAATACTAAAGATTTGGTTAATGTCATAATGCTTATCTTTCTTACTAAAATTTAGTATTACATTTATTATTTATTATATTTTAGCTTAAAATCAAATAGATTTTAAAATATATCTAATGGTGATAACATTCGAATTTCTTTTCAAATTTGGTATTACATTTAATATTATGGTGATATTTAAGACTTATAAAAAGATAAACACCATGTTAACCAATATTGTCGTTTATACGGAATTTAGAACTTTATTAACTATTTGTAGTTACGATAGTAGTTGGCCAACTTTTATCTTTTTTGCTAAGATAACTGAACAAAAATAGATCTAAGCCGTTCTTTTTGTACATAATATCAGTTCAGTTGGAAAAACGCATCAAATTCATTTAAATTTAAAACAAATAAAAACCACTATTTAACACAAAAAGAAAAATACGATATCGAATATCAAAAAAAAATTACCTCAAAAAAGTTAACACTTACAAATGCCAAACATGGAATCAGTATGCGCATGCGTTAATAGCCTTAGAATAGTTGTTTTCTCTTGCTAAATGTAGACTTTTTCTCAAATGTATATATATATATATATATATATATATATATATATATATATATATATATATATAAACAATAATGAGAATGATGTATTATTGTTGTTATATAAGTAAATCAACAAATTGCTTTAAAATATATATTTTTAAAAATATCCAGTTCTGAAATTTCTAACTAGATTTGAATTTTTTGTCCTAATGCCTTGTACGTTACGCATTATGCGTTTAAAGATTGACCAATATATATAAGGGCACTAAAAACTTAAGCCTATATCAAAACTGTATACTTTTATACGAATCTCAGTTGTTGCACTTCTAAAAATGCAATTAGCCACCAAATAAATTTGAGCTACATAAGGTTAGAGGAAATGAACCACCGTAGAGTGGAATCAAGCGATTAATGAGGCATTACTAATTAAAAGAGTAATAAGTTCCAATAATGGGATGCGAAATTTACGATGGCATTTGGTGCCGATAACAATACCGGCGCCACCGTAACCAGAGCGCCATCGCATCGGATCGCATCGCATCGCACCGCATCACAACGCACCGCATCGCTTTTGTGTTTGTGTGAAGTGGATGGCGTGTGTGGTCTTTTTTGTCAGGTGCGCTTCTCTGATAGCCGCCCGGAGGAGCTATTATACCTAACTCCCTTGTGCCTGGGCCATATATTTTCGCATCACCTTGACTCACTTTATCTTATGACCGAAACTAATTCGGTTTTCGTGCCAGTCGATTTTTACTTTACAAATTTTACAATAGAAATGAGATATTACTGCCTTAAAGAGCAGCACACTTTAAGAGCATCTTGAAATTGATGTAATGGTTCCAATTTATAAAATCGCGCATTTACAGAGAAAATAAACCTAATTCCTAAAATAATACCAAATTTCCATCCCCTTTGTGAGTGTGTATAATAACATAATAAAAATGTTAATTATTGATTAGTTTAAATATAAAGCAATAAGATACTATTGTTAATTAGTTTTGACAAAAAAAAATCAGATAAGTACGTTGGAAAGTATAAAAGACTATTATAGATCATGTTTACATAATTCGTAATTTGTAAATCAATAAAACAATATTTTTGTTGCCGTCGTGCTCAGATATTAGGTTTACCTGTTTCGCAGCAGGGTTTATTGATCCCTGGTATTCCAGAAAAGGTAAAAGGTAACTAGAAAAATGTAAACCTTTTGTACTATAAAGGCACGAAAAGAAGAACACGAGCCTTTGAAAAACGATAAGAAAAAAGTGAAACATCGTGGCGCCTATTGTAAAGGGAGTGCATTCTGAACAAACCATCCGATGACAGATTTATGTGTTTTCTGTATACACCGCGTGACCCGTGCTGTGAACGTTTAAGTTAGGTCAAAACATGGCGACGTTGCCGCTCAATGATAACACGTAAATGCAACTGAATGGCATAGTTATGTATGGTCATTATTTTTGTAACAAACGCATGAACAAAACAGTGTATTATCAGGATTTAACAGCTCTTCAGAAACAGTGGTAAAAAAAAGCGACACAACACTAATAGGCCCATTCAAGTTACATTTTGTTATTTGTTGCAAAAGGAAATATGATAAAATGTTGATTGAAATTAAATTTGCTTACCAGAGGTATTACGACGGTATCTTTGGTGGCATTAGGGTTTACCCTTTTAACATACTAGCTAAATGATGCCAAGTGGTCTCTCGGGAGCTATCGATGGATTTTGTAATAAGTGCTAATAGCCCTTTACGCTTCATATTATTCAGTTCAGTCAAGATTATTATATTCACTCAAAGAAATTTGAGGGCGAAATGGGTTCTATTAATATCTTCAACGCAAATATTTCTAGCTAAAACTAGTTGACCAAATCAAAATTCAACAGGTTACTCACTATTCCGTATAACTGAACTGACCAAAAAAGAATGTAAGCTACGAGCACTTCTTTAAAAAGAAAAATCAAAATAAATGGCTAATATTTACTATTTTACGAAAATAATTATCTACCATTTTTACTTTGTTTTGCGATGTAATAATTATCGTAATCATGTAAATATTTGATTTCGAGATTTTAACAAAAATATACATTTTGACCTTCCCTGAATTAAATCTGACTATTTTTGGAATGACGTCTGTATGTATTTATGTGTGTGTGTGTGTTTGTATGTGTATTTATGTGTTTGTGTGTGTATTTATGTTTGTGTGTGTCTTTACGTATTTGTTTGTGTATGTATGTGTGTGTGTGTATGTGTGTGTGTATGTGTGTGTGTATGTGTGTGTGTGTGTGTGTGTTAGAGAGAGAGAGAAAGAGTATGTATGTGTGTGTATTGTGCCTGTCTGTCTGTTTGCCTGCCTGTGTGTGTTTTGTAAAAAAAATTCGGTAGCATTACAAAACCATATAGACTAAGAAATACATATAAAATCATAAATTCTTTGTCAAGGTTAAGAAGCTTAATCACCCTCTAGACATTATACAAAATTGCGTCATAAATAAGGTAGTACAATGTGACTGGTTTTGTATTTTAAATAATAATAAATATCTACGTATGTCCTAAATATTTTAATTTAAATAAACGTTTACGAGTGTAACCCGATGCACTTAAATAGATGTTTTCGGAACTTTCTAAATTCGGACATATTATACATTTCGTGCAATTGCAGTAGTGATTTAGAGTTCAATGACGCATCTATCTGATGACCGATAATTTAGAATGACCTTAACTCTACATCCCGCACTACACTAACAATAAATTAATGCATCTCGCCAATGAACACATGTAGTTTGTGTAAAATATGAGTGAGAAATTATTATGGCGGCGTCTGTCAATGAAAATATTTTAACTCGAGCATTGTGATTTTACCCAACGTTTTCTCGCTAATTTATGATCCTTTGTTTACAATTTATATCTTATTTGTACTAAATGATTTTTAAAATTAACTATCGATAACTGTGATAGCATTAAATTATATTCGTCCATGAACTGCTTCATTAAGTAAGCAAGCATAAACATTTATTTATTTCTAACTGGTTTACTTTAAATATAAATAATATGAAATTAAAAAAATAAATAATAAACTGTTGTGAGGATGGTTCAATTAGACTTATTTGAAAGTTAATTTAGTGTAAGTTTATGGAAAATGGTTCAAAAATAACGTAATAATAGCACGCGTGTCTGAGCAGATTTAATACGATATTAAAATCAGTGTGCAATAACTTCTCATAAAAATCAAGCATGACAATTTTTGGTTGGAAATTTAATTAAATTTTATTCCGCAAACGAAAATAGCACTGAATTCCAAAGCTATGACAAAAAGAACAAATGCATAAAACGCCGCTATTGAATTTAATTGTTCTGAACCAAATTGTGGAAAATTTAATAAAAGAGTTTCAAATTGATGAAATTGAAACAGTCGATGCAAAGAATTATTTTTTTTCGTTTTTCTATCCATGCATACATTTTTCTTAAGCAAATGAAAGACGGTCTCAGATGTTATTTCAATTATTAAAATAGTTGAATTGCCGCGTGCGTCGCAAAAAAAATAAGGTCAATCTCAAACAGAGAACTAGTGTTTGCATTAAATTTATAATATTAGTCTCTTAATATCTTATTTAAAATTGAACATTGAACTATTTAGTGGAATTAGTGATTTTTTTATTTATGTGTGATAAGTGTTCCATGGACGTTCTACAGTTACTGTAAGTTATTATTTATATTAAGTTTCATACGACAAATATGCATTGCAAGTTAGTTAAAAATGAATTATATTCGCAAGAGTGCCCAGTGCACATTTATAATATCACGTATGGTGTTGCGTTGACAACCAGTGCTCAAGACTTAACTTAAAGTTGGTACGTAGTGTTCTTGCGTTGAGATATGAATTACGATTCGCATATCTGCGATGCATCAGTACGTTAACCTGTCTTGTCACTTTATTAAAATGTTGATGTGGATAGAAACGGCGTTTCTGCACAGTGGCGGAGATGTGCGATTTTATATTTTATAAATAGACACCAAGCGTATAAGATACCTATTTTTTAATAACGCAAATACAAATATCATCGCACCTGCTTCAACTTTTGCTTCATGTAATATATTTGAAATGCACTTCAGAAGAAGTGCTTATATTTCGCTTTATTATTATTGTATTTGAAAAGAACTTAACTAAAGTCATTCAAAATTTCACACCATAATGTAGAAAATAATTAGATATTTTGGAACGTTTAAAATTTAATATTTTATCATTTCTATCGAAACAAAAAATACCTACTACGTATAAGAAAGACCATTGCAAGACACATTTGATTATAGTTATAGTAACATAATTATAAAGCAGCACAGTGTGCTTGAAAGTTTAATTAGATATTTAATTCTATATGTAATGTATAGTAAATTAATAATTATATTTTCACTTACCTATATTCTGTAATATACTTAAATATTTAATAATTGTGATCACGTGTAACATGTATAATTCAAAACATTTTGAATAACAATAAACGAATTAATAATTTATTCCTTTATTTTAAAAAAAATTGTTATTATGTCGAAATTTATTAACATAAGTTAAATATATTTTTTTGTTTAACGAAAGAAACATTTATAGTGATAATTGCAATTAAAAATAGTAAAAAAAGAATTAACATTGAATAAATGCATCGAAGAATAACGTATAATGACTTAAGACGGTTATTTGTGAGTTTATTGATGGTAACAACAAAAAAAACTGTCTATTTAATTATGAATATTATTTGACACTTTCATTTAAGATACCTTGCGAAATAAAAATGCAAATATAAATCCGCAAACATGAAATATGAATTCTAGGAAATCTAAAAATAAATCTGCAAACACCACATTTAAAAAAGCTGAAAAGAACAGGAAGCGGATATTGCAATTAAGACAATGATAATTTCTTAGAAATGTTACACTAAAATATCCAACACCAAAACCGTATAATAATCTACCATGTGTCTAGGAAAAGTCAAACGCACAAATTTCCGACGTCCATTTCAAGTGACACGAAACGGTGATTTCTTCAAAGAATCGAGAAAACATGAGTGTAATCGATCTCAGCCCCCACGTCACGTAAACAATGGGTGATAATTTGGTTTGGCACGCTACTGTTCCTCATGTTAAGTGCGTCAACTTCTTGGAAACTTTGCAAAAGATGCTTATGTCTTGTGGTTGCTTACCAACGCTCGCATTCGAGAATTTTCTTCTACACCTGTATTATTTGCTTGCATTCAGAATTAAAATAAACCAAGACATTTTTTACGATTTACCACACTTTTATAAAAATTATTAATGCTTTCATTAAGAATTAAAAATTGACAAAGAATTAAAATGTGTTATATGGTTATATTTATTTGATACTTCCATCGGCAAACTAACAATAATTATAAATTATGTTTTATATTCTATTAAATTTGTAATGTAAAGTAATAAGTATGTATTGTAATAATAAAAAAATAAATCGCGTAATTTTAACGGAAATGTATCTTTTGACCTTCCCTGCATTGAGTTCGACTATTGTGATGCCGCCTGCCTGTTTAATCATTAAACATTGCATTTTGAAATTTATTATAAAATAAATTCGCTCTCGTGCCTATATTCAGAAAATGTAGGAAGTATTTCATGAAATTGCTCTATCCTGAGAAAGTCATTAATAGTTGAGTTAGGTAGATACTTTTAATAATAAAGAAATCATTTAAATACTTCATGGTCTGAGTAAGTAATTTGCTTCTCAACATTTTCTTACATTGCAAATTACGGTTTGTCTTTCTTTCTCTATTAAGTTTTGAAACAAGTTTCTCACTGAATAATATACATTTTATGGAATATCGCTTTTAAATTACCGTAAATAAGAAGATACCAATGTTCGTAGCATATTGCAGAATATATTAAATCAAACAATTCAGTTCGTTAAAAATGTAGTTGTACTTTGTTCATCTAATATCAAACCATGTTAGTTTGTATTTCTCATTGTACGAATTTAAATAAGTTCCAAATTCGGCATGAACCGTTTTTGCAAATATAAACTAGCTTGAAAGTATGCAAAATTGAGTTATGAATGAAACATTTTTAAAACCATATCGTATTTGATAAGCAAAATTAGAATATTAATAATATATAATTAAACTGTTCTAATATATAACTGTAATTTTTCATTGTTAAATTACTTAAAATATAATTAATACGAGATTAAATGGTATTTATTTTTAAAAAACATTTTTAATATCATAATATTTAATTATCAACGAGAAATATCATTACGTTGGTGGTGTTGGCTTCACCTACCGTACTTAATATTGTGGATAGAAAAATAAAATTAATGAGTTTACATGTAGTTGGTATAATATAAACGCAAACAATTTAATGCAAATATATGTGCGCATGGTACATGCGGGAGCCTAGTCAAAGGAACTGTTAACTTTGTGCTAACAACTTGACAAGAGTAGCCCGCGGGAAATACTCGAGAGGAGTTTGTTTCTTATTCCGACAACGCTAAACTTATACGTGTCTGAGCCGGTGTGTGTGATTAGTAATTTACTTAGAAACTCTCGCCCTTTGTAATTGTTACTTGCGTAACCTTTGTAGTTTGAGTTTGATTTATATCATTTACGATCTTTGTGTACCACGGCATCCAAAACGAACGCTTGAATCGCATTAATTGAATTAGGAAATTTGTGTGTAATCAACTGGAAATCCTTCAAATCTATCGGCACTTTCTAGGTATATCCTTCGTTATACAGTTTCAAACTATTTTCAAGTTATAATTGAGCTTAAATTAATAGCCTTATATCAACATAGCACATGTATGAAAATTCACAAACTAGGGAAACCAATGCATTTTGCTTGCATTGCTAAATTATAATTTTATAAATTTCTCCACACCGAAAGGTCACACAGTTCTAATCCTATTTGGAGTTTATTTTCATACATTTTCATATAAAATGCTTTTTAGCTCAACGTGGCTAACAAGTTACAGCGAAAACTACTGGGGCATTTTTTAAATATTTTATTATGAGGATTTAAATAATTTTACTACTACCACCGTTTTCGTAATGTAAATTCGTAAATATAACATTTAAAGTTTCGCGCTTAGGGATCGTAACGTAATGATCCCCATGGGGCTTTCCTAGCCAAGTGTATAATTGCGAAATTTTAATATTAGAAGTTGCCGTTGTACATATATCAAATGTCAATATTATTGGTAATTTATGTTTTTTGACACATACGCTGTATTTATTTATATTTTCTTTATTAAAAATAAATACTAAATTCAATAATATATTTTTTACTCATTAAAAAAATAAACATCTGCAGTGTCATGCACGGAACTTTCTTATACGCTTTTGGGTTAAATCACATCCTATTTTCATTATTTTTCTAATTTATAATATTTGTTCTAACCTTTGGAACACTTTTACACTAAATATATTTCTTAGAATAAATATAAAATGTCAAACTTCAAATTATTTAAGTCTATTTTGTTTTTTTTTGATAAGCAATTGACAGGCGCAGATGATACGATTTATGGTAAACTAAATATAATAAGAAATTTCAAGAGCCATTTTCTTGTTTCCGGTAGCGTTTGGGAAAATAAGTTTCAAATAAAAGTTGTCAAAATGCTGATATCTATAATTTTTACTGTAACAATTTTTCTGTAACTGCAACTATTTCTGAGTAATTGCAGAAACCACAAAAAAATGACTAGAGTAAACATGCATTTCTGGTCGGAATATTGTTTTCAAAAATAGAAGGTGCATACCCCGGCATATTCAAATCTTAAGTTTAAAGTTTCATAATTTTAGCTTCAACATACACACAGACACACACACACACACACACACACACACAGACGGACGTCATTTCAAAAATAGTCGGTATCGATTCAGGGAAGGTCTAAACGTATATTTCCGTTAAAATCTCGAGTTCGAGATTTTTCATGATTACAATACTTACTTATACTGCGTATAAGAAAGTAAAAAGGATAGAGAAAAGAATGTATAATTTTTTTATAAATTTCAAAAAAAGTACTTAATTATTTAATTGAAACGTCTTAAAATAAATTCATACGATACGTATTAATAATAATACTACAAAATAATGTCGTGTATGCTCGATTTTCTATAGCTTAAGTGTAAATTTGCAAAATATAGGAATGTCATATTTTTAAAAGAATCGTGTAGTAGTTCAATATAATTATAGTTAAAATGTTATTCGGTGGATAGTTATGATAAATAAGTGTACTACTATAATATTTAAGTATAAGTTGCAGTTTTTTATGCCGAATTTCCTTAGAAATTAAAGAATTGAAGAAATATCTTTCTATTACTTAATGCAAGTACTATCATCTATAATACTTCTCAAGTGGTTAATGAAAGACTTCATGTTGTCTAATTAAAAGGCATATCGGAATGACTGCCACATGCTAACGTAAATTCTCCGATTTAAACACCGCAATTATATCAATTTGAAATTATTTTCTCTACTAATTTACCGCAAAGGTTTCTTTAATTCAAACTCATTAAACAAACACTTTGTTGCAAATTTATACTTAATGATTCACGTTCATATTTAGAAATAACTAGGTACGTATTATGCAAATATATACATGTGTGTAATGAGATGGCCAATGACTTCTAAAACATTCAATCTCCATAAATTTACCAGATCTCTTCCAATCAGCTCGCCTACACAGATTCTAGTCTATTCCTAAACCAAATCAAGCAAAAATTGAATGGTGTTTTGGATAAATAACTAATAACCTAAATATATTTATTTAGATTTATTTCTCTTATGGAAACAACGCTCATCTGCGCCAATGAATCATGCCACCGTCACTCATTTGAGCTAATCTCTCTTTGGCACCCATAACTCATTTTATTATTAATTGAAATTATGAATTCATTTTAAAAACTGTCTTCATATATTAGTATTTATTAAATTTTTCTATTTTGTATTTACTAAAATAAACTAGCATTTCTAACACATAACATAAATATTGTTGTATATTTAAGAACGCCAAGTCGATAATCCACTATTTATTTTCACGGACCAATAACTCACTCTATGCACTAAGTTAAATAAAATTCATAGCTGAGCCATGAATTTAAAATATTCGACCAATAAATTGTCTTTAAATAGAAGAGAAAATAACTATTAATTTCTATTTCGAAAACCCTAGTGGTTCTCGGTTAGTCATATACAAATTTCAGATTTTGTATATTTAAAATCTCACAAGAATAATTCTACTCTCTTAAGAAATTGTATGAATTGTCGTAGTTGCCAAGAATGTGTTTTATTGTTGCATGCTTGTTAGGTAATATAGATTTTCAAGTTCAATGAAACCATTATTCTTACAATGAAAATTATCAAATGGCGTTTGTAGTTCATATTGTAAATACTCGTATTAAATTTTGTTAAAATTGGTCGAGCAGCAAAATTTGACATATGCAGTAAATTTTACAGTGTAGTGGTTTTGACATCACAATGAATTTTGATTGATATACATCACCACATCGCTAACGAACGGTATCCACGTCCAAATTATGATTTATTTAATTAGAATTCTAGTTTCTATATATAAACCATTTCAATCGTGAAATTGATATAGACGCGCAACCAAACACAAAACGTACGAAAAAATTTTAATTTACATATTAGTATTTTGACATAAATATTCAATTTCCATAAGAAATATAAATTTAATTGGATTTTGCTTTATTTAGTAAAATATTAAATTTAACTGACTTTTATAAAAATTAGTGGTTTAAATTAAAATAGTTGGATTAAAAAAATAAAAACGCAGTTTCATCAATTAATAATATGTATAAGGATTAGTAATATAAAAGGTAGATTCAGTATAAATTACGAACAATAAGTTTATATTATAAATAAAGGAATAAAGCGTTGTATTTGCAATTATATATAGATTTAATTAATATTGGTTTTTTTCTCACAAAGCAAGTGTTTCATTCTTATGGTAATAGTAGTAATTAATATGCAAACAAACATGTTGTATGAAAATAAAATAATTCACTTAAGCAAATATATACATATTATGATATGCAATATATGATAAGTCTGCTTTCGGCGACCAACAAGATCGTCCTCTCCGGCAATATTTCCATTTATACGCAGTGAAAATTGATGCCTGTTTGAAAGAAGGTGCGGATAAAAATATTCAAATATGCGGCGCTCGATATACATGAAGTGCTACGGTACATTTTTATTACTACACCGAAACGTATGCGATTTCATTACTCGATAACGTAAATAATTTGCACAGATTCTACACTGATATATATATATATCGGCGAAAACCATTTTATGAAAGTTAAATAGCAAGATGATTCGACGAATGAATTTCAGTGGAAGGTAAACAGCCTCATGCGATGCTAAAGATTCTAGATACATTTAATGTTTGCATACAAAATATTCGGTCGTGTATGTATGTAATACAATTTTACTCAATAAATTAGTTTCACATTTCTCTACTGATTTGGTTCTTTTTTTTGGTCTTTTTTACTTTTGTCAATTGGTGAAACACCTTAATAAAATTAACAAAATTCTTTATTTATGACGATTTTTATTATAAAGAACATTTAAATTGAAGTAAAATGCATATACATATTAATTTTCTATTGTTTAAAACCGAGGTAAAAACAAAAGTGATAACTAGTGTCAACTTTTGCAAGAACATATTTAATGTAGGTGTCTAAGCGATTATACCAATTTCGTCGTATGAGTAACGATAATTTTAAATTCAAGTGGGTGTGTGAAACTGTATGAGGCGAAATAAAAAGTTGAATAATCTGTCGTTCAATCAATGACAAGTGGGTGTCATTCGCAAAAGGTTAAGTCTTGTACTTATAGACATTTAATTATTACGAGACTCTTAAGAAACGTGCACACTTTAATAATCATTAACAATGCGTGTTTGTTTACGATCTGTAACTAACAAAGAGAAATCTTAATTGAAATCAATAACAAAGTAATTTGATTTTGAATTATATGTAGGACGTTTACCTTTGAAATTTCTAAAAATAAGTATTTAATTTGATTAATGTTTAAATAGTTCATGTTAATTAAATCACAGCTGATGATTTACAAAGCTGTGTAAAGTAGATATATACATATGTATGTATATCAACGCAACAGACTATCTATAGTGAATTCCACAGTATTATTTATTAAAATTAAACACACACACACTACAAACATGCACTTCCAGTTTAAATATTTTCAAAAATAAGAGAATTAAAATTTCATAATTTTACCGTCTACCATTTAGGCAATAGAGCTCTCTCTCACTCATACACACACACACAATTACAAAAATAGTCAGACTCCAACCAGGGAAGGTCAAAAGGTATATTTCCATTTAAACCTCTAGATCGATTATTTTCATGATAACAATACTTACTTATTATGTCATACAAGAAAATAATCAGATAAAAATTCTTGGTGACCAAGAAAAAAAAGTAATTTTATTTTTCTTTAGTAAGAGTTAAAGAACTGTGGCAGTTTTGTTCCAGAAACTGTACATAATTTTATATATTTCTTAAGATACAAAAAGTGACAAAGGATTAAAACTGTCTTTAGTGCAAGTTTATTACAATATACGGAATAATCTGCTAAATACTGGTTTGTATTTTAACATAAGTCTCAAAATAAGCCGAATTACATCTGTAATCCGCATGGTCAGAGAAAAGCAAAGAGCATCCAGCTGTGGAGAAGATGAGGAACCTACTATACATAAAGATGACGAACGTGTCGTTACGGTCACCCTATTTGTGCTAATAATAAAATGGTTTATTTATGTTCGAATGAGTAGTTTTGCGCGAGCGAGAGAACGGGAGTGGACACTCACCTTGTCGTCCGCCGTTGTGTCTGATACGCACGGTGCCAATGCACCTAAAGATCAATAGAAGTAGAGCGGCTACGTGAAACACCCGACCGAAACACATCGTCAAGTTTTTGCAACACATAATAATAACAAACACATAAACACACGCGCACGCACCAACTCAATAAACACTGTTTACAATTATTCGATTATATCAACAAACATTTGATTAGCACTCATTTTACACACCAATTTCCGATTTACTCCAACGAACTTACTGAAAACAAATACGACACGGTGATTTACGATACTCAACTCAATTCGCGAGAATTACTCACTAGTAACAGTTACCAATTATTAGTTGACGTTTATAATAATAAAACTAAATAATAATTTCCCGATAAACTTGTAAATCGATTTAATAAATTAATGTACCAAATAAAAAAATTGTTTTGCAATATTCACTTCCTGTGACCTAAGTATTTAAAATCGGCTTAGTTCTAATGGAATCTCTACAAGAACTTATTGAAACCAATAATGTTCATGGATCACGTTACTAAATAAAATTCCACAATAATTGAAGATTTTATTTTATTAAAAGTTTTATAATAATATACAATGTCATAAAAATTAAATAAATTCATTGCGAAAAAAACAGCCCCTATTTGGGATATAGCGCTGAAAAACATGCGCAGTCGACAATCTAAATTTTGCTTTATCTTGAACTGTTCTTGTATGTTATTCCCTTGCAATCTTAATTTATATATGAATGAAGTTCGTGTCCTTCTCGTTTTTGACCATGTAAAAAATATTCGCTTGTTCACGTTTTGATATCTTCATGTTGCGAATGTTTACATGTTCGAGGCTCATCATCGTAATGTTACTAGTGTTGCAAGCCAAATCGTTTTGATTATCGTATCACCTGTCATTAGCGCTGCACGGTTCGGGGTTTGCACTTGCACTACACGTGGTTTTAATCCCGTACTACCGAGGCATGGGTTTAAAACGAACACGAAGCCGATGCCGGCACGCGGTATACTGGCTGTTTTGTTTAGTGACGGACGAGAGCCTCGGCCCCGGCTTGCTTGTTCAATTCCCGCCTCTCAACATGCTCGTCGATTTCTGCGCCTCCATACGACTGGTAGATGAACTTCACAGGTACACACTAATCATAGTATATACTCTAAGGTGGCTTAAATGGTATTGTCCTTCATCAAATTCTTCATACCTGCGCTTGTACTCCACTTACTTCATTCCCAATCATATTTATCCACTTATTCCGAGGACGACCTCGCATTCTCACAATACTCACCTCGTCCACTTAAATTAGTTTTGTCAATCTTTCATTCCTCATCCTTTCAATATCACCATACCATCGCACCTAATCTAGGTGCAACATTTTTTACAATATCACACTGCTCATACACCGACGTATTCCACTTTCTGTCTCTCCTAGATACACCACAAATACCTTTAAAAAATTTCATTTCCTCAGCAGTCAGACGTTTTTAATGCTTGGATTGCCAAATCGAAAATTCACTAACATACATCAACGATGGCACAAGTTTACCAATGTACACACATAGTCCTATATTCTTAGAAATATTAAAATTCCTAACAAAACAAAAATTTTGCTGCAGTACTACTGAGCACTATATATAGATAGAACAAATAAAGTCTTCAAAATCTCATATAATAAAAATTAACGAATGTATTATAAAGAAATACTAATTTCGAAATTTCCCTATTTAACACATAGTTCTCGTAATATAAACCAGCTTATGAGGATCATTTTCCCAAGAGAATTCTTAACTCTCTTTGCTTTTTCTTAATCTGTAAACTTGTCCAAAAGATGTTTCCTTGAAAAGGGACCCTTAGGCAAAAGGTGCTTGCGCCCACCAATTCAGCAAACATACATTCAGATTGGCTTCTTAAATCGATATAGTATTCAGAACTAAGTGTAGCAACATCTAAACTGGAGGAATATCTCAATATTCATGTTGCAGGATTGTGAAATTTCAATTAAACATGCCTATTTACAAATATACAACAAATAAAGTGAAAGTAATCGAAAACAACCTGGAACTGAAAAAAAAATGCGAAGTACCTGTAAAAGGCATACGCGTATCTTATAAACGAAAGTTTATTCGATAAATAATTTTTTTTCGTACGATATTCAATAAATTATAGTAGTATTTTTCAAATATTTAAATATTTTTTTATCAAAACATCTACAATCGTTCATTTAATGAACGATGAATTAAAAATAGATTATTCACTTCTTGATAATCATTTAATATAGATATAATTTTTTTAATCTTTTCATCGAATATTCAAACATATGGAATCATAACCCATTAAAGCACAGACTGTCTTTTAATCATGCATATTTTCAAGTTCATCTCTCTTCCCACTTTCTTTAAAATACTCTTCAGCTCTTGCTCAGTCATACCTGCAGTATTTCCCATCCTTCTACTTCTGGCTTCCTATATATTCCAATATTAGTATTTTATGTTTTTATTCCTACCTCCGAGCCATTTTCATTTCATGCCATCGGATATCTTGCTCTCATGTTTGTATACCGATTATTTATATAAGAAATAAAAAACATCAATAGCAGTTAATATTAAATCTAATTCCAAAAATGGTAATATCTTTCTCTATAAAATAAGTTTTTGTACGCAAGTTTGCTGTTTAGTAATTTTAAATTGGAATTGATATTTAAATGCACGGGACCGCGGATTATGTAATTTTATTCATCAATTGCTGAAAAGCCATCAGCTTAAGCGGATTTTTCCAACAGAATGAACCTCGACAAAGTACTTTTTTGCCAAAGTATTGACTTTTTAAATTAAATTATGTATCGAAAAATGTATACACATACACTACAGAATGACAAATAATATATAAAATTTCCTTTGAAATTTGATATTTATATTTTGAGCAGCCAATTTATATTGCGAAAATGAAAAAAAAAAGCCACAATATACTTGTTGTAATATCTTTATATTTTTAAATTGCACAATTTTATCTGTTTTACAAACATTATAGGTAGTTTTATAAAAATCAGAACTGAAAAACGTTGCAACATCAATGTTTTTTTTATTTCTAAACTGCTATATTATGTATGTATGTATGTATGTATGTATGTATGTATTTACAACTGGTAAATTATAAGCAATTCGTTTATCAGATCGTGAGTAGCGTTTAAGTTAAAAAACTAGTGTTTCATTTCTCCATCCAATTGATAAAAACGTTACATTATTTTAGTTTATTTAGTCTTCCTGTTAAATTATTTACAATTATAGTTGATATAATTGATTAGATATATATATATATATATATATATATATATATATATATATATATATATATATATATATATATACCCATATCTGTAACAATGGTAACATTAATAAGAAATTTACTTAAATCATACACTTGTTTTCTTTATTCTTTTGCGATATTCTTCGGTTAAAGCGTGCAAAATATATTCAATGTGTTGTCCTTTATAGAAAAGTATTGCCATATATTCGCTATTGTAGGATAATCGCCGTAGCGGAAATTATAATATATATTTTTTAATGCATGTATAGGTCAATTGTTGGCTATTAATAAATTTAGTCTCTTTGTTATATAACTATAAAGTATCAATATTTATGACAAGTATGTGCTTTTATCATGTAAATTTCAGTTTCTATTTGTACCATACTCGTATATTATTTCTCATTCAATAATATTCATGTTGGAAGCTCATGTTCTATTTTTCTCTATGTGAAACTGGTTACATGAATACCATAAAAATATAACATGTAGATAATTCTATAATTTACAAAATAATAAAATTTTACCTATAGATATCAACCAAGATTATAGTAACTTATTCGTGCTCGAAGGTATTCTGCTTCTTTTGCTTCCACATTAAGAATTTTTTTTCTCAGCTACTACAAGGTGCGAATACTTAACGTATTTATACTCTAACAAAAGCTAATTTTACCGATACCCAATAAAATATTGAATTAAAACTAAGCAATGAATGTATGACTGTTTCGAACACAATTCGACATGTATTCTCCAGCCATGTATAAACGAAGACTATGTCTCATTGAATATTCCCAATTTTCAGCGAAGAAGTCGTTTATTTCGAACGGGATGAGATAGCCGCGTAGCTCGGTTCTTTGTGTGAACAGACTAAAGAGATCTATCCTACATTGCACAAAGGATACGACCCCAGTCATATAATATATCCTCGCGAATATTTGACAGCGGACTCTGGTGTTAGCCGAGATATCGCACATCGACTTTCAAAAGAATTCAAACCAAAATTATTGCGCTACTGTTTAAATACGCCATTCAAATTTTGAAATATATCACCATTTAGGAATTTATATTCCATGATTACAAACTTATATTAAATTATATAATATTCAATATGATTGATTGTGTAATTACAAATATGTAAATAAATGCAATTTTTCGTGATAAAATAGCTTAATTATTCCACAACCAAGTGAATGTTAATGCATTTAATTTCATGTAGTCGTATCTTTTAGTGATATTTTGTTTATAAACTACAGTACATTTACATTCACTTATAAATAATACAACGTAACTGTAGCAACCAACAAAACGACAACATTAAACAACCTATTTAATACAGCCATAGCGAGAAAATAAATCTGACATCAGACACAGGACAGACATAATCAAATTTGACAATGTTAAGTGTAGAAAGGTAAAAGTTCGTATAGCGTATGTACATAATTGACATCACAACAGGGAAAACTTCTTCCACAAAATGTAAAGTGCATATTTACGAAAAAGTATAGTTGTTATTTAGTACTGATTTCGCTATAAAAACCCTAACAGATAAATTATAAAAGTAATAAACCGTTAAATTTGATATTAATATCTTCACAATTATCATTACTTCTTTATAATATTTTGCTACGGCAATTAAGCATTTTGGAAGTATCTTTAAAATAATTGGCTAAGCCTATATATCGTTTATTCATATTTTGTCAAATTGTAATGTCTATATCTTGATACATGAGGCGCCTGTGAATAAGATGACCAGCACAATAGATGTGTATGTAAATAAGATCAAATAAATTGAAGGAAGAACACTCCGTGATATTTCACAAAATAGGTTTATTAATACAACTAGTAGTATCAAATGTTTCACCGAGTGCGATTTCAATCAATTTTAGATGTATATGTTTGATTAGCAATTCGAAATAATTCATGACTAAATTAATGCATTCGATGCCTGTAAATTATGTGATTTGCATTATAGATGTGTATGTGATGCTACTTCCTCACGTATCTATAGTGTTGGTTACCTAATGTATAGCCGTCGTTAGTTTGGGATTTCGCCACTTTTTAAATTTTTTTATATTTTCATTCTACAGTAATTTCTAGTTTAGATCACTGAGAAGATCGCTAATATTATACTGTCAAGTTCAGATCGCAATTCGCGTATTATTAATATATGAATGTATTAATATCTGTAATGTCTTAAACTGAACTTTCTTTTACGTATTTTGTTTAGGAGGGATATTCATGTATAAGAAGATAAAAACTGTAAAAATATTATTTCTTGTTGAAGTAGAAATATTTTATTTAACTATGTAATATGCTTTTATTTCATGAATAAAGAAGTAAATTTAAAAATGAAATAAAGTATGCTCAATAGTAAAATTGTATTTTACAATTTTAAGTACGTGTATAACATAAAAAAGTTATTCATATTTGTAACATAATCATGAAAATTCATTTATGGCAAAACATCTATTGATATTTATTTTCTTTATATAAAATATATCTCTCAGACGGTACGTATTGCGATTTCCATAGAAACAGCTGAAAACTGCAATCGTATATTCATTTTATTTGGTTACCCGTAGTACTTGTATCATTTACGGCGACAACAAACAATGTCTGTACATGAAAAATTAATTTTTAAGATTTTGGTAAAGATCATTTTGTATTATAATTGAATGGAATAGAACAGTTCTGATCGGATCCACTCGTATATTACCTGAACGTTGAAAAAAAGGCTAAGGTAAACGATGGGCAAGTGCTAAAGGGTTAATTCATTGAATCTGAAAACGGTTCTACTAACAAACGAAATTAACAATTTCTGTTGTTTATTTCGGTACGGGTATAGTCGGTAGAATAATGGAGCTTACGGCTAATCAAATTCACTCACAAACAGAAACCACAAATCCACACTAAATTACCTACACAAGAAATACAAATTCATACAGCCAAATTACATTTAACATTTGCAAATGAAGCCGTTGTATGCTTTAATATAAACAAATGAACATCAGAACTGCTTTTTGATCTTTTATGGATCAAGTGGTGAATTACCTCTCATCTGATTTATTAAATAGACCTGTCAGAAACACATTTTAACTTATGCTACGTTACACTTTATTATTTAGGAGGGTCCTTTGATGGTTCGTTTATGCTGTTACGGAAACCCAACATCTTTATTATTTAATACTTTTGATTATTTAAACTACTTTTATTCAATTATTAAACTATGTCATTTATTACCGCCCGCTACTATAAAAAATTTTTGATTTGCTTTCTGAAGCCATTTAAAGAAACAAATTATTTTTAAATTTCCAAATTGGATTTGCCTTTCGGCTTTAAGTTATACCTAATTTATTTCTTGCTTTAACCAAATGATAATGATATTTTTTGTTTTGGATATTATATTCAAAAAGAGATTTAAAATTGTTTAAAGTTAACTTGAACGATCATAACAATATTTGCATTATGCAAACTGACCCTTAAAGTTGGGCTACTTGTGGTAGATATTGTCTGATGCTCCCAAGAGATCAGCGTGCTTTATCGAGTGATATAAAGACTGGTCCTATGGGACCTGGGTGATAATGAACGTGTAAAACTAGAAGATTAAGTTAATTGCAGTGCAGAAAATTTATATAAGTTTTGACGGCATTAAATATAATTTTGTGATCACTTAAATTCTGATAAAATAGCCACAGTGTTTTGCAATGAACTTTCGGAATATAGTCCGGCTCCATTCAGGGAAGGTCAAAAAGTAAATTTTCCATTTAAATTTACATTATTACTATACTTGCATATAATATACATTCGTATAAGAAAGTAAAGAGCACTTGATCGGAAAGAAGAGAAAAATACTTGCTTTGAAATATTGCTCTTGTGATATATCGTTCTTTTGAATTGTCGCTGTTATGAGTTTCACCTTACCGACATTGATAACATAAAACCACCTATTATTAGAAATTTGAACTGCACCAGTATAAAGGTTTTTTAATGTACTTGAAAGTAAAATTCTCGTAAAATGGGGAATCACGTGACGACGTGACGTCCATTCCATCTCAAACAAAGTCTAAAATCATGCATTGAGAAAACGCGCGTATAGAATGAATGTGTGCGAAGAATCTTGTGCATCGAAGAAGGCAAAAGCGGAGTAAATATATTAAAAGACGGCATAGGGAAAGAGTGGGTACAAAAAGCACAGAATAAGAGAGAAGACGGTGAGGATTTGATAGTCGACACACGTTCGGGTTTGAAATAGCGACCGCCATCACTCCGGAATAACAATAACAACACCATGCGTTCTTTACGGAGTCGATGCCGATGGGGTACCTATATATATATACAGCGCGGTCTATTGCCACAAACGTAAACTCTATTCCACTTCCACTATGTAGCATAGAATAAAGCAGCGTTACATTTTATATGAAGAACGTTAGCATTTGGTTCTAAATAAAACATGACCTTTAAAACCCCATAGCCGTGACTTTGAAACATTCAATAGAAGCTTATTTGTTTTATAACATTGCCTTAATGGAAGAAATATCCAAGTAATATTCGATAAAACCAGTGGTGTAAATTTAAACTGGAATCTTGTGTAAGTCGTGAACGGGGTGGCAGCGAGGGTGTCTGCAACAGGAGAATGCAATTATATCGGTAAGCTCGGCGGCTCCTGGCGGAATTGACTGAGGAGGTTCGCTGAAAATGGCTCTGGAGACGTTTACATCGTATACGGTATAGTCTGTCACGCGCCTCGTCTAACATACCAAAGGAAATTGTTTTTATTATGGATTCGGTTGGTGTGGCATTTTTCTACTAAATGTGCTACGTTAACTGCATCGATACTACCCACGTTATTCTACACATTAAATTTTGCGCATACCAAAGGACACAAAAAAACCAAAAATATATATATATATATATTTTCTCTTTGCCTTTCAACTTACGAACTCAAATCACTGCCATAGTCTCACATATGTATTACATAGCATTGAACGTGTCATTTTTCGCTTCTACTATGACACATATAATCATGCATTACTCGCCTTTATATAGATATTTTTAAATCTTTGATCATCATTCGATTTTCCTCACAAATAACAAAAATTTAATAGAAAATGCGTTTGCGATAGATTATTATCGAATGATTCAATAATAATCTACAGATCTCAGAATCGATATGCGTCGTGAAGACAACCAAAAATAAATAGAAAATTATAGACACAAATATAAAATAGTGCAAGAATCTTATCATTTCAGTCATTTTTTAAAAGTTATATATGTGTGTGCAAGATGAAACATTTTACGTTTATCTGCCTTCTCTTGATTTATACTAGAAATTTCTTCAAGTGACATATCTGAATAAGGTTTTTTTTTGCCTTCAAGCTTCCGTTTACAATGCAAAATTGAATTCCCGTTCGCGTTGCCTTGCGAAGGCAAGAAGATAAATTCTTTTTAAATGTCCTATGAACGTTGATATATCTTACATCATTTCAAGTAATCTTAAATATAAAACTATCTTACACGAATTATACAATATAAATAATATTCTTTAAGATGCGACATAAAATAACACATACTAATTTACAAATAAACTAGATTTATATAGGTAGGTAGGATTAAAATTAAAAGGCGTATGAAATAGATTTATGTTAAGCATCTTATATGCAATATACAAATAATAAAAATTAAATATAAGGAACAAATTAAAATATTAACAGTGTCCTCCATAATTAACCATGACCTCTATAAGAAATGATACTCGTATGTTAAATTGATTCACATGCGATATTTAGAGTAGATTTCACGTGTTTCAAAATAAAAGTGGCATTCATATTTATGATAATGGCGTCTTTATTAGCGACTAGTTTCGGCTATTAAAGAATTTTGTGAATATGCACCGAGTGTTTTAATAATTTTATTAATATGTTTCACCACCATTAATCTAAATATAGCATTATTTAATATATTTACGTAGTAATATATACTATAAACTTACCTTTATGGATGTCGTCAGAGTCAAGTTTAGTAAAGCTAAATTTGTAAATAAACATATGTGGATTAAATAAAAATACTTGAATAATTTTTTCATGTATTGTTTTTATTAAAGAAACATGTTTCGGTTTACTCCATACAGAACACACACGGACAGTTTTAATTTGTTCAAATTAAATCTATTTGGATCATATTTTATTAAATTATCGCTATGTACTTCGTATTTAATAAAGTGACTATTGGATTTTGGTCATCTCCATTACAGGGGTGGATTATTAAAATAAACAAATTCAGTGTCATATGAGCGATAAAAATAATTTTCGAATGAAGGGGGGGGGGACAACGTTTTTGGATAAGCGTGACATGATGAGCATTTAGATATGGTTCTTACAGAGACAATTCGTCACCATTATACATTGATATGAAATGATATGTGATTTTTATTTTATTTTACTTCTATCTGAAGTATACAAGCAACATACAACGTAGTCTCGAATTAACTATTTTTTCATTTGCATTCATGTATGTGTAAGATCAAAATTTTTAAATCACATCATATTAATCTTATAATTTTATGTTTCTACGAAACTGCATGTTATTCTCTTGTAGACTTCATTTTAATTTGGGATCATGATAACAGTTATGAGGAGGTGATATATGGGAATATGTTCGATACGATAAATTTCTCTACAATTATTAATTACTAAAACGTTTGCAGTTTTTTCTGTAGCGCACAATTTTTAACATGACAAGAAAAATTAACAACGATTTGCTCGCATTTACACCATTTTGCTGACTGATTTTACAAATTATGTCAATACAATCGATCAAAACCAAATATGTTATCGTATTTACAAAACGTAGTTTTATTTTTTCTGATAATACCTATTAGCTATAGAAAATATATTTATATTTGATTCTATTATGCTTGATGAGAATATACATTAGGTATAATGACACCTTCGTATCATTCATCTGTAAAGAACAATGGATCAAGCAGCATGATGGTTTTATAATAAAATACACAAAGTCAGCAAAACGTGAATCGGTAAAATGAGATCCTAAAGCGAGAAGCGTATACCTATTTAGCTAAAAGATGATGATTTATTCTTTGTAGCGCTTAAACTAACACGATAATTGATGTTTTTATTTTTAAATTATTTCATCGCTAACATATCAAACATTAGGCTATTTTAAAAATCTCACATCATAGTTCGTATGTATACGATTTAAGAAATATATGTATAAACATACGCCGATTTGCATTATAGTAAAAAACAGTATGAAATTGTATAGAGTTTTCATAACATTTGGAAATAAAATTCGACGCGCGCGCGCATCCTCCACGACACACGTACGTCACGATTGTTCGCTGATTCACAAACGCACGTGCGTACACGTTGTCACGCAGGTACATGCAACGCATCACATTCACGCACACCATTACTCGTGTAACATTAATTCTAGATACCTATCGGTTAGCTTACACAATAGGTTATTATTGATCCTATATGAATATACAGGTTTTTTTGTGGATAGACAAATTACATAAATCATAATTTTAGTTATTGTTCTATGTCGGTTTTCGGTAGAACCGATTTTTACCGAATACACACTGCACGCGATTTTTTTTTCAATTTTTTTGTTTTCAAAACACACAAATTACAATATTCGTTTACATTTTATTTATATTTAGCTCGGGATATTTACTAAAAGTCCTACGAAAACTGAAACTCCATTTTTTTTTTAAACGAAATTAATTATTGTTTTATTTCTATTAAAATGAAATGAATAGAATAAAATGGTAATGTTGCAGTTTTCGGTGGACATGTAGCATGTAGGGTAGGGGTTTAATAGTTTACAAGGTCAAAGGAAGGATTTGAGCTTAGGTTAGTTAGATTAAGGTACTCTCAAAGTGCTATACAATAAACTATGTGCAAGGCAGATGCTACAAATGTACTTGAATCACAATGAATTATAAACAAATAACACAGACCTCTAAATGACGCTAATACGCACGTTCTATTCTTTTAAATATAACGAAATATAGCTGTACAAAGTGTAGTAATTGTCTATTTGGCGATGTGCGTTTCGTTTCTCTGTTATTAAATTATTTATTATTTGTTTTTCATTTTCATATAACATTTCGGTACGGCGTTTACTTCTCTGTCAATGATCGCACGATATGTTTCTTTGGTACGCACGTGAAGTCGTCACGCTCAGGGATACGTTTTTGAGGAAAGCTTACAGTTAACTATAGTCAAAATCAAAATGAGAATATTCACAAAATATGACAATTATTTATGTCGTTGCATTGCATTCCAGTAGCTTTCTCGTGCTACTAACTCTATATTCTCAATTTGAATTTTTTTTATTGATTTTGCACACCCTTCATATTTAATATTAAGTAGTTAAATTAAACTCCGCCTTAACTATGTAATAATTAAAGGAATATTATGTAATCTCGCTATGATTAGAGCATGTAATAAATGTATAGACTTATTGGCACGTGTAAGTCAGAAGTAATTGTTTTTCTTATCATAATATGCATAATATCATCATTAACAAGTTTACATATTTATATTACATAGTTAAAACAAAGCAGAAAAAGAATTTTGAACCATTTAAAAAAAAAAAATTTTTAATTAAAATTTGTATCTAAAAATGTCTTTTCTTTTTACTTTCTTATACGCAGTATTGTAATCATGAAAATGTTCGATCTCGAGATTTTAACGGAAATATACATTTTGACCTTCCCTGAATCGATTCCGATTATTTTTGAAATGACGTTCGTCTGTTTGTGTGTGTGTGTGTGTGTGTGTGTGTGTGTGTGTGTGTGTGTGTGTGAGTGTGTATGTGTGTGTGTGTGTGTGTGTGACCGCTCTACAGCCTACGCGGCTGAAGGGAAAATTATGAAATTTTAAACTTAAGATTTATATGTGTCTGGTAAGAAAACCTCCTATTTTTGAAGAAAATACACAAACCGGAAGTGCCTGTTTACTCCAGTCTTTTTTGCGGTTTCTGCAATTCCTCAAAAATGGTTAAAGTACAGAAAAATTGTTTGGATTAAAATTAAAGGTATTAATACTTCGAATAACTTTTGTTTGAACATTTAATATTTATTCTAAGAAATAATTTAGTGAAAAGGAGTGCCAAAGGTTAGTAAAATATTATAAATTAGAGAAATAGTCTAAATATGATCTAACCGAAATGCTTATAAGAAAGTTCAGTGCATGGCACTGCAGATGTTTATAATAATGTTGTTAAATTTGGGTTCTTAGATCCAATAAAAACTTTTGATAGACAATACGTTTCATTTCTTAAAAATAAATGTGGAATAATGGTTCAAAATTAGTTTCTTGATTTGCTTATACGATGAGCTCAATATTTAATTGAGGGTGATTTGTAATAGTGAGGAAATATATGATGGCATTTGTTATTAGGAAGAGGAACGGTACCGAACGTTGAACATATTACATATGATAAGGGTATACGGCAGTACGGAGCTGTCAGTGACGTCACAAACATACAAAACAATCGTCGGTTCACACGCACGCGCAGTGGAAACAATTGAGTGACTGAAATAAGACAGATAGATGCGTCAACTTGGTCGGATTGACGCTGTAATTTTAATTAATTCATTAACTATTTAATTTACATAATTAATTATATCTTACCACTTATCATTTGTTTCTTGCTAATATTATACATCTGAATCACCATATTATACATTTTATCTAAAGTTACGACGTGACTCAATCCAAAGGAAAATTCACAATCATTTTATTTAATATGTTTAAAATATTGTCACTCACGCTTCAACGCTCTCTTCCCATTCATATCAATGACGTTTTATATGTATTAGCCTAGGCATTCTCTTCAACTAAATTAGCTTTCCATTATCTAGGTAACTGTATAATATTATCGTATTACGGATAGCGTTTTCATTCAAATTATTTCGTCATCGCGCTTTCATTTTGCCGCCAGTGGCTCATGGTGCGACATATATCGCATTGTAATTTTAACTGACAATTTATGCTTGAATTTATAATAAAATAGCTGTCGTTTTCGGATGCAGTTCTGCTAAGTTTTGCACATTGAGCATCCAAGTATTTTTATTTAACAACTTTAAATGACATGTTAGTTTTCAATTCCTAATTGATAGTATATGTTCTGGCTTATTAAGCGACAATAATTAGACAGTTTTACTAGGCAATTTATAAATAGTACCTACATTAGTACAGAACTGATTACTTCAGACGTTTTAGACTACGCATGGATTGCAGTATTTTTTCTTACGCATATATTGCAGCAAGAATATTATAGATTCTCCAACATAAACTGCTGCATTGTTTATGCAAGAAAAATTACTGTAATTCTTGCGCAATCTAAAACGGACTTTGTGAATAGAAGTTTAACTTATCCACTTCTAAACTTTTATTGCATTTACTGTATTCATAGTCAAGCGTGTATTTTTAGGTCTAAAGCTAAACTTGATTTAAAAAAAAAACTTCTGTAATTGTACATGAATTAGAAAATGAGTGACATTCAGTATTACTTTATTTTCGCTATGAATACGCACGTCAGTGTATTGCATATATTGCTAGGTATTCAAATTTCAATATGAGATCTGCATAATTTAATATTAAGCGTATATTTAGAGAAAATAAACCTATACTAAAGTAATACTAAATATCTATAATATTTTAATTCATATACAACTACATAAGATCCTCTTTTAAGTTTAATCTTGGTCTAAAATTAATCCTTGGCTATGAATAAAGTAGGTTTAATACAAATTTAAAGCAATAAAAATCAGCATCAAAACCAATAATTATAAATTAGTTTTGTTTATGTAAAGTAGAAATACAATAAATCAATCGAGAAACATTTTATTAATTATTATTTATTTTTCAATTGGTATATTTTACTGTCAGAACTGCATCAAAAATATTATTGCAATAAAGTTAATTGAGTCTATGGATTCAGATATAAGTGCATTATTTTACAGATAGATCAAAAGGAAGAAGGCATGAGAATGATATGTCCTATATGATATGTGACATTCTATGCGATCGCCGCGCCAATTGGCCACTGCACATTGAACAACGTTTATACAGAGAAAGACAGATTAGAGAGCACACGGATTTTAGGAGGATCACCCACTTTACGATAACCCTGTTCTTTTCCCCCATAAAACAAATAACCGTTATATTTATAGATTATTTCGAACAAGGAGATTTGTTGCCTTATGGTTCAAAAGAACATGATTTATCTAGTTAGGGGTTTCACAAATTGAAAAATAGGTAGCCAAGACAAAGATAGAGATTGTGGAATCAGCCAAATATTTCAACATGGCGACTGATCATGCGCCAATATATATGCTTGTTCTAATACACGATTCAACCACCAAAGAGAAACTTTAACTGGTTTACGTAAGCCGAATACTTAAGACTTAACTTTAGGAATAAAAACATATTTACTTATTAAAACTCAACGATTTATTTAGATTTTAAAATGTTTATAATTCCTAAAGTCAAATAGTTTCCCAAAGCGTATATAAACAAGCTATAATTGAATGTAGTATAAAATATTTCATTATGGCGGCCACGAATATTTTGAGTTATGGCAGTCGCCGTGCTAAAATAACTGATGGTTATTAGATTATCACTAATCAACATATTATTGTTGATGCACCAGTTTTTTGTTTTGTAATACTGGTGATTACATATCCTAATGTATGTTATGTATATAGTGTATCATGTAGATGTGTAATTGTTTGTTGTAAAAGTATTATGTTGAAATGACTGCAATCACCAGCTGGTTACCGTTGAAGCCACTCCGATGGTTTGGAGGGTTTCTGGCAACCACCCTAGTGTTGCTATGCCGAGCGCTGTGGGTACAGCAAGCGCCCGGTCTTCACCCTGCTGGGCCATGACCCGTCCGACCTCTACACATCGATAAAACAGACACACATATTGTAATTCACAAACTGCGCTTAAGATTAGCTAAACTCAAAAATAAAATTAGTTCTATCGAAAGGATCAGAAATACTGTAATACAATTGCTTCTTTAAAAATTAAATTAAATTGAGTTTTTTATATTATGATGTATTTTGAAAAGAAAATATAAAATTTTACATTGTCATATTTTTTATGTGTATATGATTAATTTGCATATTTACCTCAAATGTTGCGTCATGTAGCGGATGTATTTTGTTTTAGCAAATTATATTCATGCAGAATGTTATATTTTTATTTAAAAATACACCACAATACTATGTACACACAGAATGTTAATTAATTTATTTTTCCATTTATAAATGTTTTTCCTGTTTTGCTTCTCTCGCATTATTAGCAAATTCATGATTTAATTAAAAAAAAATCAAGACAATGCACTCAACATTGAAAAATATCCTTACATAATATAAGGTTACACAATCTCAGAACTAAAGAGTGAAAGTAATTTAAAACGTCTTTTAAAGGTCATTTTCTTTTCAAAGTTAAGTAAAAGCTTTACCTTTATTTTATTTACATCAATAATAATTCAAATTAAATCAAGATTTAATTAAACTTGAGAAAGCAAATGTATTTTTTTTTCTTAGAGTATATATTTATTAAAACGAAATAAATTGTCAACGTATCATTAAAAATTAAAAAAAAATAAATACATCCTAGTGATATTTCAAAAGTAGTTTTAGTTCAAATATCTGCATTGATGTTTTATTATTGCAAAAGTTAATATTTCCCCTTTAAACGATTTCCAATTTCCGCTTTACCGCTCGTCACAATCGCACGTAATGGCTTCAATGTTTATTTTGCGAAGTGTTAAATACACGTGCTGATTCGACTGTCTATATGTTTGAACTTCTAACATTTGCTTACAAACGCGGTGAGTTTTTTTTTTTTACAAAATGAATTGTTCTGCGGTAGCAATTCCGGATTAAAAAACTCCTACAGCAGTTATTTGATGTCTACTTTTATCATATTTGTACAGTGGTTATTTGTTTTGATTGTTTTCCCTAGTCATTTATTTGAGTTGAATTGTATTTTGTTTTATGTGAATGTATGTGTGCATGGATGGATGGATGTTTTTGAAACTTACCTACTGCTAGACAAACCACTCGTCCTTCTGACTCTGCGAGACGAGGTCCGATTCGCTACCGTTTCCGGTGGCGTGATGTCTCACTTTGCCTGGCAGTAGAGGCGGGCCCGGGCCAGCGTGCTGATGCGGTACCCGACTGGGCCCGCAGGGTGACACCAGTTTCCCTGCACGTTACACACGGCTGTCGTGGAACCGGCACTCCGCGGCAACGTCGTCATTGAATTGTGTTTCATGGCGCCGTTCGAACCGTACATCTGTTGTACTGTAATCAGAACAAAACAAAAAATTCATTTTAATACTGGGTTTATACAGAATAAATTAACGGTACATTTAACATTAGCACTACATTTAAGGCTAAGAAAAAAATAAACACCATGTTAACTAATGTTGTCGTTTATCAGAATTTAAGACTCCATTTCCTTTTAACGCTAAGCTAAGAAGTTGGCTAACTTTTATCTTTCTTACTAAGAGAAATGTTGAGAGAGCAATTCCAGCAGTCATATTTTCCCGCCACGCCTGACCACCCGACGGCACTGCCAACTAGTGTCGCGGCTTAATAATATATTTTCCCTATCTCGATGTTAAACTTCTGAACCCTTTTTAATTAAAGTAACTGTTGTGGCTCGGAATACAATCTTGTGTTTATTTATTTAACTCGCCCAACCTCAACGACCACAAAGGCGCACTTTGTCAGGTTATGGGCCCAGGTTTTTGATCTGGAAGGACTCGACAAACAATTTTCTGTGGAAAATCGAGGAACCGCCAGTTTTGAGGTTATGGCCGAGGAAGCGCGCTATAGAATCCCGTTGTTCGATGGAACAAATTTCGACAACTGGAAGTTCCGGATTGAAACCTACCTGGACGAGCAGGATCTTCTGGAATGCATCGAACATCCACTCATCACACTTCTGGGAGCAGTGCCGGGAACCTTGGCGGCCGACCAGAAGGAACGTGAACAGGTATCAATCACGAAACGGGACACGAAATGTAAGTCTGCCATTATCCAACGAATCGCCGACAGCCAACTTGAATACGTCAAAGACGGAAAAACGGCCTTCGACATTTGGCAAACTTTGCAGAAGACATTTGCTCGCAAAGGAATTGCCAGTCAGTTGTTGATCCGGAAAACACTTCTAACCATGAAATTTAATTCAAGCAATGAAACCCTTGAAACCCACTTCCTCAAGTTCGACAAATTAGTTCGAGACCTCAAATCCACCGGGGCAACGCTGGAGGAAACGGACGTCGTGTGTCACCTGCTCCTGACGATGCCTGCGGACTACGATGTCGTCGTAACCGCCATAGAGACCCTCTCGGAAGACAACCTGACATTGAGCTTCGTCAAAAATCGCCTTCTAGCCGAGCAAGCAAAAAGGTTAGGTATTCGCCATGACGAGGAGACCCAACCACCAACGGCTTTTTCGTCGTCATCCCAGCGACATGATTGGCGGGCGAAGGCCAAACCTAACCAAGGTAAGAAGCAATTTGACAAGCGGAATTCTCAATGTCACAACTGCGGCCGGTACGGCCACTTTCGGTCGGAATGCAGAAAGCCGTCCAGCAACCAACCCAGGTCCCCACATGATGGTCACCTGGCGATGGATGTCGAAGAAGAGGAAGAAGTGGTCTATAGTTTCGTCGCTGGTACTGGTTGTACTGGAATGGTGCACTGGTATTTGGATTCAGGCGCCTCTGAACATCTGGTGAGTTCGGAAGAGTACCTCACGAACATATCAGAGCTGAGCCAGAAAATTACCATCAAGAGCGCCAAGACCGGATCTACACTCACTGCCACAAAACGAGGCGACATCCGCGTTCAGTCCAGAGTGGATGGAAAAACTCACGACATCGTTATTCGGAACATCCTCGTCGTCCCTGGACTGCAATTCAACTTACTCTCTGTTTCAGTCTTGGAAAGAAACGGGCACGTGATCACCTTTGAGAACAGCAGAGGCGTGATCCGAAAGGACCGCAAGATAATTGCGATTGCCACGCGGAAGCAGAAGCTGTATGAGCTGTCCTTCAAGCTTTTCGAGGAAACGGTCGGCCTATGTGAGGTGGAAACCAGTACGCAGCTTTGGCATCGACGCCTGGGACATATTGGGAAGAAGTCACTGGCCAGACTGATCCCTTTGGTGAAGGGCATGGGAGCAACCTGCACAGGAGGAGAAAGCCAGATCTGTCCGACCTGCGTGAGTGGTAAGCAGACAAAACTGCCACACAAACAACCACGTGTGCGAGCCGTAAGGCCCCTGCAGCTGGTGCACAGCGACTTGTTCGGCCCTGTAAATCCGCAGTCCTACAGCGGTCATCGCTATATACTTACCTTCATCGATGACTTCACACACTTCACCGTAGCATACCCTCTGAAGTCAAAGTCGGAAGTCTACCGCAGCTTTAAGCGCTACGAGGCCATGGTCACGTCTCACCTTAACTTAAAGATCTCGCGATTTAGATGCGACAACGGTCGGGAGTATCTCTCGACTGAAATGCTGAACCATTTCGAGGAGCACGGGATCCAGTTTGAATTTACGATTCGGCACACCCCCCAGCAGAATGGAGTTGCAGAGAGGATGAATCGGACCATTCTGGAGAAGGCGAGGTGCATGCTCCTGGACTCTACCCTACCCAAGTTCCTGTGGACGGAAGCAGTGTTAACGGCGGTCTACTTGATCAACAGAAGCCCGACGAGCGCTTTGGAAGACGCCGTTGCTGCCGAGCTGTGGTACGGGGAAAAGGTGAACCTCGAGAAGCTGAGGGTGTTTGGCTGCAAGGCCTACCTGCACCTACCCAAACCACTCGTAGAAGGAAAGTTCAGCTCGAGATCCAAGGAATGCTTCATGATCGGCTACTGCGACAACGGCTACAAGTTGTGGTCACCAGAGGACGCGAAGGTGCTCTTTGGACGGGACGTCATCTTCGATGAGCGGCCCCGGAGAGGAGACCAAGCGGACCAGGAAGCAGACCTCTACGACAACGTAGAGGAAACGGAACGTGAGGATGAGCCGGCACACTCAGGGACAGAAGGAGACGGCCACCAGGATGCTGAGATCCAGAAGCCGGAGCCGAGCAGAGAAGCAGAAAACGAGGAGGAGGACGAGTTCCACAATGCCGAAGACGCCGCCCCATCTCGAAAGGAGGAAGTCGAGAGGAACCTCAGCCTGAGGAGGAGTACTCGGATCAGAGCGGCACCCAAGTGCCTCAACGACTACGTCGTCCTGGCCCTTGGCGCTGAGTCCTACGTCGAGGATCTGCCCACGTCGTATGAAGAGATCGACGGACGAGAAGATGCGGTTCATTGGAAACAAGCCGTCGAAGAGGAGTTGGCAGCCCTCAAGGACAACGAAACTTGGACCCTCGTCACACTACCGAAAGGGAGGAAAGCGATCAATAACAAGTGGGTTTTCAAAATAAAGCGAGGAGAAGACGGTGAAGTTTTGAGATACAAGGCACGGCTGGTTGCGAAAGGGTGCTCCCAGCGGAAAGGCTTCGACTATGACGAGGTCTACGCTCCGGTTGCCAGGCTGACCACGCTGAGGACACTACTGGCAGTCGTGAATCACCGGAACCTTTACACCAGGCAGATGGATGTGAGCAATGCATTCCTCAACGGCAGATTAGAGGAAGAGATCTACATGCAGTTGCCCGAGGGTGTCGATAGCCACCCTGGAACGGTCTGTCGGCTAAACAAAACCCTCTACGGACTGAAACAAGCCCCGAGAGCTTGGAACAACGAGTTGAACATCTTTGTTCAGTCGCTCGGATTCAGGCAGTCGGAATACGACAAGTGCCTGTATGTATTATCCACCAGACAAGAGAAGATCTATCTCTTAGTTTACGTGGACGACATTTTGTTGTCCAGCAGCAGTCAACAGACACTGAAGGAGATCGGGTCCGCTCTCCAGCAGCGATTCAAGATGAAGGACCTGGGTGAAGTTCGCGTGTTTCTCGGAATCAAGGTGGAAAGAACGGATCGAGGCATGACGCTGAGCCAGGCGACTTACCTACGAAACCTCTTGACTCGGTTCGAAATGGAGAGCTGCAAGGGTGCGAGCACGCCGATGGAAGTCAAACCCCCGGAGGACACCGAAAGCGAATCCATCCTCGAAACGAAACCTTACCGGCAACTGGTTGGCTGTCTTATGTACGCGATGCTGACCACGAGACCTGATCTCAGCGCGTCAGTCAACTTCTGTAGCAGATACCAGAGTTACGCCACAAAGGACCAATGGAACGCGCTGAAACGGATCCTGCGATACATCCAGAACACGAAGGAGTTGGGACTCCACTTCCCGAAAGATAAACCAACTCCACTGGTCGGCTTCGCCGATTCAGATTGGGCAGGAGATTCTGACCGTAAATCTGTCTCAGGATTTCTGTTTCAAGTTCTAGGCTCGACAGTAAGCTGGACCACCAAGAAGCAGAGCTCGGTTGCGTTGTCCTCGACCGAGGCGGAATATGTTGCGCTGGCAACAGCGGGCACAGAGCTGATCTGGCTGAGGGGACTCCTAGGAGAACTGGGCGTCGAGTGTCCCCTACCAATCACCATCTTCGAGGACAACCAGGCCTGTATTCACCTACTCCAACGATGGCAGCACGGTCGACTGAAACACGTCGACGTGAAGTATAACTTCATTCGAGACCTCCACATGTCCGGGGAAATCGAAGTGAAGTACGTCCGGACCACCGACCAGCTCGCGGACATCCTTACTAAAGGGCTTCCCAAGGCGACATTCCAAGACCTGAGGGCTAGACTGGGACTTGAGGAGCTATGAATCTTTGCAATGTTTTATTTATTCAACTTATTTATTTGTCCCTTTTAATAATGCAATTTTGTTCTTGGTCACGAGTCCGACTTGCTGAAATAGAGGAGGAGTGTTGAGAGAGCAATTCCAGCAGTCATATTTTCCCGCCACGCCTGACCACCCGACGGCACTGCCAACTAGTGTCGCGGCTTAATAATATATTTTCCCTATCTCGATGTTAAACTTCTGAACCCTTTTTAATTAAAGTAACTGTTGTGGCTCGGAATACAATCTTGTGTTTATTTATTTAACTCGCCCAACCTCAACGACCACAAAGGCGCACTTTGTCAAGAAATGAACAAAAACTCGTTCTTTCTTTACTTAAGATCAGTTCAGTTGGAAAAACGCATCTGCGCAAGCGTGACCGGGTGCACATGTGTTGCAATAATAGTTGCACTTACAGCAAAAATAGGTCGATTAAGACTTTTAGATATGTATTAATATCTCTTACAATTTTTGTTGGTTTTTATTTTTCAAGAGAGGCACCGGTGAGTAGAAAACGGCTGTTAAAATTTATTCAAATTTTATTTATTTTGCATAAATAGTATCAACAGTGCCTGTCAATCGCTTAACAGAAAAACAAAATAGACTCAAATAATTTGGAATTTGACATCTATTGAAAGAAATATATTTAGTGAAAAATTTTTTGTAAAATATTATAAATTAGTTATATAATAAAATTATGATTGACTATATAAAATTTATTGTTGAATATCCATCTTATTCTAACAAAATACGTATAAGAATATTCTGTGCAAGCCATTGCGGATATTTATGAACATAAAACAAATGATAGAGAAAATAGATTGAAATCTTTGTTTCGGTCCTAGATTTGACCACATATTTTTAAAAATAAAATGTGTAGGTAGTATATGATTCATTTTGCCTGCAATCTTATATTTTCTATTATCACAAATAGCTATATTATTTACAATAGTTAACTTCTGTTATACATCGGTAACAAGCTTATTAAATTCTGTTATAAGCCTATGAGGAACATTAAAAAAAAATAACTTTCTTGTACTAATCTGGGCAATAGTTAAGTGGTGATTCTGCGCTTGTTTTTTTAAGGCTGTTATCGTCGAGTTTTTCACCCACTATTCCCCACTTCCCTGAATAACGTGATCGTCGACCTGTACTCATTTTTCATTTCTCTACATCTTTCCCTGAGGTATATCTTTATTTCTTCCTCTCTCTCTCTCTCTCTCTCACACACACACAACCAAGATCTGCTACATTTATGATTCCTCTAATAAGAGTTTCTTGTTTCTTCGTCTCCGCATATCATATGAATTGTATTCTACATTCTTTGAAAATCCAAGCAAGTCTATTCTTATTGTATATCTCATATTTATATTGCTCCTTGTATTTTAACCATCTTGCAATTCTTTTTGTTTTCCTATATCTATGTTTATCAGATATTTTACCGCTTTAATTCCATTTATCCGTTGCGTCTTTAGTTATTCAATAAAATACTAATTTGTTCATATTATATTTTTCAATATCCAACTATGTAATTTATATTACTATCCTTCTCTTCTTCCTTATCTATTTCTAATATGCTGCCCGAAAGCATATATTTATCGATCTTCTTCTTGTTCCTGTTTCGTTATCTTATAAGAGGAAAGTAGATTGGTAAAAAAAAAAAAACCTAGGGCAGCTTACCAGGCAAGTCCTTAACGAAAAATATAGATAATAAAATACGTAAGCATTATTTATATAATAAATATCTAAATGAAACGCTTTTATGAAAAACTGTGGTAACGAAATAGTTAATGTGCAAACATGTTTGTTTCTTTGCAGCATTTACCGCTATCAAAGATCACGTTTTTATTTATGATGTTAAAATTAAAAGTCACCCATTAGACCTGCTGCTGACATATAAATGCAAACTTGAACCGGTTACAAATCTCACTCTGACCAACGATTTAATGTCGGCTATGGGCGAATAAATGATTTACAACCGTAATTTTTGAGGGAACGCAACCCTCGCCGTCAGGACGTATGGATAGCTATAAATAGCTAGCCGACAAACACGTCGAGGGAGCCCAAGAGAATGCAAACCGAAAATGATGGAAGAGAGAAAGCTAGAAACGGATATAAAATATAGCAACGACCCCCCGATAAACGGAATTCTCGTCGCGACGGGGCGGAAATTGTAACTGGTCATTGACATTAATTGGGAATTTCGTGGATTTATTAAAGAAGAGCGTCCACTTGGCGCGGTACGATTAAATGTCAATATATCCAAGGTTCCAAGTTTTAATTGCGGTCCACTGTCCCTCACCCACCACCACAGCTATGAAGTGTGTTCGAGCATTATGTCTGACAACCTAAATAAATATCATGGACCTATAATTTAAGGGGTTAGGCTACCCTAGAGATTTTAAGATTAGCAAAAAAAAGTTTTTTGCTTAATCTATTCTTTAGTATCTTGAAAATAATATGCTAACGTTTTATGCCCCGGTAAACTCTAAAAGAGCCTGAATTTCGAATATAGCCCGAGCACAATAACGCTACAGCTTTACACTTGAAACTTTAAACGCGTTTTTCTCGAAACAACAATTTTCAAGTTGGCCGGACCGATAACTCGGACAAATCTTTACCAATTGACTTGAAAATATAACTGCATATTTAAAACTACTTTCTTCATGGAAGTACGTAGGATTTTTTAATTATGTTGCATGGTGCAATTGTTATTAGCAATTTTTGGGCGATTTTTTAGCGATTTTCGACAGTTTTTTTTATAAAAGCACGCTATTTCTGCAAAAATCATTATAAGCAAAAACATCCTACGTACTTCTCTACCTGTTTGTATATAAAATCAAAATTTGTTTAGTTCATGATTCTAATTTCAAAAGTACAAGAGATATTGGTCCGGCCGCAAAGGACTGAAAAAAAGAGGCGACACGGGGAAAATGCTGGGCAGCCGCCATTTTGTTCCTCAGAGCTCGTAAAAAAATTTATAAGCCCTGGTCAAAATGCATATAATAATGTTCTTTTTTCCAAATTTTGATCTATCGTATAGTTTTGCTGGAAAAAATTCACAAAATTGGTCTATTTTTTCCGCCTCTAGGGTAGCCTAACCCCTCAAGCATATAAACATTTATTTCAATGGTTGTATTAATATTATAATAATTAAGGTTTCTATAAATGTCATTTACATATATAAAACACATACACAAACACATGGATGCGATTCCAAAAATAGTCAGATTTGATTCAGGGAAGGTCAAAATATCTCTAGATCGATGTTTTTCTTGATTACAATACTAAATTATTACTTTGTATAGCAAAGTAACAACATACGTTTTATTTAAACATTTCTCGTGATGTTTGAATTCAAAATCTGAACAAACTATTATCATCGGTGAACCCTTCATTGCGGTATAATTACTAAAACAAACAATCCTAATCCTTTTATATAATACGTTGTAATATTACAAATTCTCTCATTCTCATATATTCGGCCAAAACGGTCGCACTCAGCATTGTCTACAGTGTGATCCATTTAATTAAACGGTGTAGTTTGTTGAATTTTGATTCGGTCAACAACTGACATAGTTGGGATAACCATATTTATCGAACCAATTTTGACCCACTATTCTTCCATTGCTATATAGTATAATACGCAACTACTTCACTAAACCATTACAACTGTGAAGCATCCCTTTCCGTGCGTAATTTACGAGTACATGACTACTAGCACACAACCCTGATATCCATACCACAATTTTCGAATTCGAAAAGTGCGATGTAGGGTGGATCCAACACACAAATAAATAACGGCCGTGTACACGTTTGTTTTGAATAGCAACTCACACAGCAAACTTAATTGAATTATAAACAATTTAATTCTGTTCACATATACCCACATAAAAATGTAGCCTCATAAATTAAATAAAACCTTTGCTCTCCGAACTTTAATCGTGAATTTTAACCAAAAGTACTCCAATTCATAAATAATTTACGAATTACCATTTGCATTAAATATGAACTACGATATATGTAACATTTTATTAATTATGCCCTGAATTATTAAAATCCGGGCAAGGAATTTAAATAATTCGTTATTTAAACCTAATTTACATTAAATTGCTCTGCCCTTATGACCCTTACAGATTAAAAATACAAGTTTTTTTTGATACATCAATGTTCTCTCTTATGTAGATTTAAAAAAAAATAACTTACATGAATAGGAAGCGTTGGGTTGCTGTGCGTTAACTGTTGGTCTCGCATGACTACTGCAATTCCGCCTGCAGATGCAAATGGAAACTGCTACGATGAGAACTAGTAGGACGAGTACCGTGCTTACCACGACTACCACGAACCACGTGACTTCAAGACCCAGAATCGTACCAGAGTCGCTGTCTATAATATAAAAACAAATAGATTAAATAAATTAAAAGAATCAATCTACATATTTCTGTAACTCGAGATTCAAGCTGATGCGCAGCTCTGGCGAGAAAAACTGGAAACACAAAAAAGTTTCATTTATCGCTTATTTCTATATTAGTGTATGAGAAATGTAAAAATGTAATATTTTCGGTGCAAATATTTAATGCTAGTAACGAAATATTGCCTAAATAAATCAACGAAAAACAAACATATTATATGTATGTTCCGTGTTTCGTAGTACCGTATATTTATTTTGTTTCTTTTTCTTTGTGTTTTCTGTTTTATACTCTATATAGTGCTCGGTAGAACTTAATTTTCGTTCTATTTTTATGTTTTTTCTTTGTGAATCCGTTTTATAAAATGTCGTTTTATGAGGATTTTGCAGTAGAGCAAATAGTGCCTTCAATTTAGTTTGTGTTTGTGACACAGACAGAAGGTTCTTCCGCCAAGCAAATCGTACTTTCGTTTGTGTCTTGACAACATCTACACTGATTTATTGAAGGAGGACAAAATAGCTCATTTTCAATAACTAATTTAGTTTAGAAGTAAACAAGCAATAAATCTGTATTTTTAATATTTATTTAATACGTGACTAAAATATAAAAAAAATTATGCACAATTAGTTTTAATATATAGGATAACTAGTAAAATCGAGAAAAAACATTTTTTTTTTTTTGGTTTGTAGCTACAATTAATAATCAAATATCATCCATGAATTAAACTTTTTATAACAATTTTATAAATTAGAAACTCAAAAAATAAGTTAGAAAAAAATGCCGTTGAAAATTAATTTCGTAATTCGAGATTTGTTTCTCATACAACTGATGGCTACTGATAACGAGAAAAGGTGGTATTTTCTTAAAAGGTCGCGTATATATTAAGAGTTTTTTATTAGCTACTTAAACTATACTTCAGTATTGTGATAATGTTAAAGCGGTAAGTACTTACTTTGGCATAAAGTGCTGGAAGCTTCGTCAGAGCCATCGGCGCAGTGGTTGACACCATCACAAACCAGATCATTGTCTATGCAGAACTCTCGCAGGTTACAGCGGAAATCCTTGCAAGCGTGCTCTAAAACAACACCACGCTCATTTCAAACTTAACAGCTACAAAAGCACTACGACATCAAATAACAATGAAATGGAAATGTTACATTATTCTCGTTATATCATATATTGGATTAATCAATTGTATCAATCTAGAACCACAAATATGTTCTTATAGTATAAACACAAAAAAATATTTCAGGAAAGCATAAAAAGAATTTCTGCGTTTATAATTTTAAATTGTTTAACTATAATTTTGTATTAACATTGTAAATTCCTGAAAACCGTCTAGTTAGATTATTTATTCTACATAAGTAATCAAATTACACGATAAGAACGAACATATACTTCATATATTTAATTTGCATTTTATTGAATTATTCCGTAACCGTGCTGAGAATAATGTAGCATTCGAAACCACCAAATTTACAATTTAGAGATAAAATAAATTGAATTGTATTAATAAGAAAACCATTTGCAGGCAAAATTCAGAATACAATCGTATTGTCGTATAGTTCACTACATATTATTAAATATTCTTTCATATTATTCCTATCTATTCCACGTATTAATAGTTTCAATATAAATTTTTATTTATATTTATGTATTTAATAACTGTGTGAACTAATAATTTCTGGCATTTCGAAAGCAAATAATCATCTAAGCTTAGCAAAACATTTGTGTCACATTTCTCAGAAATTGAGCTCGATCAGTTAATTCGTAGCGACGTATTCTCATTTGTTTGTTGTATTCGGAATAATAAATTGTATTTTAATAACTAATGAAATTACAAGATTCGGAAACAAATGTGATATATACGAATTAAATTCTAATTTAATTGTAACGTATAAGTTTGTAATGACAGTAGGTACAATTTGATTACTTATAACAGGTCTTAAATTAGAAGTAAATTTGAAAAACAAAAATCAGGATGCACAGTTTTTAATAGAATTTTAGAGTACAATAAACAAAATAACACGGTTGTGCAAGGAACTTCCATTTGGCGACGAAAACTCACATCCAATGAAACTGGCTCATTCAATTACGACGACTAATCTACTTATATAAATGGCGGAAAAGGTCCACTACAGAAATTCAAGGCTTATGCCCAGCTGAAATTACATTTCAGCAACATCAAATAACTAAATCCGAAATTCACGCAGTGAAAAATCGCATGCAAAAATATTCGTTTTTTAGAAATTTTAACTATACATCTGAATTTATGTAAACCTATAAATAAATAATATTCTGTGCATATCAATGATGTATATGCTTAATATAAACCAAATTAGTTTGCAAATGTCTTTTTTGCGTATAGACGTCATTAGCCTAATTAGAATTGCTATAAATGTATCTGCATATTAAATAATGTAGATAAGTTTTAATTAAATTTAAATGAAATGAATTTATTGAAGATATATATCAAAAGCTTCAGAAACGGTATGGAATGACGACTAAGGTAGAGAAGATTAAGCGCACTTACTCGGATCTTTGACGGCCGTTATGACGAGCTTGAAGCCGTTGGAGTCAGTGCCCCAGCCGTCAGTGACATACTTGAGTGTCACGAAGTTTGTTCTTGTAAACATGGCTCCCACAGATTGCTTTGTGTCTCGACACGAGAGATCCGCCTGTAACGAGAATTAATTGTGTTAGCTTTTCATGTTTTCTGCGCGTTTCTCATCTTGCTAGCGCTGTGTACATATTTAAGTTTTCATATCACGCATGTTCCCATCTTTTTGCACATATGAACTTTACGTCGCATTTTGGCTGACCAACAAAGATTGGAAATTAGATTTACAAATACTAGCTACTACTATATAAATATAAATTTTCACAAATGTACAATTATACACTTTTTAAAAATAAATTATTACTGGTCACAACGCTTTTAATTGTATATGTATAATTATTATTTTTTTAAATGTAAAACACTAATATAAAGAATTTTATAGTATCATTGCGGTAAATGCCCTCTTATTTAGTTTATTTCGTGTGTCAATAGAAGCCTCGTTATTTGAGTAATGCTATTCATTTTCTTATTATTTGCCCTAGTAAGTTGTCTAATAGCTATGCTAATGTATATCTTTGAAAATAAACATTAATGTGTAACAGAACAGCAACGTATTAAAAATTCATAACGGAACTGGAATGATGTTTTATTACTTAAATAATGAAACGTTCCTAAGTACACAATAAGAATGAGTCTGAAACGACTCACAAAGTATGTATGTATATTTAGAGGTCCATGAATGACAAATGACACCGGAAATATGCTACATAAACAAAGAGCATGTTTTTAGTTAAAGTACGCTATGAACTGAAATGAGCATGGCTTGAGAAAATACCTACTTAAAAAATAATAATTTACTCCCGTAAATTAGCAAACAAGACAAATGTCAGCTAATTTAATTAAGATTTGTGCTTAAGATTTGTTTTAATATGCAATATTGTAAAATTGTCAATTATCATAGAAATTATTTAATATTATAACATTGGAAGGATTCATACAATATAAATAATTGTACTTTTTGTCGAGAAATATTTTGTAAAATGTATTTTTATTTTAAAAATAAAAATAATCTAATTTATATAACATTATTTTAATTATAATTACATTATTGTTAACTTGGATTCGTAAATGAGATATTGCTAAGATAGAATGTCTGAATGCGTAATTTAAAAGTTTTTAAAATAACGTAACTATGGCAATCATATAATATAAATTTAATTTAATTACATATATTCACATTTTTGTGATATTTTTACTTATGCAGATGAAAAATATAACGTAGCAAATCGATAAAACGAAACAGGAAATATAGCCATGCCAACCAAGTTTAACTGACTAATAATTAAATTTTCTAATGTTCAAGTAGTTATTTAATTAAAATATCATGAAAATAGTAAGCGTCTTGATAAATGATTCTGCTATTAGTGCAATAATCGAATTATGTATGTGGTATTATTTATTATATTCCATGTTGGTATTTTATGTTCATGCTGAAAACATTTTCCGTACTCTGCGATTTCTTAGACATATTTACAGAGTGTTTCTTTAGTATAATTTGAATTAAGTATTATTAAGCGGCCGAACAGATCAATTTCAGTAGAAGACAAGTTAGTTAAAATGGATTGTGAATGATAAGAATCAAAGTTAAGATAATACTTATCAAAGTTCGTCAGCTAGTGTAATATAAGGTTTTAAATTCCTTGCGGCGTTCGGTGATCAGTCATCAGGGATTATGTTGACGTGGCGCTGCGCTACATTACACGCAATTTGTGATTTCGCCTCGGTCGCCAAGACCGAGCGCCGACAAAATGTTCCTAGCATTAAAGGATATACATGCGAAACATGACCGAACGTTGACGACACGTCATAAAAAAAAAATAGAAACTAATATAAAAAACCTAGATACAATATCGAAAGAACTTGCATTAAAAATAAATATTTAAAGTGGTTGATTCAAAACGAAATTTGAAATATCAGACGATTAACATTAGCTAGAAATGTCATTAGATTCTACAAATTAGGATATCGTATTTACATGCAGTATTTAAATGTATGTAGCATGTTTTACATGAGAGATTTAAATGCGACATTTATTTAAAAATAATTACCCACTCACGTTATTTTTAAGCCAACCAATTAAAAAAGTTTTGTTGCTGTTTTTTTCTCCTTTTTAATGCTAAAATTATTGTAAAGTTTAAGCACGTTTAAATTATGCAGCAAATTTATTAAATTATATATAAATGATATTATATTTTAATCAATATGCTTATTTTAAATTAAAACACATTTCTATCCATAAAAAGAATAAGTGGCGATCTCTATTTTACTAATGGCCAACAACGCAAATTTATCTTTCTTATAATAATTTTAAACGGACTTTAACTAAAAGCATATTTAAGCTATTCTGTTTAAAAATAGAGGTAGGAGTATAAACTCATATGTTTACGTTAAAAGGCAGTCTATCCTATACAAATTAGCTGAACGTGCCTGGGAACACAAACAGCAATTCACAGAGCATGAAGCCCAATCAATACAGAAGAGTGAAAACAAATGTGAACGGAAATCTAAAAAAACACACACAATACATAAAAGTCATTTGCCCGTCTCTGAAATTTCAAGAGACATTTTCTTGTTTCCGGCACCGTTTGGGAAAAAATGTATCTATAATTTTTATTGTAACAATTTTTCTGTAACTGCAACTATTTTTGAGTAATTGCAGAAACTGCAAAAAATGACTAGAGTGAACATGCAATTCCGGTCAGAATATTGTTTTCAAAAATAAAATGTTTTCTTACCAGGCACATACAAATCTTAAGTTTAAAATTTCATAATTTTCCCATTAGCCGTTTGGGCTGTAGAGCGCTCACACAGACACACACAGAGACGGACGTCATTCCAAAATTAGTTGGAATTAATTCAGGAAAGGTCAAAACGTATATTTGCGTTAAAATCTCGAGATCGAAATTTTTCATGATTACAATACTTACTTATACTGCGTAAGAAAGTAAAAAAATTTGCCCAAAAAGAATTACTTTAATATATATAACAGAAAACGGTAGAAAAATTCGCTTATATGGCCTATTTTTCGGGTGCCTAAAGTAGAATAACAATGATAAATAATTTATATATCATTTTCCGTGTCACATTTTCGCATATATCATATTTTAAAATATTTATTTTTCCGCATGCATAAATTGTATGAAACTGTTGACGGGATACTAAATGAAATGTTCATAGAAAGGTTTATCGATATTGAAAGTAATAACGATTTTAAGTGGAACTAATTTTCGTCAGTAGCAACTGTTACATTCACTTTCATTGTTTTCCATGAAATAGAACGAGCGTGAATAAACTGCACGATACATAAAAGAATGAATTTTCATTTGGCTACACCCTATCACACATGCAACTCAAACTAATAAAAAATCGAGGCGTCATACTGCGCTGTGCACAGATGAATAGGAAATGCAACACAGTATATTTTATCGCTTTGAAACAATATAAAATTCTCCAGCCAACACTATCTTCCTAAAATGTATTCATTATTATCTCACCTATGCTCTTATTTATCGTTAAATAAAAATTTATATTCAATCATAATCTTACACGCATATATTAATTTATTATATTATTTGGCTTACATTTTATTAATTCATATTTACAAAATTAACAAGTTTGAAAAAAATTGTTTCTTATGTCCATTGTGCATATTACGTACTCGGAGCTTAAAGGGTAGAATGTAAACTAATCTTCAGTTATCTGATAAATGTTCACATATAATAATAGCCAACATAGGAAGATATATGACGGTATAGTTTATTATAAACCGGAAGAATGCGAAACAGGCGTTGCACTTGCAATGCTAATGCATCTTGATAAAGCATGCGTGAAATGAATTGCGTAAAATAGAAACATGTAAGTTGTAAGGGTAGCGCATAAGCCACAGGACCAGTTCGTTTTCTATGGTCGAGAAAATAAGTCCCATCAATCTTGCGTATGTCAGACGAAGAAGCTGCGGGGTGACAGGTTTCGGAGCAATTTACCATTGTGCTTGTCAGATAGTCAACGGGGACTTGCACAGCACCCTTGCACGCTCGTCTTGCATGTACCCAATTAGAGATACCACTTCCTTCCCTACAAGAATTGTAATCTGCCCATTATTTTTGCGCGCTTATTATTGCTGTAGCGCGCATGTTCTATCTAACAGATTTTGATGTTTTGCACAAACCAACTTCATATCTAGCTAAATGTTTTTCACGACTGTCACTTTGCATTCAGTCTATTTTACTGTAACATAATGCAAGTCTGTTGGTCCTTATTCTTGAAACTGCACTCATTCAAAATGTATTTAAAAACAAATCCACAATTTATCTGTTTTTATTCGAATGATTTTTCACGTTATTTTGCTTATACTAATATACATACAGTTAGAAACAGTTTCTAACTGTATACTTACTATAATATTAAAGAATATTAAATAGGAAAATAATTCAAGATAATCTTTAATATTATGATAAATCCTAATAGTTATGTTCTAAATAGATATCATGGTATTTTCATCAAAATACTATTTTAAGTTGTTAACTAATACCCGCTAAATAAAGTAAACAGTCCTGCGAACAACAGTGATGGTTTCTGAATCATTGAACACTGTCTGTCCATATCAAGTCCGTAGTAATTTAACCGTTATAAAGAGTGATAAATCTGTGTTCACTGGTATTTTACGACTTGTTGAGAACATTGATTCTTTTTCGACACAATATATGCAGATATCAACAACTGAATGTTACAGTTTTTAGATTAAAAGTGGCCTAAATGAGTTCATTTATGATTTACGTTCGGCATGAGGAATTTATTTCAATAATATTTCAAAATATAGTACGAAAATTAAACACTTGCAATTCTTAAATTATTATTTTATTGACTTGACTCAAAAGAATAGCTCGATTGAGAAAAAAAAAAACATTTACATTCCCTACGAAAAATATCAATTTTTGAAAAGCAAAGGACTTGTAAAGAATTTTCTCAAATATAATAGTTATCTATTGAAAAAAATCTTTACTTTATTTGTAAGCAATTATGTTTTACCGCCAGCGAAAGCTCATTGCCACTACAGAAAACGTTTGACTTCTGAAAACAAGATGAATACATTTGCTTCAATAGAAATAATTAGAAATGATAACTTTTTTCGTAAAAAAACTTCTAATAACAAAATTATTTGAGTCAGCTTTAGCGTTTATAGATAATAATTAAAAAAAGGTATACTATAAATTGATTGGCCATAATATTAATATAAGATCTAATAGATATGATACAGTTAAGCTTAGATTTAATTCGATAAATCTCTAATTAAATTTAGGATATAGAAATAATTTTTTTTGGGTCCAAGTAGATAAATATAATCCTGCTATAGTAAATTTTAATTATAATGGGATAAATTCGGTAAATCAGTTCTAAAATTAATGTCCAACAAGAAAGAATAACAAAACTTGCATTCGTTAATAGCGAGCATTTTAAGTAGAAATAATAATACTAAGAAAAACTATTGGTAATAATCAAACAAAATTTTACACGTTAACCCGAGCGGTCATAGTTTTTTTTTTTTTTTTTGTACGATTGTTCATGATTTGAGTTTGATAAGATAACGACAATGACGCTTTAATAATAGTTTACCTCTAATGACAAGAAGATACAATTTACTGTTCTTTGTAAATAATTGTGACAGGAAAATTCAATTAATAGTATATTATAGACTTATGATTAATCACAGTACACAAAAATATAATTTATGTTTTTTTTATCTTTGTTTATGATTAGGATATGTTTTATTTTCTATTAGACTAAAGCATACAAAACCGATAAATTGGGATTTTATTCATGTTTTATTTGTATATGACCAATGTATTACAAGATGGTTATCTACATATGTTTAAAAATGGAAATATAATGTAATAAAAAGAACGTTGTTTACATACGAATGAAACAACAAATTAAACTTGTAGAATACCTACTTATATTAGATAAAATAATGTTTGTACCTTATAAGTGCCAACTGCATGGGCTCCATCGTAGATGTATAAATGGTCGTTACAATCGAGCTGAAGTGAATCAAAGCGCAGCATGAACCTTTGCAGGATGGAGTGTGTTTGGAAGGTGATGACGCAGTTCAAGTTTCGCTCGTTATGTGAGTACAACGTTGCACCGTCAATCTTTCGGTACAGTTGTTGTAAGAAGTGATTCTTACAGAGCGTCTGCATGTGATCTACATCAAACGAAAAATATATTATTAATGTTTATGCATACAAATTTGAATTAGCTTAACATATATTTATATTTTGTAATAATAAATCATTCATTTCTTCATGGGGTGGATGTGATAAAATATCACAGTATTTTAAGTATGAAGTACAAATAAAGTTGTTTCATACAAGTATGTCCTGTTTTTAATTACAACTAAGGAGATGGAAACGATTATATTTCAAAGATTTTTTTATAATTAATAAACGTCGAATATTTATTTATATATTGTATTTGTCAACATTCATTAGAAACAATAAAATATTGCAAAATATAATTTAAAATCTAAAACAAAATTAAGATTCATATTTATTCAAAAAAATTATACTAAATGGACAATTATTTAACACATACTAAGCACAAAACATAAATTGATCCCTCAAATATTCAACTAATGAACAAAGTTGGCAGTAGCTAAATAAAATCACTAACAAATATAGACTTAGGTAGACAGAAGGATATTTTCAGAACAAACGTACATTTATTGTTATCACAGCCAGAAGTATTTACTAATAATATATTTTTTCCTGAAGCAATTGTATTGTTTATATCTATCACATTTCTTAGCTAGTTAATAACATATATTTCTGTAATATTTAAATTTTCGATAAGCTTTTAATATTACAAAAATTAAACAACCAATTCTTCATCCCGCGATTTTAAATTGTCGTCAACTTTAGAGATTATTTGGTTGCAGAGTAAGCTCAGACAAAACTCTCTAGAGATGCCCGTGAACAAAACAATTTAAATACACAAATAAACGAATATCTCCGTGAATGCAACGAGTTTATTTAAACGGAAAAGTTTGCTTTGAACCGACCACAACTTAATAAATTGACAAATATTATTCTTTGCCCCGCATATACGTGCATTTTAAGATAAACATTTGTTCAGGAAAAATTTTATTGTTGAGATATGATTGTGGAAAACGTTATATTCCATTTAATTTTAACTACTCGAGACTTTCTTTACCTAAATGGTGAATGATAATATTTTGTGCTATCATGTTTAATTCCGTAATGCTTTAAGTACATTATTTCAAATTACTTATGAACATATATTCTCATTTCCCCTTTACTACACTTACATGAGGGATACAATCGTGCAATTGTAATTAGTAGAATACTAATTATAAAACGAATATTTCGTACAACGTAGGTGCTAGCACCAATGTTTCCAGTTTACGGAAGATATTTAAATGACAATAATCTCGATATTACATGGTTAATAGTATTAATAAATTAAATATTTGGTGAAAATATAAATTTATTTAAAACGTAAATGTAGGATTTACTTGTTCGACAAATATAAATTATAAAATTAGTTATTAGTTAATGTAAAATAATGTGTATGCAGGTAGGTTCAAAATACCTAGAAGAATTTTTATTTTTTTTATTCAACCTTGTTTGGGAGTTTTTATATTTTGACTTACCGCGCACTTTGTTCAATTAAAATTTATACTTTTGTACTCTAAACTGGTAAAGCAGAGAAATTGGCATAAGATAAAGTTGAAGAAATGATTAGAATACGTGTCGGAGTCTACGCTAAAGAGATTTAGACAGCGAATAAAGTTTAAAGCATGATTTTAGAAAACACGGCGTTCGAAATCCCACTGGTTGAGGAATGAGGTTTACATTTAACTTTAAATGCACCAAAACCACCTGAAACTTTTATTTAACTTTTCTCAAGAGAGACTAACTTTTAATTTATGAATTTTCAAGCAACACCTTATTTGAATGAAATATATCCCCTTATTAGTATACGCATAAAGTATATAAGAATGGAAATGAGTCTACAATCTGTGAAACCAACAATTAAGCTGTGCTTGCTTGGAGTGCTGCTTGTACTGTGATAGGTTGACTCAATTTGCCAGCCATAACACGTTACTGATATATGACAAAATCGGATTCCGTAAAATTGCCACCTAATAACGAGCGTGCGCATTGCTAATACCAAACTTGATTCCACTTCTTTTCACACCATGATACATCTTTAATTGTTATCCATTTTATATTGGTTATATTTATTATGTAACTATTATAATAAAAATTAAATATTTAACCATTTCTTTCTATTGAAATTGTTTCAATTAAATTTACGCTCCGCAAGTTACATTTATATTAAACTCTGGTTGAAAAATAAAACGAATTATTTTATTGTTATTGTTATGTCTAAAAATGTTTTAAAATACCACAAATCAAATGATTAAAATTACTAAAATATCCTCGTATGTGTATTAAATTTTATAATTAAATGTAACTGTATTTGAAATAAATTTTAGCATCACGACTAAAAATACTGGTAATTTGAAAGTTGAATCGAGTACAGTGGTCGTTAATATAGGTTTTTTTTTTCTTCTATCTTCCACTTATTGTGTCTTTTGCTTTATTTCTCGTTGGTTTGGTCGTAAGGAAAAGTTTCCAAATAGTTTATTGTTCACAATGGATAGATGACGCTCTTATTTCTGGCAAATAGAAATTGTTACGAAGGGCGCATTGAGAATTCTCGCGCTTGCTGTGTTTTTATTAAATGGCCCGAAGAAATGCACTTCGAAACACTTTTGGGAAAAATGCTATACAATTTGTGGCTTATTCAACTTTTACACTGTTATAAGTTTACGAAGTTATTGTTCAGTGGCGTAGTGTGAACATAGGGCACAAAGTTTATTTATTTCAGATATCCTAGAATATTGTGTGTTTGTTTTGAAGTACTTTTCTATTTTATGAAAAGCTTGGTGAGTTGGTAACGTTTTAAATGTGCACATAACAATAACATATTTGTAGAAATATATTAAATGTTTAAAGTTACCTATAGGTAGATTGAGAACACATCTTAGATCTATATACCGTATTTGTATAAGTATATAAGATCACATTATTAGAGTAAAACTTCACACAAGAAAATGAATACCTAGTTAGCGCAAACAATTTTAGTTTTAATTTAATATTTACTGACATTAATTTTAAATTAAAATTCTTGCAATCGTTTTACAGATTGAAATATGAATACCAAATAAATATATAATGTGCATAGGTTTAATTAAATTGTATTTTGACAGTACATTTAATATACAATGATAGATCATTAAATATTTATTTGTGTAGTAGTTAATTCTGACATATTTCAAAATAATTTAATTTATTACCGTTTGACTAATTGTTGCTATTTTTAATATTCTCTATATATTTAGTTGTTTAAGATTCGGCAAAATTTCACATTAACAATATTGGAACTTTATTATTTTAAGCTAAAAAATAAATAGTAAACACCACTGATTAGATTTAGCTTTGAACATAAAATATTCAAATTGAATTGAGCTATTTTGTTACAGTTACGCTCGTCACGAAGAAAATAAATTTTCAGTTTATTTTAAGTTACGTAACATGCGTGTTATGTTTTTCAATCAACACTGGTGTTTTTCTGTCAAGAAAATATAGAAAAGGTCATGTTTAGCGTTGGCATTATAAATATATTTCATTGGAAAATAACAGACGATGCAATCTTTCAGTTGTTTATATGAAAAATGATGCAGTTTGTGCGGAAAGACGATAAAACGAGGGCAGATGTCCGCTCTTTCTATATGAAGGACCGTTAAAAATAACAAGAGTTGTTTATTTTTCATCAGTTGAGTGAAACATAAAACACACTTCCTTACTGAAGCCCTGTTATCAAACTTAATGTAAACTCTGCACTCACTACATTTCTCCCGGGCCTCTATCTTACATTTACCTTGTCTAGCTGTTTGATGTATAGTTACTATATTTTAAAGGACATTTTGCTTACATTTTACTAAAGTAAGCAAGAAATACAATTTCAAGTTATTTTGGCCAAATTTGATCCCAATAATTAGAAACCAAATATAACAATATCCGCTATGGTTTACAATGAACTATCTTATACGTATTTTGTTTAGATAAGAGGGATATTCAAATAGAAATTTTGAATAGTTCTGTCAAATAGACTTTACATGCCTAATTCCATATAATTTGAGACTATTTTGTTTTTTTGTAAAATAATTTATTTAATACTATTTACAATTACAATCATTTTATCATCATCATCATCAATAAAAAAAATCAAATTTGTCTCAGGGTTGGATTTTACAATGTTTTAAATATCTTAAGCTCTAGATATCAAAAATTGTTTTCTTACAATTATACCATTTCACAAGCAAAATTAAAGCACATAAAAAGAACATTTCTAAGATCATTCATTATTTTTTCTGACTTGCATTAAAAAAAAAACATCATTATAATCGCTAGCGCAGGGGTTACAAATTTGTTTTTACAATTTATAACGATGAAACAGCTGACCTAGTTTGTACTTTGGTTAAAAAATGAAAGCACAAGTAAAGCTTTTTTGCCTGAGCACTCAAGGAAATGTGTCAGCATAGTTATTTATCCTGCGAACGAACGAACACGGTGTTCTTGAATGTTCACGCTACAACGACGCAGACACCTATGAATTTTTACTGTCACAAAGTGTTTGGGAACCACCAAATGGGCAAAATGCAAAGCTTTTACACATTTATAGTATCTCTCCACCATATTCATGGTGTTTAGAAGAAATAGCAGTAATAGAATAATGGTAGTTTAATGTTTAATTCATGTAAATATAAGTATGCAGTGCATTTTATAAGAAAAGTGTATAAAAAACTGTTTAAGTTGTATTTAAATTAATTTTCAAACGTGCTTAAAAGCAATGAGAAAATGATTAAAGGAAATCGACGTAGCAATCAACGTACCTATTCATAGAAAAACAAAATTATATGCTAACAGTCACAAACCCTATAGAATTATTTCAAAAGAAACTAAATACTTTTTATGAATAATTTAAAACACTTGGTAATTTTCACAAAATATTTATTAATACGACGCGTTTCGACTTTGCAGTCATGACTGCAAAGTCGAAACGCGTCGTATTAATAAATATTTTGTGAAAATTACCAAGTGTTTTAAATTATTCATATTTATAATGTTTCACCAAGTGCCAACCACACAAACTATTGATATTATTAAATACTTTTTTGTTGCATTACTTTAAAGAAAACTGTTTGACAGTGTACTGTTTTTTATTTCTTGTACATTGGCCATGGCGATGCCGGCCTTTTTACTTTCTTATACGTAGTATAAATAAGTATTGTAATCACGAAAAATTTCGATCTCGAGATTTTAACGGATATATGCGTTTTGACCTTCCCTTAATCGTATTCGACTGTGTGTATGTATGCACTGTACAGCCTAAACGGCTGAAGGTAAAATTATGAAACTTTAAACTTAATACTTTCATATTCCTGGGGTGTGCACTTTCTATTTTTGAAGAAAATATTCAAACCTGAAATGCACGTTTACTCTAGTCATTTTTTTGCGGATTCTGCAATTACTCAACAATGTTTGAAGTAACAGAAAAATAGTTAGGATTAAAATTAAAGGTATTAATATTTCGCATGACTATTGTTTGAAATTTATTTTATTATAATTATTTTCGCATAAATCGTTTCTACTGTGCCTGTCAATAGTTTACTAGAAAAACAAGAAACTTTAATAAATTAGAGTATGACTTTTAATATTTATTCTAAGAATTAATTTAGTGAAAAGGGGTTCTAAAGATTAGTAAAATACCGAAATGCGTATAAGAAAGTTCAGTGCATGATACTGCAGATGTTTATATTATAGCTTACAGTTGTTTGCTCAAAACTATAAATATACATTCTAATTGCATCCAAAATGTTCATTTAGACATCTACATAAGGTGATTTAAAGAAATATTAAAAACGTATTTGCATTCGGAAAAGTAAGAGATTAGAAAAATAATTATTTAGAACAGAAACAAACTTGTTGCTGAGTTAAATGATTTGTATAGAAAAAGGCTTTAGGCTTCGTGTTTATATTTGAGCCAAAGCCGCGTGTTTGTGGGTACCATTGCAATTAGTATCGATTTACAAATTGAAAATACGTATGCAAAATACGTTGGAGTGAGTAAAAATCCACGAGTCAAATTAACGACTTTTAAATTGCCACAGATAAAAAGCAAATGACTGGTTTGGGTGTATGCATTCTACCCTTTCATTAATATTTCTCCATAGTTAAAACGAATCAAAATTCCAGTTATGTGTTTATCGTTTCGGTTTAATTTAAAACATTACACATCCATTTATAAAACCAATAGAATCACAGCACTCATTTTTATTAAGCGTAGAAAGCTCAAGGGAATTAAACTTATTTTTATAGACAATTCAGCCGAAAATTCGATATTCGGTTTCAAGTTATACTGAATATGTAATTTGTTATATGTAGTTTGATATATTTTATAAACTTTAAAATCTATAGTAACTGATATTTATTAATATAAATACAAACAGAGTTATAATTTAAGAAAAGTAAATATTATAAATAAATATCGAATAAATGAATGTATAAGGAATCTTTTAAGTATTGGTTGTCATGTCGGTATGTTGATCAAACAATTTGTTCAATAAATTTCTAAAATAATATACTGGATTAAATGTGATGCCCGAAAATGCAGTTAGTTTAAAATCAATATTAGTCAAGATTGATGACGCAATTCAATCCATTTGGTGATATCTATACGTAAATGGCTTGCAACCAAACACGCACACATCAACACGCCTATATACTATACGTGTCCACAAATTAGTAATGTACTCGGTTCAATATTTCCGAGGCTCATCTGCAATTGTGCCTGCCACATATAGGATTATTATTTGTCAATTATGTATCCAGCAACATTTGGCATCATGCCTTGTATATGAAACTCGCATCTGCATACTAAACAAGATGAAAATCACTGTTGTTTTATTTTCGAAATTATGTTTGTTGTGATAATTTTCACCGTTTGCCTTTTTTTTGTTTTTTTGAACAGGTGCACTTATAATAAAAATAAAGTGCAATGAAAAAGGCTAGAAAATAGACCGTAATTTTCTTAAAACCATATCGATTAAATAAAATAAAAAATAAAAATATTTTTGTATCTCTAAATATAAATCAAGTTAAATTTGCGTAAAAAGAACAAGTTTTTTTCAAAAAGAATTTTGAAAACAAATATTGTTTGTCACAATCAACAAATCATACAAAAATAATTTATAACGCAACCTAAATTAGTGATTTATGAGCTCAACATTGATAATTGCATTTGTGATTGAAAAAAATTAAAACAAAATAGCAACTTTCTACAATGAATTGAAAATCGATTATTTTACTGATATTCGTTTCACAAGACCTTGTTTACAAAACTATAATGAAGCATATAATGCGCATCGCTCGCTCGTTAAATCAAATATTGTCTAAAAGTACGCAACAGATTTTAATCGAATTTAGTACCTATAATATGCGCACACAAAATGTTCCCTGTGCTATTGAGTTATTTTTATAAACTTTTCATTATTATAATCTTCAGTAATAATTCAAAATTGTATATGATCATTTTCAAAATTCATGGAAAATAAAACACGATCAGATAAATTAGACAGTAAATAACTAAATAGCACAATATTGAAATTTTCAAATAATAATAACTGTATAAATGCTCCTCGTAACGATAAGAAAGATATACTGAGCAGAGGCTTACTACAAATGAGTATTTTTACGATAAAAAACATACTACAGCGATAAATATTAACAGTGTCTAGCACTGAACTTTCTTATAAGTATACAATTTTAGAAAAGAAGGATAATAAATTTAAAACATCTGCAGTTTCATGCACCGAAATTTCTTATACGCATATCGGTTAAACCACATCGTAGTTACCTTATTTTTCTAATTTATAATATTTGTTCTAACCTTTAGATCGTTTTTACAGTAAATATATTTCTTAGAAACAATATAAAATGTCAAACTTCAAATTATTTTATTAAAAATTGACAGGCGCAGATGATACGATTTATGTAAAAATATATATAACAAGCAGAAATTTATTTTGAAGCCAGTACTCTTTTTGGAAAAATAATTCAAACAAAAGTTTTGCTAAATATAAATACCTTTAATTTTTGTTCATGAAATTTTTTTGTAACTGTAACCATTTTTGAGTAATTGCAGAAACTGCAAAAATTGACTAGAGTAAACAGGCACTTCCGCTTTGAATATTTTTTTCAAAAATAAGAGGTGCATACCTCAGGCATATGCAAATCATAAGTTTAAAGTTTCATAATTTTAGCTTCAACCGTTTAGGCTGTAGAGAACATACACACACATACAGACGTCATTCCAAAAATAGTTGGAATCGATTCAGGGAAGGTCAAAACGTATATTTCCGTTAAAATCTCGAGATCGAAACTTTTCATGATTACAATACTTACTTAAACTGCGTATAAGAAAGTAAAAATATATTTACTTCACTTCCTCTAATTTTTCATTATAATAGTATACAACAATCGCAAGCAAATATACAACAAGCTGCTTCATTTCCATAGAGACCACCCATAATTTTGATTTTTCAGCGTGTACGCAGTATTTATATCGCTGATTAAAAACATTCATATTTACAGAAATATCTGTTAAATTTATTCGGGGAATAAATTTACAAGGTATATAACTTAATATAATATAAATTAACGAAGAAAAACACATTTTTATTAATTTTTTCAGACATTTTCAAAAAAAAAATGGCGAAGTTTTTTAATAGAAGTAAGAATCAATGAATTTATATTTTAGTTTGCTTAAAAATATATGTTTATTTTTGCACTTTTCAGTCAGAAAATCATTCGCCAATATTAGAAATATATTCAGAAAGAAAGAAGATGACAATGTTAAATTAGAAGATACCGTCAAATTTTTTGGAGTGGGATTTATTGGCGCACCGTTTTACATGGGGGAATGGTGCGTCTATTCGGCCATTGAAATTTAAAATTTTAGTGGTTTATTGACAATTTTAGTATGAAGTAGGACAGCACACGAATTTCATAGTTTAAGTTAGTTATATGGATTTTTAGTTTTAAGTTCTAAAAAACTGAAAAATAGACATAGTTTTAAGAAGTGTTCAAATAGAAAAAAGAAGACAGTAGACAATAAGAACTACACTTTCCAGTAGTTCCAATTACTCGAAATCAAATTGTTAATATTTTGAAAAACATACGTATTTTAATGGATTTATCAAAATTCAAGTTAGAATAAACATTTACCGACTAACTTTTTGAAGATTTTTTGAAATTTACTGTGGTAGGAAAATAAGAACAAATTGGTCTAATAAGCATTAAGACAACATATAAGAACAAATCAAGAAAAGAAACAAGAAACAAATTGCAAGTCACTTATACAAATAATATGCCCCAAAATTCAAGTTCTTTTATACCAAAATTTGAAATTATTGTTATATATTAGTAAAAAATCCCGTTTATGTTTCGCATCCAATTTCATTACTGAAAATATATTTTGATTTCCAAATTTTCCAATTTTGTTTTATTTATTACTTTTAATGCTAATCACCTACACCCATCTTAAGAGGAGAAGAAACGACTAAATTTCGTTATATGACTTAGCGCCCATATATACAACTTTAGAATCAGAGAGAAGTGGAAGAATGTGTTGTAAAATAATAAACATCTTTCATGGCTGACACAGAGCTTTCTTATATGTTTTCTGCGTATAAGAAAGTTCAGTGTCAGGCATGACAGATATTTTATAATGTTGATGATCAGTAATTTTGTACGAAAGATTTACTTATTGTCATTAAAGAATTATAGACTTATTCAGAATTGCGCAAAACAATTTATAAGTAACTGATAGTGCCCATTTAAAGAAATAGTTGATGTACGTACGTAGATTTTCATTTTGGACCACATTCAAAAATTATCGTCAGCAACTGGAAAAGGATTGAGTTGTTTAGGTGTGGGTTTATGATATAACCGATTATGTTGATTTCTAGTTTTACTTTCGAAATTTTTCATGATTACAATACTTACTTATACTGCGTATAAGAAAGTAAAAATCAAGAAAATATAAATATTTTTTATATTATATATTAATAATTATTATGACCATAAATTTGTAAGTTTTCAAATAAATTAAGTACCTTACCTAGATATTCTTCAATACTACAATATTTTAAATATATCATTAGCTTTTTAAACACTTCTCTCCAAATCTATTTTGCACGATCGATGGCAAATGTCAAATCTCAAACTATTTTGTTTTCCTCTTTCAAAATACTTTTTGAAGAAACTTTCCCAACCAAACTTGCAACGTGCGATATATTATATCCATATAAGAATCTTAAGCTTAAAGTTTCATGATTTGGCAACACACACACACACACACACACACACACGCACTCACTCACGCAGAAACAAACATGTATCACTCCAAAGATTGTCATACTCGATTCAGGGAAGGTAAAATGGTGTATTTCCGTTGAAATCTCGAATTCTTGTTATTACAATACTTATGTATTCCTCTGTAAAAATTAAGTATTTTATTTCTATTTTTCTATTAGAAAGTTACTTTATACACCATGAAAAGTAACATATAAATTAATAAACAAAATAATTTAACGAAATGGCTGTGGCCTAAAGCGAAAAAGTTGTAAAATAGTACCAATTTTATTTTAAAACTTTTTTCTGATTCATACTAGTTTTTGCACGATACTGAGAAAAAACCACAAATTGTAAATTTTGTTTTGTCCTATGAGCCCTTTTGATGATTCACAGAGCATATACTTGGTCATAATTTATAAAAAATAATAATCTATTCAATTCTAATAATTATAAATTGCATAGACGAACTTATAGTTTGTGTTGTAGTGACTATTGAGTAATTATTAATTAATGAGTATCTGGTAAATTTGCATTTAATACTGTAATTTTTTAACCTACAATGATGTACTATTTAACATACAAAATTATCAAAATACAATTATTGCCAACGAATTTTTTTCCATTGGGAATGAAATATCCAATTTTGTTCATGCAATAATGTGGTAGTTATAATTATCGCCACCAAATACAATATCTAATTGAAAACCAAAATACCGTGATCCTTAATTTTGACCTCTATTTTGAGGTGATCAATAAATTACAATTGCTTACAATTGAATTTGCACAAACTCTAGTGCTAAATTATTAGTAAATTACTCTGCAAACTGTCGCGAGTGTGTATGTAAAGTAGCGCTATGGGGCATATATTTCTACCTCATTGTTTCCCTTTGATCCAACTTATTGATTAATTGATTCAATAAATTGTTGATTATCATTCCACGTATCGCTGTTCGAATATTGGTATAGAAACTATACTATGGCAGAGTCCGTTTCGGATCACATTGATTTTTCTTTTTTCTATGAGACTTTTTTATTTTGTTGTGATTTGTATGTTTCCGAATCAGTCTGATTATAAAATAAAGCGATTTTTATTTAACGATAGTATTAAAAAATTTGATAATCAACAGTTTATAAATTAAAAACAATTATTTTATGATATTCACATATTTCAAATGAAATTTGAAAGTTGTGACACTATCGATCTGGCAATAGTCCAGCAGAATAAAGTAACTTATGTCCAAATATCTCATATACAGTTTTAATTAATCAATAAATTTTAAATTAGTATATTTTTCAATTCATCTCATTACGTTTTCACCTATACTCACTCAAAAATACATAATGAGCATTGCAAATATAATATAATATAATAATATAAAGGATAGGAGGCCAACTAATAGTTATTTGAAACTTGTTTACACATGCACGTAGCGCAAGTCGCACAAATATGTCAAGTTTTATCTAAAAGCTCCCCCACACTGACGTTAATTAGCAGGCTCATTAGTAATGTGAAAACAACCTTACGGGCATCTATGCACGTGATCGATTTAGTGAGTTGCTCATAGATTAATCATCAAACCACAAAAGTTGCTTAAGCTTCTAAAGTTTATCAAAAAAATAGCGATCAATAAAGTCTTTTACCAAAATTTGATACGGAAAAGAATATAGATAAATATTACCAATTTACCAAAAAAAGTAATGATCATACTGACGAGATGTTCTATATAACTTTAATGTGTGTCTGTATGAAAATAAATACAATAATCATGAAACTGATTTTTAAATTATACAAGAAAAGAAACGTTGCGGTTTGTGTGCAATTTTGATTGTAAATTGATCAATCAACTGAATACATATGTTAGTTTGATTGGGAAGATAATCCTGCTGCGTTGTCGAGCATCATTCATGTGGAGCAATAATGATGATTGCTCCAAGTGCAATTAGAGATTAAACCAATCAAAAACGCAATCATAAGTACGCAAATGAAGGAAATGATATTTGTTCTCTAGTGATATGCCTTTTAAATCTAAATTAATTTATTTTACAAAATCATCGACATAAAATCAAAACATACTGAACTTTTAGATATTTATATTTTATTTGAATTTTGCTTTTATAGTATTTATTGTTCATAAAATTTTTTTTTTATTTATTCTGTAACTTTAAACAGAAAAAATACTTTTAAATTGTTTCAAGTAAATGCTGAAATTCTAAAGCAAAATATGTAACGCATGTTTAGAACATAAATTAAATCGTGTTAATATATGAAATAAAGGTAATTAAAATAAATTGGTTTAGATATGCAATTACGCGGTTTTGTAATGAATATTTATAAGTATTGTATAGTACTCGCGCAGCTACTATGCTACGATATTCTCCTCTATCGAAATTCGTAAATATGCAAATGTGATGCAATAAAGGAATAAAATTTCAATAAATATCGGAAATTCTTAAGCAGTTCTATGAAATAGCTTTTAATGAAATTCGAAGCCATATTCCGTTAAAAGACGTTTTAATTTCAAAAAATTTAGATTTTCTTACTTTTTGCTTCCTAAACATAAATAAAATGTAGTTCTACCATATTGTGAATTGCGAGTGTCTTAAAAACTATTATGATTAAAATACATGCAGTTGAAATATATTAATAAAAAATTAAAATACCTAATTCTTGATAACTCCATTCCTTCAGAAATTATAATAATATCGCATTTAAATTAGTGGCTGATTAAAATTAGATGCAGTTTCAAAAAAATGATACAGTATATGTGAAATAAGCATAAAAGAATTCCTCAAGCGGCAATTGCATAAGAACGATGTTTCCAAATATACAAAATGTCTGTTATAAACTAACTGATCCATATAAGCAACTATTCATATGCAACGTGGAATATATGAATGGCAAAGTAGGACATTCTGAATTATTTAAGTAAAGAAGAGAGGGACACATGAAATATATTTAAGAGAAAATGGGACAAAGTGAAACATGTTAGAAAGAATATGGACAAAGAGAAACATATATAGAATAGAATGGTATTGATTACAATACCGCTGTTACGTTTATTGTACAAACATTACTCCGATTACGACCAAATTCCTACATACTTTATGCAGCCATTGCCCCTATTTCAATTCAGTGAAATGTAAATATAGCAATTATGTATGTATGTATGTACAACATATAGAGTAAAAACACTTAGCTTTATACACTTTAGATCGCCCTATTTATCGTTTTGTCAATTTTATCTGTTTTTATGTCTTAATTATTTTCTTGTTTTACTACGTTCTTATACGAAGTTATAAATAAGTATTGTAATCATGTGATTTCGAAAACTTAACGGAATATTTTGTAATTTTGTAATAACGTGTATGTGTGCGTGTGTGGGATTGGATTCAAAATACGAGCAGATACAATTGGGTATGTATACAATATGTTTACCAAATTTGGTTGCAATCGGTTCGGTACATTCAGAGGAGAATAGGTGACAAATTTTGATCTTACGACTAGCAACATAATACCGAGTATATAACATGTTTACATTTTCGGAAACAGGACAGTACGAAATTAATTTTTGTTCACGAATTTATTGAATCCGTGAACTGTTAAAGACAATAATGCAAACAAATATTGCTGATGCAACCTCTCAAACATGAAATTAAATAAACGGTTTATTTGGTTACTATAATTTCATTATTTTGATATCTCGCACAACCAAGCTAACATGCAATCATCCAATCAAAATGAAAATTACGTTCTTTGGATTTATTACTCTTTAAAAAAATATATATTTTTATGATCATTATATATTTTATTTTGCTATAATTAACTTCTAATAAATTAATTAATGTTAATAAAATATCGTCTACATATGTATCGATACATATAAACCACATTTAACATTATGAAAACATTATTATGGCGGTCATTTAAAGCACTAAATAAATCAATCACTTCTAAGGAAAATGACTTATTTTCAAAACCATCATTTCTATTTTGTTATTTCCAAAATGCGTAGATTTTAGTTCAAATATATATTTTTTATTTATTAGTTCTATTCCAAACTCATTTTAAGGAATTTTTAAAATTCAATGTATAAAAGATTTTAATCGCTAATAATACAAAATGACGGAATACCTACTTGAATGGTGTATGTAATGTGAAACGGTGTAGACGATCGATGTCTATTGTAATCCCTGCTTGCAAAATTCGCCCCCTTTTTTGAAGTATAAGCTTGTTACGTAAATTTCCGGGCAAAATGAAGACTTACTGCCAGTTGGTATGGGCACGTTTTAGCCATCTATCGGTACTCGTATTCTACCTTTCTACCCTCAATAGAATGCGATGAAACTTTCCAAACTTAGTAAAGAAAATGCCATGTACCAAGCCACCGGGATTTTAAGCGCAATAAAAGATGCGTCTTACCACAGAATATTAAATTTTTATGCTGCTTGAATTTTTCATTATATAATATGGGAAAATAAAAAATGGCGACATTATTCTACATTTTACATATATTAGAAAACTGATCTAATTTTATCAGACAAGCAAATTTTTATATAATTTATAATGAATTCAGTAAACAATTTACGTTCTCGTTTCGAATTCACAATTCATGTGGTTACATTTTTATAAGTGACAATTTTTGTTTCAATTATTGTTGCTTGTGAATATAAATTAATTAATTAATATTTCGTTTTATATGTTCCTACGTATTTTACTTGTATTTTATATTACTTAGCAAATCTATTATTTATAGAAAGCTTTATCAGGCTTGAAAAAGTAATAATTACTATAAATATTAGCATAATTATGCAATCCAAACAATGATTAGTACGTGTAGATAAGTTGTTTACACGTGCTAGTAAGTATACATAATCATTCGCGCTGATTATTGCAGGATTACACAATTATACCGCAAATGTCCACATGATATTACATATTTCCAATAATAATAAGACTAAATGTTTACTTGATTTAAAAATATTAATAGTTTATTAATAATTCAATTCATTATATGAAGTTAGGTACTGTGACTGTGATTATTTTTAATTAACATTTTTAAAATAAATGAAACTTCATTAAAATTTGGTATTGTAATTGAAATTCTGACGGCAATAGTATGTCATTTTATTCAATATTGTTCAACTCAAAAATATGTATAAGGGGATTCTTCACGAGTCCTAAAAATGATGATTAACTAAAATTATAGTTGCGAAAATTTTTCCAAACATTATTTATAAATGTTCAACAGTCTCTTAGAGTAGAGATGGCTTTATTATACAAACACTTCAGAAAATCAATGTATTGCTCTTAATAAAGACTGTTTTTAATATATTTAAACATATTAACTAGCATAATTTTTACAATAAAATAAGAAACTTCAACCGTACAAGTTAATTTCTCTACTGGTCGCACTTTTATAAATGCGAATACGCCAAACGGTCATGATTTTACTGCGCCTACTCTTTGAGAGAGAATGAACAATAAAGACAGAGACTACCAATTACAGCAATCGTGAATATGCAAAGGTGCAAGAGAAAATATGAATTGTAGCATATCCAATAATGACTTTCTGACTCTAACTTTTACGAAAACTATCCTAGTCACACGCTGAATTCTTAGCTCTCTTTTAATTAAAACTACTACTAATAAAAGCAAGAGGAGACAAAAACATTGATTTGAGGTCGTTTGTGTGTGTTGTATTGTAGAATGTTGACGTACATTTCCAACTGAAATAACAATGTCGTATTATTGTATCTTGTAATCCTTGGCGAATGGTGTGTTGTGTGTTAAAGTCGGTTTGTTTTTAGTGGTAAGAGATTTGTCATCCGTTTTTCAAGCTCATTGGCTCGTGAATTCTTTCAAGCATGGTTCGTTTCCGGTTTTGACACCAATATACGACGAGTTAAGTTCGTTCAATTTCGCAAAGTTGAAGAATTGGATAACGCAGACAAGTGCACAAACGAAACACTGTTAGTGACAATTGGTCGATATATACAATATATAGTATAGTTAAATCGATAGAATTCCATAAGTATTTACAAATTCCAAATATTGGTATACTATGTTTTGTACTTAAATATTATAATAATGATGATAACTTTTCGAGGTGTGGATTTAAATGCTATAAACATGCGAGTTTATTTAGATTCTGAATTTTGTAAATTGTTGCTTACATATATACCAGAAGACAACTATAAGCAAGGGCATGTTTTTCAGCAATGATACGGCAATTCAATAAATCTTTTGATAACCTTAAGAACATCAACGAGGTTGCTTCTCTTGCGGTTGGCAAAACGAAACCCCAGAAATTCTATTATCGAATCCGACCTCCGTAATAATGGATAGCGAATTAGGAGATCTCTTCGATAAAATTGAAATGGAAATTACATTAGGTGAACGTAAAGAAGATAAACGAATTTTATTCGGTATTAACTGTTCCTGAATTGTGACAAAGGGCAATACAAAATGTCGACATATTTAATACCGGTGTAGAAGAGCTATCTTAAAGTAATAATAAGAAAATTGATAAAAGAACTGATATGATCGAAATTGTTGGTCTTTGCGAATGACCGGCACCATAACTTCTTATAATACAAAGAAATTCTAGAAATTAGTGTGGTTATTCTTATGTTCATAAAATAATTCATAACGAAATATGACTAACTGGATTTTTTACTTCCTTATGCGAAGTAATTAGTAATTATTATATTCATCAGAAAAATCTATCTCGAGATTGTAACGGAAATATACCTTTTGACCTTCCCTGAATCTATTCTGAAGATTGCCTGGCATGAAAATCTCCTATTTTGAAATAAATATTGAAGCCGAAAATGCATGTTTATTCCAGTAATTTTTAGCGGTTTCAGCAATAACTCAAAATCGATTGCACTTATAGCAATAATTAGATATTAATATTTTCGATTCATTTTTGAGAAAATTTTGACGAAATAAGATAATTTAATTAGATATTAATATTTTCGATTCATTTTTGAGAAAATTTTGACGAAATAAGATAATGCTATCTTTGTTTTTTACCCAACTTCAAGAAATGTAAACTTCAAATTCTACTTCCGGCGATATACTTTATATTTAAATATTTTTCAATTAAAATTAAGGATATAAAAGACTCAAAAGTGAAATGGTGTAAGAAAATCCATTGTTATATTAAGTAAAACAAATATGTAAATGTTATCAAAAGAGTTCATTATGCCGATTTTACATTTTGCACAGTGCAACAATCTGCAATATTCATCTAGTGAAATGCCATATTTTGTGAACACTAAAACTCTTTCCATATCGCATACCATCGCTAGGGGGGATAGAAGTCCCAAAACAGTAAAATAAATGTGTTGTTAAGTACAATAGCTGCGTTAACGTAATAATTAAATTAGTTGAAAAAGCTGGCTTTCTACCTAAAATGTTGTAACGTACTACTAAGTGGAAGATTGACATGTTGCTTAATGTCTTTTCTTTACAAAAAAAGTAAAGAAAACTATCGTACCTGGGTTCGTGGTGTGCACTTCACATTTTACGTTTAGATATAATTATGGCTTTCTATAGAAGTTTATTAAATATTTATTTAGTTTTTACTTTCTTATACGACGTAATAAGTATTGTAATCATGAAAAACTCCAACTCTAGATTATAATATACCTTTTGACATTCCCTGAATCGAGTTTATTAAAATATTATAAATTAGTAAAATAATAAAAATATACTGTTAGGAAAATTTAGTTTTATACGACGTATCATTTTGTATAATTTCTTCAATTTAACTATTAAAAGAGAATATATCTTCATGTGTTCTTAAAGAATTCATTAAATATATTCCTTATGTACATAATTTAAAATAAAAAAAATCTGTAATAGTGTGCAAGAATGCTGTCTTTATAATTTGCACCAAAAGCAAGGAACATTCAGTTTTACACGCTTTTAATAATTGCAATATTATAGTAATTTGCTGATTTAAGTACCCACATAAATGTGTTTTCCATGTTTAGTCGTTGATATATATTGGTAGAGACCATACATAAAGATAAATAGTCAAAAATCTATAAATATTTGGTTTTTTCACACTTACACTAGAATGGGAGAAATTACCTCCATTAAAATTCGGTCATTTTCCACAGAAAAAAAAGAAAGTCTTTACGGGAAATAGATCAAATTGTATATTTTGCTAATTCTAAAATCCAAAAAAATTGCTACAGATACTAAAATGAAGGTAGAATAGAAAATAATGCTAGTACAGTATATTCGAGAAAAAAACTTGTCTATTGAAAGGTATATTTTACCTGAAATAAAAAGAAATTAAATACTTACCGCTGTTCAATTTACCTAAATTGTATTTGAATTTAAACGTGTGAACGAGAATTTAATTAATATACTAAGATTTTTAACGAAAAATGGCTACTTTTCACGGCTATCCCATAGAAAACTATTTATCAACGAAATGAATAGAATTGAAAGGCTAAGTTTCTCCAGAAAACATAAGGATGAAACAGTAGACTATGACAAAAATGGCTTATTCATAGATGCAAGTAAATTTACATTATTTCAGAGTAATAAAAAACAAAAGAAAATATGGTTAAAAAGAAGTGAAGCTTATAAATTGAAAACCTATGTGCCACTGTCAAACACGGTGGAGCTAAGGTAGTGGTTTGGGGCTCAATGGGTTACGAAGCAGCTGCCAAATTTGAATTTATAGAAATAAATATGAAAAAAATGGATTTATTTAGATATCCTGAAAAACATATTAATGGCTTCTGCTCGATAGTTAGGCATAAAAGACACATTCCACTTATGCCAAGACAATGATCGGAAACACAAAACGTTGATTGTACGCACATGGCTATTATATAACTATCCTAAAGTTATTGAAACACCAACTCAATGTCCAGATTTAAACCATGTTGAGCATTTATGGGAACATTTGAATAGAAAAAAATCGTTCGATCCACAAGGTTATGACCAAGAATAGTCTGAAAATGCAACTACGGAAAATTGGACAAAAATATTACCGGAAGTAACAAAAAAAATCGTGATATCAATGCTAGATCGTTTGCATGCTGTTATTAAATGTAAAAGTAATCCGATAAAGTACTAAATCCAGCTTTATATCGCCAAAGAAATACTAATTCAAAATTGTATAAAACTGAATGTTCTTTGTTTTCGGTATCTATTATAAAGACTCTTAAACATAATTACAATTGACATTTTTATTTACATTATTTGAAATTATATTAATACGAAACATATCTAATAAATAATTGACGAAAATTTTTAATAAATTTGGTTTTCTAAACATAAATTGAAGAATGTGTGCAAAATAACACGACGCATAAAACTGAATGTTTCTAAATGTATATATTTTTAATATACATAAGAATCTTTAGTAGAAGCCATTGTGGACATTTTATTGAGTTATTATTACAATAATTATGGAACCCTAGCAACGATTTTGACCTATTTACACGCGCCAGAGTTACATAATCATATAATTATTACACAGTGAATACTAAACATTGAAAATGCAAATGTATGTTTAAATTTGTTGTCCCATATTCTTGAAAAAGATCAATTTTTATACCATTTATAAGTCCACAAAATTCACCATGTAAAAATAGGGGTACGTTAAACGCGATGTACATACAAAAGGAGTTCAGTTTTCTAAAAATCCTGCGCTTCCCTCGACCGTTTTCGGATCAAGGTTGTAGAAAACATGCCAACCAGAATACACGTTAGAAAGTTTATGATTAATGTTTGTATATAACGCTACATTATGCAACGAGCAACTGATAATGATTGATACCTTGTAATGGCAGCAAATTTTAAATCTACTACTCACCGGTGACAAACAAAAAATCCTCCCTTATGTATATCGCCTGTCTTGTAATTTTTATGTCATTTAATCATATTTAGTGATCACTAGCGATCAATTTGTAGCGCGATTAAATAGGGAAAACATCGAAAATCTAAACAACATTAGCGAACACGGATTAAATGAATTTTTTTACGAAACGACAACCAAAATTTATTGTAAATCATCACAGATATAAACGTATATGAGAGATTGTGTAGGTCAAGCAAAAAAGATCATTAAATAGATATTTGAAGTAAGAATGTGTCATTTATTTCTATTTCATTATTCTAACAGGTCATCTTCCATGGGCTATCTTTAATAACGCAATGTAAATCCTTAAATGTATTGGTGTTGTGGATTTGCTTGACACATAATCTTTCTCTTCGTGCCTGTATCATGTTCTTGGACTTGATTAAGGATAAATCCTTGGGCAATAAATTACAGCAGTGAAACAAGCGAAAAGAAGACGCGTGGAAAAAGTGAAAACACTGAAAGATGACCGTTAACGAACGGTACATCAGTCAGTGTGACAACTGCAGTATACTGTATATAACAGCTACCCATTTCCGGTTTTCTCAACTTAAAATACTAAATTAATGAATTTTACTTATACACACCCAGTTTCAAAGGTTTAAAACTTTTTAAGAGCAAAAACACAAAGTAAAAACAATCTTTATCTCTTTTCTAATCAGAAAAACAAAATCAATTGTAGCGTTGCTTTGCTAAGATTCAGTAAAATAAAAGAAGTATACAATCGTGTCAGGTGTAATTCCGATATCGCCCAGACTGATTTCATTCCCTGTCTCGTTTTTGCATTGTTTCACTTCGAGTTACCTCTTTTATTACATTGCTGATTCTGTCTACTCAAATTTATATAATGTATACTAATTTAATTTTATACATTTTTGAATCTTCTTTGTCGTTATAATAACGAAAGTTTATATTTAGAACGTCAAAAACAAAAGCAGTAAAACAATTATTGATTTATTATATTTATAATCAGAATATTATTCCGTATATATCCGGTAAATTGTTTTAAACTGGTGTTATAGTGGCGCTGCTGTGCACGCAGTGGATAATATTGAAACCACTCAATAATTCAATTACGTTTATATCAATATGACGATACTTGATAAATTTAAACCCGCTAATTAATAGGTTTGATTTGAGCACTTGAAATCGCAACAAATTTCTAGCTGTGGTTTATTTATCAGAGATTTGAACGAATTTTCAAAGGATGCTCGAAATGTCGAGTGGCTTAAGCCCAGAGTTTTTATTTACAAGTATTTTAATAAAAGGTTTATTTATTTAAATTTGATTTAATTCATTCATTATACATAAGGGGATTGCAATTTTAAGTCTAAACGAGATATTAATCAAATGTAAGAGTGGTTCTTTGGATGAATCGTGGTTATCAAGTAATAAATATACGACCGGAATACACGGAATATCAAAACACATCGAAAGTAGGCAGTTGGAATAGCAAATATTTAAATGCGGAATTGGCGGTGAAAAACATGGTTTAGAATAGAGCAATTTACGGACATAAATTTCGATTCAGTATGGTGGATAATTGTAGTATATATGGCGTTGTTAGCTCGTGCCCGCTAGCCCAATACACATAGTGGGCACGCAGCTCTTGCAGTTCCGGTGCCCGATACTAGCATCCGGTTCACAGTCACCTAACCACCTAGTACTGATTAACAGCATAGAGGCCACGCTACACAACGCGGGAAATGTCAATGTTTTTGTGTTGTGCATTATATTTAGGATGCAATAAACACAACCAATGTACTTTTACAGTAAATTTAACATTTATTTGTTTGACTAAATTAGTTTATTTTTTATTCTAAAACTATAAATGCATCAATCTTGTGACTTACTCACTGATTGTATATTAACATATATAGATATACCTTCGCAAACGAATGTAGTATCTATTCTGTCATTGTTTACTAGTTAACTTCGTTCCAATCAAACTTTCTGAGACTGTCTGACATTACAAATACGAAATTCGATCGCGCTGTGTTTAATAAACACTACAACAACATTCACTAATGAAGTTCGCTAACGAACTTCTTTACAGAACTTTGCAATTCTACGCTGCAGAATACAAAAATGATCAAACTGTAGTAAATAAACCATTATTCCCACGACCAGAGTATTCAGTACAAAAAATAAAAGATATACGAAAGACTAATTTTTCTTAATTTTATTCTATTTTTGCTCAAAGTGCAACCGTTTTTGACTTATTGCAGAAACTTCTAAAAATGACTGTACGAAACATGCACTAAATCATAAGTTTAATGTTTCATAATTTTACCTTCAACCATTTAGACTGTAGAGCGCATACACACTCAAGCACACACACGCACATACACACACACACACACACACACATACACAGACAGACAGACATCATACCAAAAGTAATCAGAATTGACTCAGTCAAAAAGTATATTTCCATTAAATTCTCCAGATCGATTTTTTTCATGTTTACAATACTTATTTCTTCGTATAAGAAAATAAAAATATTTATTTCATACTACAATAATTCGAATGTGTAGATTTGTAATAAAATTTTAAAGTAAAGTAGCATTAAATATGCTTGTGTGAAAATAAATATTGTGTAAACAACAAATTGGTGGATGCGCGTATGAAATGTATAAAATATTTTTATTATTCTCGTGTTTCACATAACATTGTAATCATCATACGAATTGAAGTGAGTACATAGAAGAGTTTACTATACAGTACAGTAATCTTTCAAAATGTTGCATGAAACATACTAAAGAAGATTTCTCAGCGCCTAAGGGTATTACATTGTTAAATTTTTATAGCGCGTTCGAGATCTTCGGATACACATATTTCAAATGTTCATAGTATGTCATATTTGAAATATATATGCATGTACTTTACATTCAGAATGTAAATGTATGCTAAATGGCATTGTAAATGCATTACAATGCACTACAATCTTGTCCGTATCTATTTACATTTGAAAAAATAAACTAAATATGTTTCCGGTACGAATATTTTACATTAGTAATACTACCAATAAAATCTATTTCCAATTTAAATTTACTGCATTTCAAAAAATATCCACAATGAGTTGCACTTACCTTTCTTATACGTATTTTGTTAAAATAAGAAACAAATTTTGACACAAATTTAGAATAGATATATTTACATATTTTACTAACCTTTTTACCTAAATATATTTCTTGCAATAGATATTAAATGTCAAATAACAAATTATTAGAGCCTTTTTGGTTTTTATTTTAAATAATTATTAAGCATAGTTGAAATGATTTATTTAAAAACACGCACACACACACACACATTTTCCAAAATAGTGAGAATCGATTCAGGGAAGGTCAAAAGGTATATTTCTGTTAAAATCTCGAGATTCTTTAAAAAAATATTCATAAATAGAACTGAAGGAGACGAAAGAAGAACTAATAAAATATGCAAATGGATACTAGATGGTACGACTCAGGTGCATCCCGATGAATTTATTTAAAGTTATTGGTACGAGAAGGGAGTATTTATGACAGTTGAAAAATATTTATATGCATATTATACAATATATCATTTACAAGATCTGCACATACTGCAATGTATAAAAGATTTTTAGTGCCAATGTATGATTGTGTAAAATGAGTTTTCCATTGACTGTGTATATATTTCTGGATGCACGTACACATATGTACGTGGTCCAACGTTGTGAGTATCTCTATATGTGTGTGTGTGTTTGCGTTTGGTTGCCGAATGTGTGAATTACGAGCCCCAAGTAAACTAGCCCTGCAAATCATAACAGGGGGACGATTCCATTTCCGCACGACCCTTTCGAAACTCCCCTATGCGCATCGCGACACTGTAAACATGAACCCTTTCATCCGTTCGCATCCTCTTACATCATTCCTTCCGGCCAAGTCTCGCCACCATGTACTACCAACGGTTACGAATTTTATATCCCATCTTATATATATTTTTTTTTTCATAGAGAACCACCTCAAAATGGATACCAAAGCCATATTCTTTGCAGCTTACGACTTTTGAAAACCCATAACATAGAAAATATATATGAACTAACAGTAAAGGCTATAATTTTGAATAAACTTTGTATCTTACTATCGAGTTTGCCGATTTTTGTGTGTACCATTTGATTATCATAGATATTCGTTATGCAAACTATTCGCTCGAGATTATATTTGCATATAACGTATCTTGCTTCGACTGCCTTTACGAATAATCTAAGCATAATTTAAATTTCAATTCATATATATATATACTTGCATTTCTACTTAGTACTATATATAGAAATCTGCTTTTCCATATTTGTTACAAATTATGTAGATTATGGTTACTAAAAGGTGTTTACTTATTAAATAAAAGCACTTGGTAATTTTCACAAATTCTTTAATGGTGCGATATTTTTATGTAAATAAAAAAAGATATTTAAAAAGTATACTACTGTTTTATTTAATATTAAAAAATTATGGCTCACAATACTTATTATTTGGTTAAATAAGTTCAACTAATATAAGGTTTGAATTTGGAAATAAATTGTCCACAATATACTTGTTTTTCGTAAACACGAAAATTGTATACATTATTTTGTGATAAAATATGAACAAAATATAGAGTAATTTATTTGTAGTTATTGTCATTAAATCATGCCTTAATATTTATCCATTACATCAAAAAAATCAACTTGTTTACGAAAATATGTTATTATTAAACTCTTATGCGTCATAGTTCATATAAATATAATAAAATGGCACTATCAGAGTAGAAATTAACACAAGTACTTCATTTTATTCGCATACCTCATGACTTTCCCCTAACAATATTATATCAACCGGAAGAATCAAATTCTACCTTGGCTCTCCCTTTTCCAAACGGAAGTCAACAAGAGTTAGCAATCGGCGTAGCCCTAGCTACAATCCTACGGTATAGCCAAGTGTGGCGTAGGCAAAGACTAGCCCTAATCGAAAGTAGGCAGGGAAGTCGCCTGCCCGAGTTGCCATTGCTATAGTGGCATACAGCGTTGCCAGTGGTGGCCCCCGTATCCGCCCAAGTCGAACAATCAATATGCTGCGTTGCACGAATTCGAGCATGGACACAGAGTGCGTTCATGGCACGCCGCTAAACACGACCTAACTTCTAACATTAGTCGAACCACCCTCGCCGCTGCCACAAAGCCGTACCACCGTCACAGCTCTATAATAAACCAATAGTTTAGAACTTGCGGGTTACGTTACCACCGGAAGTGATGGTCTGGAACAAAAGTATAGTCACCCTAATGCACTGCTCACCTTTCAACAAATGATAATTATATGCCTATAATATGTCTATAATTATATGTATTTTCGTTTAAATATATTTTAAATAATCATTTGATACGATTTACATTATAAAATAATCAGTAGAGAGAGATAGAGAGAGATGATAATATATTCAAAATAAATTAACTATGGATATGTATCGCACAGCAACTATTGAGTATTTCAAAGATTTCTGCTTTTTTTCAATAAATAATAATTTAGTAGTACAAGTTTGAACGAAGTTACTACAATAGTAACTTCGCCACTTGAGAACTAATTCCTTCAAAATTCAAACATTAATATATAGAATGGTACCTTTAGGGTCATCGTCTACCTAAATTTGCTGTTATGTAAATATTTTATATATGTGAAATTGACAGCAAATATTGAAAATCTGCCAAAACAGTATTGGAATATAATTCCCCAGTAAATCGACAATCCTTTTAATTGGAAATGCGTTTTCAAATTTTAAACCAACTAGGATTGCAATTGAAATGATCAATATAGTAAAATTTACCACATCTAGTCGTAATACCCGAGATTTTTAAAATTAGATTTCAAATTCGTTGTAAAGCAACAAAATTAAGTAAACGACTGTTGTTAAGCCAGCAATATATGAGTGTTCAGTCTTTCCACAGTTCGCAACTCGAGACACTAGTATATGCATACATTTGGCGTTAGATCATATCGATTAGTTTATATTTAACAAATGACGTTCCTACACCCTCACAGCAATCTTATGTGGGTATGATACAATTTGACCTATTTATTGACGATACTGATGCCGATTATAGATCATATTGGCAATTTTCAACCTAATGTTAGCTGAACAACCCTAGGATATTTATTATGGATTTTTGAACCATGCGAATTTAAATTATTTTATACTGACAGTATGATGGATAATTTTTACTTTCTTATACGCAGTATAAGTAAGTATTGTAATCATAAAATATTTCGATTTCGCGATTTTAACGTAAATATACGTTTTGACCTTCCCTGAAACGATTCCGACTATTTTTGGAATGACGTCCGTCTGTGTGTGTGTATGTGTATGCTCTTGACAGCCTAAACGACGGAAGGTAAAATTATGAAACTTTAAACTTGAGATTTGCATATGCCTGGGGTATGCACCTCTTATTTTTGAAAAAATATTCAAAGCGGAAGTGCCTGTTTACTCTAGTCATTTTTTGCAATTTCTGCAATTACTCAAACATGGTTACAGTTACAGAAAAATTGCATGAACAAAAATTAAAGGTATTTATATACACCGCGTAGGCTGTAGAGCGCACACACACACACACACATACACACACACACACACACACACACACACACACACACAAACAGACGTCATTCCAAAAATAGTCGGAATCGATTCAGGGAAGGTCAAAACGTATATTTCCGTTAAAATCTCGAGATCGAAAATTTTCATGATTACAATACTTACTTATACTTCGTACAAGAAAGTAAAAATATTATGAATTAGAAAAATAATGAAGCTACGAAGTGGTTTAGCTCAAATGCGTATAAGAAAGTTCGGTGCATGATGTTTATTTTTCTGATGTCAACAAATATTTATAGGTTTTGAAATTAGACGATGTTACGGATGTATTTTCTAATTTATAGCAACATAATACGACCAATATATTTTTTATTTGAATAGCTATTTACGCCCCATTAAAAATAGTTAATATAGCAATGATTCGATAGTAAACCATCGACAAACCAATGTATAAAAATCGATGAGATGGTTAGACACCAAATAATCGAAGCTGAACGAATTGTCGCCCATCGTTAGCTGATAATTTGAATGGTTTTTGACATTCGTAATATTGATCAATACATATAAAGTATTCTTTCAGACGGCAAACACTTCATATATTTTGCAAACTACGTAATTTATACAAAATAATAATGGCAATAGAATTTCTCAATAATTTTGATCTACTTGTTGATCTCAACAAATATTTGGCAAAATAGCAAATTTATATTTATTTGCTATCAATTTATTTGTCGTGACATACGCATTTATCTATTAATATTATTCGTGCAAATACTGCAATTTGAATGTTTTGGCGATACTTTACCAAAAGCTTTCAATAAACTATAAGATTTAGATCCCAATTTCGAAACGTTCACTACTATGATTAATATATATAATACAATAAGTTATGGTTTCCAATCTTCGACATTAATCTAACATATATATTAGTTTAGCAATTTATTTCATGAGTTATGGCATCTTCTAAATGGAATGAGTTGCGGTCAAACAGTACGTGAAAAGACTGCTTTGTTCACTCCGATCATGTATAGTCTTTGCCCAATGACCATATTGGTAAATACAAATTTAGAAATACTTTATTTATAAATCGATAACATATAAACAAGAAAATATAAATAAAAGAAAAACAGTAAAAAATGATGTTGCCATGAACGAAGCTTATAAGTTCGGGTGAGGATTACTGGATATTCTTTTTAATGTTCTAGATGAGACAACGATACCGAGACGCTTTGGGTAGAATAATATACAAAACATAAAAAAAGGGGTTACATAGTACGCCTCCGGTCCAGGATTACTCAGTGAGGGATTATGTTTTGCAGCCACAAACATAAGTAATGATATTCAAATAGGGATGTGTTTTGCAAATACAAAATAAAATATTAAGGGTCTGCTGGGTTGGTAGGAAGCACATAAATACCAACTCGCAGTTACGCTGCGGATGTTTTAACTACACTCATGCATCGCATGAATTTTTTAACCATGTTATTTTCTAATTGCGTAAAACTAGACAGTTAACTATCAAAATAAATAACTTCCAAAAAAAAAACTACTCAAAATAGCCAAATAATATGTAATTTGTAAGAAAGCGAAAATCTTAATATATAGTTCATATTTTTAAGAGCATTGCTACTCAATAAAAAATCTTTATTTATAGCAATTCGTTACAAATAAATTGTTTCCGAAAATTTAATTGTTTAAGTAGTATAAATAATACAATACCGTAGATAGGATATTATGGTCAAACCTTCTTGAAAAACGTAATTTTGAACTTTTTTTTTTGAAGCAAACAAGAGATAGAAACTTTTACCACTCATGTTTTTTTTAAAGAGAAAAGAACGTGCATGCCAACAAAACCTGAACATATTTGCACTCTTGACAAATGTTTTATGTAGGACTTAAATTAATTCCTTATAATACGTTAACAAAAAGTATGCTTCCCGAGTCGCACCTGCAACATGTTCCCGTTATATCGAAAACTTTATGTAATTAAATTGAAGCAGTTGTCTTTTTGTTGTATACAATGGTGCGCTAACCAGACGGTTCAATAGTCAACATGTTCTGACCAGTATGTTCACTTAGTTTACACAACACAAATTTCCTTTAGTTAAATTTCTGTTGATTATGTATCGTTTAAACCTTATTTGTTTAGACTAAGTTTATACTGGGTTTAAACTAGATTTAGACTAGGTTTAAACTGCCAAATCAAACCCATTTTTTATTTTTTCACTCAACCGCGCGTATAAATGTTTACACATCAAAAACTTTGCAACTACTTAAATAAACAAATTCATTATTTTAGTGATTTAAATTCTCGCTATTTATTTGTTTAATTTGTCTAATTGTAAGATTTTATAATATGTAAGATAATCCTGAACAACTTTACATCGAAATAATGTTCTGAAAAGTTTAAACGTGTAGAGTTTGGTATAAAAATATTTGATTCTATATTTGACATCCTATTAAGATGTCACTGTACTGTGTCCACGATAGCTCATTTTTTATTTTATAGAACCAATCTTTTTAAGAATTGTTGATCTGTTACAAGCATGTGTGTATCAAAATACGTGTGACTGTATGCGTGCGTATACGTGTAGTAAGGGGTGTACGAGTGTACAAGTGCGTGCTGACAACCAATTTATTATATCTCATCGACCACTTAAATAACCAATACTGGAAGCTGCAGCCGGCTTCTATAATTGAATATCAGAAAAGACACAAAGCGACAGGCGTGTGTAAATAGTTGAGTAACTTGCAGAAAGAAAGATAAAAGAGGTGAATAGCCGTTGCCACCTACTCATCCCATCTTTGATCCACCTCCACCACGTACAATTCTTCATCTACGCAGTTTTTGTTTCACTATAGTCTTCGTCTGTTTTGCTATCCATCCGCGAGGGACAGGAACTCATTCAGGATGAGAAATGTGCTCGTTGGTGTTGAAAAAGATATGCTAGGCGGTTTTAGAGAAAAAATAAATGAAAGAAGATGAGAACAATGGATAAGAAAGAAGACAGCGAGAAAACCAGAAGATATTTTAAAACCAGAAATAAATTTTCATGTTACTGGAACACAGAGATTATGTCTCAGGCACGTGACAGAACTTGGAAAAATTGCATTTACATAGAAATGTCAGTAATCTCTACCACTCAAGAAGCATGATTCGTTTGTTTGGAAAAGTGAAAAAATATCCGCGAATATTAGAATATAAAGTGCTTCATTTTTAAATGCAAGGCCATGAAGTTCAACAAAAAAATTGAATGCGCGCATTAACTGTATTGTCCTTATTGTCTTATATTGTTATTTCACAGGCAACGAATGATTAAAATCAAATAGAGAGACTTAAATGTTTTTATTAAAAAACACAGTTGATGAATTTTGAATACGCATGTATTTTATAATTTATACACAAATATGTTTAATTGTCAGGTATATTCAATAAAGAAGAAGAAACTTTCTTACGTTGTGCAATGGATGAATGAAAGTGTTTAAACCACTGGATAAAAATAATTTTTCATTTAAAACGTGGTTTCCATGTTGTAATCGTATATTTATGTCTTACTTCAGTGCAGTCAAGTATTACTTTGTCACAGTGTGAAGTCCCACCTGACAAACAGAACAACCTCCATACAATCGAATCTCTTCTTTTTTGTGGCAGCTGCGTGGGATAATACAGAAGCAGATTGCAATTCGACCGAATGTAATTCAGTCAAGACTCGGCACGACTCGGACGGCAAAGCAAAAACGTTTACAATTTATCTTGTCACTTGTATTTTACACCCCGTTGTCCAATCTAAGAACTTGCCATTACGTATATAACTTTATTTTACTTTTTCTCCACTTCGAACGTAGTAATGATATAATGAAGCAAAAAAAGGCACCTTATTTCAAAGAATTAATGAAACTTATCAATCTATTAAACTTCTTTCATTTTTATCTTCCAAGTAACTATCACACTTTTTTCGATGTAAACAAAAATTCGTACAAAAATACCATTTCATTAAAGGCACTTCAGAACCGCTGACTGAATTTGTTTTTTTAATCAATCTGTATGTGTGTGTGTGTGTGTGTGTGTGTGTGTGTGTGTATGTGTGTGTGTGTGTGTGTTATTGGGTAAAATAATAAACAAATATATATTTCTTATATGTATAAGAAAGTTCATTGCAAGACGTTGCAGTTATTTTATAATTATTAATAATATGAATGGATGTAACAAATTTTTAAAAAATAAAATGTTTTTGAGCGATGTGAATGTTATGAGATGAAAGTGTATTTGAAATCTCATGAAATATCGACATGAATAAAAAAGTATGTATGAAAAATTTAGGGTATTAGGATGGAATCTACCCTAAAGTCTGAATATAATGTTGTGCAATAACAGTAAAATACTGCTATTTTGGCGACACTCATTCGTCGCCTCTTAATACTTTGACATTTTGTAGGGATGATACAGTGGTGTTTTGAAGGTAATGCATACCTACATCTACGCTAAACATAGTTGGAGAACGTACATGTCTGACATGACTGATCGAGCCTATGACAGTTGAAACTGTTAGGACCATTAACCATTCGACTGTGTGGAATGGAAGTCGTGTTTCGGGTACGAAATGCGAGATATAATGCTTCACAGAGTGGAGACAAAACTCTGCCATGTTACCTTATAACTTTGAGCCTATAATTTATTTATTAAACTCTCAAAGCTTTTCCAATATAGCCTACTTCCCATCTTAGATTCATTGTGTAGCTTGAAGGAATAATATTGCTATTCACCTCACCTTCAACCGACTAAAATAATCTAGTATCAACTCTGAGTAGATGTACCAACAGTGTTGAAGAATTCTTTATAAGAGAGAGAGAGAGAAAGAGCCATATATAAGAAGAATTACCAATAATTGTTGAAAATATTTAGCCTTATTGTTGTTGATTGTTATGTATATATTTTATTAATTTCGTATTGAAGAAAATGTTATAAGTAACTTTAATTATAGATGAAGTGTTTAAAATGTAAGATAACAACGTTTTCGTTGCAATTCATTAATTCTTAATTCCTTATTTATGTACTATCATAATATGTACATTTGACTTTGCAAAATTGAACCACTTTACGTAGTCAAAAGTCTATGTTCACACTATAATACTCTAAAAGGATTCATCTATAATAAATGAGCATACATCTGTGCTTGTAACCATTTGGTCTAACGAAAAGACTCTTAAGTTACACTACAGAGAGCCTGATATATCCGGTCGTGTAAGACAACCAAACCAAGCCAAACTCCAAGAAAAATCAAGATACGAATTTCTCCTTACGTGCGCGTTGGAATGATACGCCTTCACGGTCTGCATTATCCACTCTAAGATAGAAGAATTCAGGGAAGGATATGGCCTCAATATACGATGGGGATAAAATGTTGATATAATGGGCTTGAGAGATCTTTTGGCGCAAAAAGAAGAAATAAATAGATTACCGCTAAATGAATTATGTATGGCGAAGCATGGAATCGCCGTTTCACCTAAATTTAGAAACATAGAATCATATCTACGGTCAAATTACCGAAAAAAACAAAAAATCTTTGTTTTAATTTTTTTATTAAAATATTCAATGTAACAATCAAATCAACAGAGACGCATTAAAAATTGTAATTTTATGTAGTTTTTACTCTCTTATACGAAATATAAGTAAGTGTTATTTTTTTATTGATATTTGTCTGTGTGTAGGCAAGAAAACCTCATATTTTTGAAAAGAATGTTTAAACCCGAAGTGCTCGTTTACTCTAGTCATTTGTGCGATTTCTGAAATAATTTAGAAACAGTTGCACTTATAGCATAATAAAATTAAGAGAGGTACCATCCCTATTATTTAATTATGTGCTGTTTCATTACAATTCGTTTATTTCGCAACTTAAACTGTTTTACAATTTCTGTAAAACAAGCAAAGTGCAATATCGCATTCTGATGGTTGGTACAAAGTGCAAAACTAATTTGCAAGAGTATAGTCTCGCATAGTTATTTATTGCGGCGACCTCTTCCATTGTTATCTCGCTTGTCTTTGTAGTTTGAATATTATGTGCAAGCAAACATGCACACGTTAGGCATGTCAAAGGACCTAACGAGCAACCATGCTCAAGGTGTTTACATTCCAAGCAAAATACTAAAACGACCACTTTACTCTGGTATTTCGCTTTTAGTAAATTTAAAATAAAATAATAACACGTTCACAGATTTATACATTTAATAAATTATGAATCTAAGTAAATACATTAAAATTCTTACAGCGTAGGTACGAAAGTCTAGCATGAATTTAAATTTATAAATATGGTGATTTTATTTAAGTTGACTCAAACATGTACAATTTTTAATAAAGTTTCAAATTAATAATCTACTAAAACTTCTTGTATGGCAATTTCTAAAGTTTTTTTGGCCTTTTTTAAGAGATTAAACTTCAAAATGATGTATGCACATATGTTTGCAAACTAGTACATACGTTATAATGTTGTAAGCTGCAATTGTACGACATTGAACGATAGGACGCGACGCGACGCTCGAAGCATTTGCGAAACTAACGTGGTTTATAGCACACAAGCGATCTCCTACTATTACTAAAACCACCTATCTCGGGCGTAATATCAATAGACCGAGACTTCGCAATTGGTGACCGCAATCCACATCGAAGGCTGCTTAATCCCTTAAGCTCTGCGTACCGACATTCGCTTTACAGCAATGAAAAATTACTCGACAAATGCCTTTTGTTATTTCCGTTCAATGCTTACCCTTATCAGTACTTACATTGTATTATTACCACAATATAAAACCTCTGTTTACACCTGAATTTCTATATTTGTCACCTCAAACAACTTTGCAATTAAACATTTTCAAACACTGTTTAAAAAGAAATATTTTGCTACTTAAGTACCAAAATATAAAAAACTTAACAACATCAAGAGAATTTCACCACCAAATAATATTTTAAACTTTATTTCATATAATTATACATATAAATATTAAATTTTAACGTGCAAGCTATTGTGGATATTTTCTGTTAATATCCATTTATACAAGGTTGACTTAACTCTCGTAAATTTTTGAACCATAAATGCATGATTAGTTTAACTTGCACGAAACAATATTACGGATTTAATCAAGCTATCGCATAATAACTTGTGAATAATCTATTAAGGATGTTCAACTGGGCGCAAGCAAGTTAAATATTATAATAGAAACAAAAACTCTCATACGAGGGCTTTAAAATCGAACTGTGCAGTATAACCAGCATTGCCAACATCGAGCTAATACCTCATATAATGCTTGTTTCGTTTTATTTTAGCATAGAGTTACGCATGTGTACTAATCGGACCCGGTAGCACCAACATATACAAAATTCAGATCATCGTCAACGAAGCTATGTATGTGAACGTGCGCATATGCTAAGTCGCGAACGAATAAATCTGAATGCATGAATTCACAATGAATTTTTAACAGACTCAAGCAATTAAACTTTATATTACAATCTCTAGGCTACTCTATTTTCCTATTCTGGTATTCGATTGGAATTTCATAACTCATTATAAGTTTCATCTATCGAATTAAAACTTTCCTTGGGTTCAATACACTTTCTAATTATAAAATGTACGCAAATGTCTCTAATAGTCAAACTGAAAGTGCATGTTTACTCTAGACTTGTTTTGTGGTTTCTCCACTTCACATGTATATTTTATTATGATTGCTCACGAAATATCTCATTTTCAATGTTTTAATACTATTCTGAGACATGAATTGAAATTTTTACTCCAGTTACATTGCTTATATAAACTTTTTTAATCAATCTTTCATTCGACATTCTTTCTAAGCCATATCATTTGCTCAACAACTTCTCTATGTTTGATACGTACATGTTGAAGTTGATATACATACCGTCTAGAATAACACTATGGTTGAAATACAAATCAAGTAGAAAATGATACGTAACCCTGTATGGTTAAAATATAACAAAAGCAGTCCTCGCATAGAAATTCTATAGCACTATGGCTTCCCTGGGATGGTTTAAACGTTCTGGTTTCCCGTCGTTTCGGTTAAATGATATGCACATCGCGAATAGGTGGGGCGGAATTCTATGCCATTAGATGCGCTTTCCGTATTGATTTTAATACTACCTGAAGTAATTACTCGACTCGTACGTACAACTAACCCATAATTTCCCGTATCTACGTGGCACATTCATTTATTATCTTATTATTTTAATTTTATTTACCTATAAGCAAAGTAATTAGGAAAAAAATCAATCTAAAGGTTTTAACAGGAATATACGTTTTTATCTTATCTCAATCGAACCTGACTATTTTTGGATTAATGTCTGTGTGCTTCCCCAATTATTTTAATTTGAATAATTTTGAAATATGTACAATGAGCCAGCGGCAAATATTGACATAGTCAGTGTTTCCGAAACGGAACTTAATAATGCAAGAAATCGTTGGAGTATAAAGAATCAAGGGTAATTTTCGAAGCAGCTCGGCCGTAAGAACCGTGCAGAGACTTCAAAGATTCTATGCATGTTGTACATACATACATACAGGAGATTGCTGCACTTTCAACTCAAGCCAAACCACGTACCTAACATGTCGAAAACATGTGACCCCATTTTAAAACTACAATACAGGCTTTTCATAAAATAACAAGAAATAAAAAAAAAAAAATAACAAAATATCTTTCAAAACACAAAGATACATTTTTCCACAGCAATTTTGTTTAACCATTTTTATCTTTTACTCGTTGCTCTCCTAATTACGTAATGTTCATAACTGTCTTTGTATGTATGTATATATGTATAATTTAAATAATGAATGAGAAATCATCGTCGCATATGTGCCACATGAATCGGTTATTGCAACAGAAAGGTCAAAAAGTCAAATCTAATGAATCGACATTTAGTTGATGTTAGATATAGGTTTACTTATTTATTTGTATTCAAGTTATGATCGCATAGCAACAGTAGTTATAACAAAATAATTACAGTTTGATGTTGATACGTAAAAATCAAATGGCGTTAGTAATTCTTGTCACAGATTTACGATATATATATATATATATATATATATATATATATATATATATATATATATATATATATATATATATTATTTTAGTAATGAAGAGAATAAAGAATATTAAGGGTTCCGTGTTGGTGTACTTGAGAATTAATATTTAATGAATCAGTGTTCTATTAATCTTTTATTACAGTTCAGCTCTAAGCGGTTTTGTCTTAAAATTCTCTGTTATATCAAGAAAAATAGCGAAGTATATAAATTAGTTATATTTCAAGTTTATTTTTAGTTTGGTAGACGAAGTAATAAGTATATTTTCAAAGGAAAACAAACTAGACACAAATAATTTGGGATATAACATTTATTGTCATAAGTAGGTTTAATGAAAATGCGTTTCAAAGATTAATCAATATTAAAAAAATTATATATATATATATATATATATATATATATATATATATATATATATATATATATACATAAATATTTTGTTATGTTCTAGATCATTTAAATATGAAAAACCGCACTAATTACTACTTATAAAATTTCCAGCACAAGAGATCGCAAATATTTTATTTTTCAATGTATAAATACGATAATATATCTGTACCACGGAATATAACGCAAAACTCAATCTGAGTAAATGTGAAAATCAAATAACATACATAAAAAGATCAAAACTCCAAACTGACAATTTTTTACTAAGTTTGGCAATTTTAATATCAATCAGGCCAAGATATATATTAAGACTTTTATATTTATAAACATATAATCACGAAATCAATTTTTTGTACTATCGTAAAATTAATGAAATGAAATCAAATATTTAAAGAAACCACATTTTATTAATATTTCAAAATATATATTATAAACCAACATGGTATAATTGATTAAATACAACTAAATGATGCATTAAGGATCATATAGTAATTACAAATAGTAATTACAAATAAATATTAGATATCAAAATCCCCATCTGGTTCAAGTCCAACACCATTCATACATACAACCATGTATCAATGTATACCTACAAATCTGCTACAAATTACGTTACTATGCCTATAGTAACCAAAATACTATCAGTAGCATTATACGAGAAGTTCTTATAAAAGTTTGAAAAAATATATACTATGCTTAATATCATTGTAATATTACGAATGGGTATTAAGTATTATTGGAAAAAATATATAAAAATCACTCACAAAATTTGCTTTTTTCAGATGTAACACTCGCCGACATCATGAGCAGGATGATAATAAGGGCCACGAGGCATCCCCAGGGGGGCCCAGGCCCCCGGTATGCCAACACCATAGTTAAATACACCACACAACCATAGTTTACACCGTAAGTCTCCCAAAATCTCTATCTAATCCACCGAACATGTGCACCAAACACTGAAATTCACTGCACACGCCATTACAATCGCACCGACTGCATAAATAGGCAAAGTTGACGAGTTTTATAACTCATCAGAGGCAGAGGCTAGTCCGTTCTACTGTTCGTCATATCGATGTTATTACGCGCAGATAGAGAGACCGACGGTTTGAACATTGAGCACTCGCATTTATTGACGTATTTTAAGCACTGTTTTGTTTATTGCATGCACCATTCGAATTTTATTGGTTTCTGTTGAGTTTGGTTAGGTAATTGACAAATTGATGAATGTATGATGATGCGACGGTTATGAAACAGTTGTGTGATAGTCGCGCGATGGCCGGCCTGCAAGAGTGGCAGTAGCGACGGAGAGTATTCGCGCACGCACCCCGACGCGCCGCGACGCTCCGCGACGCCTCGGGGTAGCGGGCGTCTATCGATTTAGATGACGACAGAAACATCGTCGCGTTACATACCCGGACATCTACCGGATTTTATACTGAATATTATCATTTAAAATTACCGCTTAATAACTTCATTTTATGTTTTACACTTTAGAAAATATTATTAATTTAAATCACTATTAAAAACACTAATTAAACTAACTACAAATTTCATATACACACCAAATTAAAGGCGAATCAGTGTCAAAGTTGATAATATTCATACATACGTAGCTTCATGTAGATTCCCATTATATGAGATGTTAGATAACGCTTTACATTCATTTAATTTTGACAATCTGTCGCAAATCAACTATATTCTTACATACCTCTTTTGCTTCAATTTCGCATAATTCATTTCAAATCTTATTTATTCACTTATTCCGAGGATGGCCTCGCTTTCTTACACCATTCATCTCACTTTCGTGAATATTCTTTGACAATCCTTCATTCGATATAGCATAGTCAAATATTGAAAGAAGTGGTCAAAAATGCAGATATATACAATGATGCTCTAGCATACTACTTTTTGAGTTATACAACTAGTATTTTATGCATGAGAAATAGATTCTTTTTACTTTCTTATGCGAAGAATAAGTACGCAGGGGGACAAAATTAGAGAGCACAAAATCTTTCGATAATTTATTGCAGCTCCAATTTAATATTTATATATAAATAGTAAGTATTTAGTTATATCAATATAAAATTTTTAAAAGTTTATCCACACTTTTCCATCTGTGTAAGTATTTTAACTTTCTTAAAATCATCATGAAAATAATTGATCTCTAGATTTTAACGGAAATATTCTCTCACTTTTTCACTCACCCTCTCTCTCTCTCTCTCTCTCTCTCTCTCTCTATATATATATATATATATATATATATATATATATATATATATATATATGTGTGTGTGTGTGTGTGTGTGTGTGTGTGTGTCTGTGTGTCTGTGTGTCTGTGTGTGTATGTGTGTGTGTGTGTGTGTGTCTGTGTGTATGTATGCGAGCGCTCTATAGCCTAAATTACCGAAACTATAATTGTGAAACTTTAAACTTAAGATTTGTATATTACGATTATTAAGATTTCTTATTACTTTCTTATACGCAGTATAAGTATTGTAATCGAGAAAAATTTCGATCTAGAGATTTTAACGAAAATATACATTTTGAGCTTCCCTGAATCGATTCCGACTATTTTTGGAATGACGTCTGTCTGTGTGTGCTCTACAGACTAAATGGTTGAAGATAAAATTATGAAACGTCAAACTTAAGATTTGTATATGCCTTTGAAAACAATATTCAAACCGGAAGTGCATTTTTACTCTAGTCGTCTTTTGCAGTTTCTGCAATAACTCAAAAATAGTTACACTTACAGAAAAATTATAATGATAAAAATTATAGAAACTTTTTTCAAGAAAGGTACCGGAAAAATGAAAATGGCTATTGAAATTTGTTCTTATTATAATTATTTTCACAAAAGTCGTAACAACTGTACCTTTCAATTGTTTAACAATAAAACAAAAAACTTAAATAATTTGGAGTTTGACATTTTATATTTATTTATTATTTAAGAAATAATTTAGTGAAAAGGGGTTTCAAAAGCTATTAAAATATTATAAATTAGAAAAATATTGTAAATATGATGTGATCTAACCAAAATGCGCATAAGAAAGTTCAGTACTAGACACTGCAGATGTTTTTTGAAACAAATATTCAAACTGAAAGTGCATGTTCCTTCTAGTTATTTTTTGTCGATTCTGCAATAACTTCAAAACAGTTACGTTTACAGTAAAAACATAAATATATTTACAATTATTCAGTATCAGTTAGAAACAAAAATGCTTTTAAAATTCTTTAAATTTTATTTACGTTGCCATAATTATGCAGGTACGGAAATTTATATTTATTCATCATAATAACTATGCCCGTCAATATTTTAGCAAGGAAACAAAAAATACTAAAATAATTTACGATTTGACAACAATTCTACAAAATATTCCAGAAAAATCTATTTAATTGTCTTCTATTTTGCAAATATTTTCTGCAACAGTTCCACATAAATGCATACAATTTTAAAAGCTTTGCTTTAATTTTAAGATCTCATGATTCATTTTAGTTATCTTGTTTTATAGTATAGTAATTATCCGCAACAGGCTGCTCAAAAGTAATTTATTATCCACATTCTTCGTCGTAATTTACACTGTTAATCGTAATTTTTATTTCATCTATTACTGGACTGAAAACTATTGCAGTCACATTATTTGTGGAATAGCTAAGTAAAATATTGATATCATCTTTTAGCTTGTCGCAATTTCGTAGCAATTGTTATTTTCGAGTATGTCTGCAATCGTATATACTGTTCGTGACAAAGATAATTGTTAGAGAAATATCTGCAGTACGTTACGCTTTATCGAATACACTATTGATACACCATCTTCGATCGGAACTCGCAATTATAGAAAAATATAACTTTATAATTCGTTTCTAATTGCCTCTATGAAATTCCATTACTTTATAAAGAAAAATCCTCTGTTACATACAAAGTTTATTTTACAAAAAATATATATACATATTTATATTTTTTTTAAATCTTAGAATAATTGCAATACAATAAATATTTTTGAATAATTAATTTAAAAACAAGCAATACTCCGATAAGTGAATTACAAAAAAATTTATATTTTAATATTTAAAAAAATGAATAAGTTAGAAGGAGTCTCGAACATTCAATTGCATACAATTTTATTAAATTAATATACTATTGATTGATTAATTGATCTAGACTAATTCTAACATAGTTTATCTTGCATTTATTAGTAATTATAAGGTAGTTCGTATTATCAAATTTGATACCGTTTCTTTTTCTAAATTATAATTGATTTGTGTATATCTTTATCGTAATAATTAATTCAAATTATCGCGCGATATTTAACAAATTCAATCTCTAACTGTCATTAGAAGTACGTTAAAACTCGTAATTTAACACATTTATACCAAAATATACACAAAATGTAATAATTCTTTATTTCTTCTATTTAACCATTTTATAAATAGGAATAGACTATCAATATCAGTATTCAATATCAATAATATAAGTTATCATTATTGTATGTAACAACTAGTAATTATTAATTTGCCTGTGTAGTCAGAACAAACAAGTATAAAAATAATTTTCACAAATCCGAAAACGTATAAAAAGGAATTCAACAAAATATGCAGTGAACACAAAAGCTATTCATTTATCTACACGGACGCCTCCAAGATAGACGGAGAAGAAGCGATGGTCCAAGAAGAAGGAAAAACAGTACGCAAATACCATCTCCCATGTACTACCAGTACGTTCACAGCAGAAACCTTCAGCATCCACCAAACCATACATGACATTACCAATCAAGACGCAAAAAACAAGAAATACATCATTTGCAGCGACTCTCTAAGTGTACTGCAAGAAATTACAAAATTGTACTCTTTACACAATCTAATTAAAAAAATTCAAGATGACCTACATACAGCGACAATTAGAAACATAACTATCAAACTCATGTGGATCCCATCACACGTCGGCATAACAGGGAATGAAGAAGCTGACACAGCGGCCAAAGCGGCAACAAATGAAGAAATACTAACATTAATACCCACTCAATACCCTGACTACAAGAGCCATATTAAAAGTAAAATTAAAGAAAAATGGGCACACGACTGGACTCACACGACAAACAATAAATTGCGAACAATAAAAGCAGATCTCACACCATGGACACCTATCGGAACCAGGACAGAACAGATAACGATGACACGACTTAGAATTTGACACACGCGCATAACACACCAACATTTATTCCAAAAAACACCACCACACCAATGTGACATATGCAACACCACCATCACTGTTAACCACCTCATCACAAACTGCCAAAAACACAAAGAACACAGAAACAAGTACAACATTCCACGACAATTAACCGAAGCACTAAAGAACAACAGAGACACTACGATCCGATTACAAACATTTTACGCAACATATAGACACATAACAAAACCCAATTAACTGTACCGGAGTACCAATGACCACGTTGTCGACGTACTCCTTAAATAAATTTATAATAAAAAAAAAAAAAAAATTTTAACGACGCTTTAAACATTTGTTTTTTAAAGAAAATTCTATTATTCTATAAATTTAGGTTTCAGTTTGGGGTGGATTTACGTTTATAGAAGCAAGGATCTATAGTTTAGTTCAATGTAAGCTTTAAAGATATTAAAAGAAAATTATAAACGAAAAAATTTAAAATAAAATATGAATTTAGTTCTAATTTTATTCTGACGTTTTTTAAAGAAATATTGTTTTACTAAAATGGTGTAACGGAATTGTTTATTATATGAAAAATATATATATCGAGATTACAGGGAAATGATTTAGATATTTTGAATTGATTATGCAGACTTTTTCTTGGAATGGAAATGAGATAAGAAGTGAAAATCGGGTGCTCAGCATGGGTCTCGAATACCGAAAACCCCATATATGCATTATGGAGCGTGTAAGGTACCTCGAGACCAGCATGCTGATACTAATTACACCTTAATCAGATATTATTAATTGACAATCCAATCGCAAATTAAGCTATCGACAATTTTATCTTTATACGTAACAATGCACCGAAACGAGCGCCACCTGTTATGATCTTATCAAATAAACAATCTACGCTAAAAAATAATTAAATCAATAATCAATAGATGGGACTAAATATATAATACTTTTTTATAAATGATCCTGGTGTCCAATTTTTGACAAAGGATAAATTTGCTTTTGATTTAAAGTTAAACGAGTATTCTATAATATTTCAACCATTAATGTCCAATCATTCGTATATGAATATCAAATCTTAAAACATAATAATTAAATACTACGTTTACTGTAATGTTTTAATTTTACTAGCTCTGTTCTTTTAAATTATAAATTAAAACAATGCCTTCGAAAGTAATATAGATAATTTAGTTGTGAAGTATTCCAAGCATGTGTATGCCATTTTTATTTTATGGTAGCATAGTAAGGCAAACATTTATCACCATCCCAAATTGGCAATAACATATCGCGCCAGCATCACTAAAAATCTGTTCAGTAAAAGCAAATACATGTCAAAGCTGTCCAATCAGCAAGATTTATTAATGCATTCGAGCATTAACAACGATTTTGAACCAAATGTGTAATCTATATGTATTAGTTAAAATATTGTTTTCTAATTTCGCCTATCACCAAAAGAACGTTTTCTTATACAATCTAATAAGTAAGTATAATCATGAAAAAGTCGATCTCGAGCGTTGAACGGAAATATCTTCCCTGTAACAAGCATAACTATTTATGATGTCTGTCTGTGTGTCGCTCTGTGTGTGTGTGTGCAAGTATATGTGTATGTATGTGTGTGTGTGTGTGTGTGTGTGTATGCGTGTGTGTGTGTATACGTGTGTATGGGTTTAGGAGAGAGAGAGAGGGTGTGTGTGTGTGTATTCGATCTCTACAAAAGTACAGGGCAACATTCATTTTCGTATAAACGTAAGTGCTATTTTAAAATTACATTAAAACTGCAAAATATTAATATTAAAATAGCAAAGATATAAATCTTCATTATTAAAGAAAACATCGAATTTGTCAATTAGTTGATAGTTAAATTTATATTTACGAATACAATAGCAAATCTCAAGACCATAATATATTTTCGTCATCTCTTATCGTAAAGTAATATTTAAATGTTTTTTTTATCTAACTCAATCGAAGCCAATCTATACTAACGATAAGATTAGAAAAACAAATCAATTAAAATAATTTTATTAAAAAAAAATTCATTTAAATATAATCCGTAAAATACCAAGAAAATTTTAACGACAAGGTCACCTACTAATATTTTTTATTTTATAAAGTGTGATAGTTTTTCAGACAAATAATAAAATGTAATATAATAATTTAAATTAAAATGTAATATGAATATCAGACAATCTTATTATATATTATACATACAAGTTTAGTGTATGGTCAATTCCTGATTATATAGGTATAACGTCATAATGAAATTTGCACAATAACATTAATAAAACCTCGTATATGTCCTTTTGAAATTAATATTTTTGATTGTAAAGATAGCAGTTTTATTTAAAAATATAATATGAACATGAATATGATTTTATGTAAATTTTATTCAACGCCGCCGCTGTTCTAATGAGTTCTAGTTAACTCACACATAATTTGTAAATAATAGTGACAATGATAATACACTTCGATTTCCAATATTAACTTTGAACACAAAATAAGAGATCACACTCAAAAAATGATCTTTTTGGCTAAGAACGGATTTAGTAGGAATTATGTTCACTTGTGTGCCAATCATTGCCTTTACTTGGTCATAACAAAAATACATTAGTCATTACGCCCGACATTTTTATTAATGCTACCAGCAATAATTTCACTCACGAAATGCGTAAATGCCATTTCGAAATATGTATGTCCTTTAAAGTTTGATAGTGGTTGCCTATACTATACACTATAGGTGTGGGAGGGCGGGGCAAGTTGTTACAAAGCAGTTTTTAAATTTCCAGCGTAAGGCAGAATCATTTATAGCCACTAAGTAAATCAGTCATACGTTGCTGCAGCTACCGACAAAATTTTGTTGCATAAGGCTCAATAAGCGTCAAGTTTAAAGCTTATTTGTGTTTTCAGCTACCAAATGTAAATCTGATTGTCGCCGTTTAAATTTGCCTGTAACCAACAGTGTTAGAGGTCAGTAATCTTTTAGTAACAATAGTATGCTATTTTGATATATCTATGCTCAAAATAGAAACTACTTGTAATCTGTTTCAAGTATGGTAATCGGACAAAAATAGCAATCGTATCAGTTGGGGCACGTTGGTACAATTTCTAGGGGCACGTTGTTACAATGCTCTATATGTAAATAACTTGAATTATCCCAACTTTTTTATTTTTACGTACAGAAATTATGTATCCAGTGTCAATGATTGAGTTTTTCTAAAAAAAACATCTGCAGAGTCATGCACCGAACGTTCTTATACGCTTTTGAGTTAAATCACATCCCATTTTCATTATTTTTCTAATTTATAATATTTGTTCTAACCTTTGGAACACTTTTACACTAAATATATTTCTTAGAATGAATATAAAATGTGAAACTTCAAATTATTTAAGTCTGTTTTGTCAGGCGCAGATGATACGATTTATGTAAATATAAATATAATAAGAAAAAATTATGAAGAGCTATTTTCTTGTTTCCGGTACCGTTTGTTTCAAATAAAAGTTGTACAAAATACTGATATCTATAATTTTTATTGTAATAATTTATCAGTAACTACAACCATTTTTGAGTAATTGCAAAAACTGCAAAAAATTACTAGAGTAAACATGCACTTCCGGTCGGAATATTGTTTTCAAAAACAAAAGGTTTTCTTGCCAGGCACATACAAATCTTAAGTTTAAAATATCATAATTTTCCTCTTAGCCGTTTGGACTATAGAGCGCTCACATACACACACACACACACACACACACACACATACGCACGCACACACACAGGCAGACACACACACACACAGACGGACGTCGTTCCAAAAATACTTGGAATCGATTCAGGGCAGGTCAAAACGTATATTTCCGTTAAAATCTCGAGATCGAAATTTTTCATGATTACAATACTTACTTATACTTATAAATTAAAAATGAAATCTACTTTTTGTAACAACTAGCACCGCCCTCCCCTCTATGCTTAGTTCTGTTTGATAATCACTTTTTAATGTTCAGATATCGAATATTTCGATAAGATCATTAAAATAGTATATAAACCTAAGACAGAACTATTTTTAAGTCATAAAAAAGTTTACAATACATTTCAAGAATGCAAGTCAAATTTATTCTCGCATTTTTCCTTCTGGGAGTTTGTCTCACACAAGTAAGTTAATAATTTTAAAAAACTTAGTGCATTTTAATATATGAAAACAATAACTGTACTTAAATTATTTATTATTTTCTTTCAACATTTGTTTAGACTGTTAATATCGCTTAATTTATTAAAAAATGAAACTTTCTACTTTTCAAAAAATCTAAATTTAACTGTAAATGAATAATTCTGGCTAATAATTTGAACGGATGATGCTGTTGTCACTTGGTGAAACATTATAACAATTAAATAATAACTCTCGGTGAGGTTTCACTATAATAACAATTCTGGCTATATTACGTTAGGCTTTAATAGTATTTAAAATAAAAATCTGTGATGTTCATATTATGATATTGAGAGTTTTTCAATTAATTTAACAATAAAATAGTTAATAACTTAAGAAAACTTATTAATTTCAAATTAGAGTTCAATTAATTAATATAGTTCTCACAAATTCTCATTAGGTGATTACTTTCTTATACATAGTATAAGTAAGTATTGTAATCATGAAAAATTTTCGATGTCGAGATTTTAACGGATATATACGTTTTTACCTTCCCTGAATTGATTCCGACTATGGCTTGATGCCCGTCAATATGTGTGTGTGTGTGTGAGTGAATGTGTGTGTGTGAATGTGTGTGTGTGAATGTGAATGTGTGTGTGTGTGTGTGAATGTGTGTGCGTGTGTGTGTGTGTGTGTGTGTGTGTGTGTGTGTGTACGCTCTACAGCCTAAACGGTTGAAGGTAAAATTATGAACCTTTACTATAATATATATATATATATATATATATATATATATATATATATATATATATATATATATATATATATATATATATATATATATATATATTCATAAATCGTATCATCTACGCCTATTAATTGTTTGACAAAATAGACTTAAATAATTTGAAGTTTGACATTTTATATTTACTCTAAGAAATATATTTATTGTAAAAGCGTAAAAGCAATCCAAAGGTTAGAACAAATATTATAAATTAGAAAAATAATGAAAGTATGATATGGTGTAACCCACATAGTATAAGAAAGTTCGGTGCAAGACACTACAGATGTTTTAATTTATTTTAGAACATCAACGCCCATCCATTATCTGCAGAAGAACGCGGTTGGATCGAAGATGCCTATGAATATGCGCTAGAAAAAATAGCCGAAGTACAAAAGGCTATAACAGATGCATTCAATCAGGCACGCGATAAACTCAACGAGTACGTGGAAATAATAAACAAACAAATAAGCGATGCCATTGAAGCAGTTACGATTAAATTAGGCAGCATTATCGGTGAGGCCATGAATGAAATAGAAGAACTTCGAAAACAGGCTGAAGCAGCTGGCGTCAACATTTCCGATTGCATCGATACGGATAAGCTATCGAAATTGCTCGACTCATTAATTGAAAATGAGAAAACCTGCGTTACTAGCGAAGTAGATAAAGTATATGCGATTATTGCAGAGACAATGGAAATCATTGATAATACCACAGCCACTGCTGGTGCCTTACCAGCTAAAGTAGAAGCTTGTATGAAAAATTCTGGTACTCTTTGGTGTCTCAAAGATGTGGCTTCGGAAGCTTCTGGATTACTGAAAATTCCTGGTCAGGTTGCTAAGAAAGTGACCCAGGTCACTGAATTCGTTACTGGACTTAAAGTAAGATTGGAATATTGTGCTAGTCTCCAAGTTATAAAAGCTGGAAAAGATAGTTTGGCAATTGTTGGAGATGTTGCCGAATGCACAGTTTGTAAAATTTATCCCGAAGGATGTGATTCCAAATTATTGCTTTAAAATGTAATATATATATATGATTTTTATTTCTTGTTTTTCTCTAATAAATAATACTATACTATAACTGCGCAATTATTTAGTAGGTTTTTAAGTATATAAGAAAGAAATTCAATCAAAATGAGTGAATTTTTAAATTTTTATTGATTTTTAAGCATACTATTATATTAGTGCTATTTAGGAAGAAAATACAATGAGTACATATTAATTTATTATCTAATAATAAGAGTTATTTCGTAGCCCGTAGATACGTCTAATTGCGGTAAACATAGACACATTGAGAACTAACAATTAGTTTTAAACTATTCACAAACAATACAAGTTCGCAAATAGTTGACGATTTTTAGTAGCTAACCAATGTTTTTATTTTGTTTGTCATAGCGCACAAATAAAAATCGGTTGAAGTATTAATATCTTTCATTTTTATTTTTCGGAGAAATAGCACAAATCGTATAAATTGACTAGAGTAAACATGCACTTTGTTAGGCATATACAAATCTTAAGTTTTAAACTACATTTATATATATATATATATATATATATATATTTATTTATATTGTTATGTTCTAGATCAATTAAACATGAAAAACCGCCCTAATTACTACTTATAATATATATATATATATATATATATATATATATATATATATATATATATATATATATATATATATATATAAAATTAATTATCTAGTATATATGGTTTATAAGTTTCAGAAATCATTTTACAACTGTTTTGAATCACATGGTTCCACTTAATCTTTGGGAGCCGTACAGTTTTTTCGTACATGGTAACTTAAATTTCAAAGTGTCACCTTAAAAAGAAAGAGCATAATAATTTACTAACACATGCACTGTCAAGATGTACATTTTAAGTAGTGATGGTGAAATAAAGTCGTATAGTGATGAACAAACTTTTGGTTGGTGGTGCAATCATATTGAAATAGAAGGTCAGTTAGCCTGCTTCTTTGAAAAGTTATATTTGTGTCATTCTATAAAAAAATAGAGCAGTTATTTTTTTTAAAAATAGTCTTGAATTTTTTGTTCTTTTATTAACACCGATAAAAATAGCAAAATATTAAGTTCATTCGACAAAAATCTTGTTTTTATCTGATTTATAATCAACTCAAGATATTACCTTATTGCTATGCAAATATCTAAAATTTCGAACAAGTTTATACATTTGTAAAATTTGAAAGGGTTTATCGTATTGTAATTGAATTGCAAATCAAATTTATGGAATCTATAAATTATATCAAACTGAATACTTCCCTTTAGCAATAAAGTAACTATCTTGCTTAGTTTTGTTTGTTAATCACTTCTTAATGTTCAGATATCAAATATTTCGATAAGATTATAAAATAGTATATAAACAAAACCATTTTAAGACATTTCAAGAATGCAAGTCAAATTTATTTTCGCATTTTTCCTTCTGGGAGTGTGTTTCATACAAGTAAGTTAATAATTTAAAAATACCAATAGCTGCAAATGCATTTCCATATATGTAAGCAATAACTGTACTTTCAATAAACTATCTGAATTTTCGTTCAACATTTGTTTAAACTGTTAAAATCGCTTAATTAGAAGATGAAACTTTTCAAAAAATCTAAATTATTAACTGTTAATGAATCCTGGCTATATTACGTTAAGCTTTAATAGTATAGAAAATAATATAATAATATCCATGCATATATACAAAAGGTAATCTATATTATATTATGTTTATTTTTAGTCCAAGAGTTTTGTCTTTAGTTATAGTTACACTTATAAGAAATTTATGGTAATTACATATTTCAAATTATGGGTTTCAAATTTTGAAAAATTCGATTTTTTTTTATTATTTCATCTGATAGTACATCTTATGGAAAATATTTTTTCAAAGTGTCAAGGCGATTGGAATAAAACTGTAAGAGATAGACGAGCACGAAGTATTAGAAGCAGTGTAAGCCACTTTACTTTAAACGCGTTTTTCTCAAAACCACATTTTTTAAGTCGGTAAGCGCGATTACTCAAAAACTAATCCTCCGATCTTATTGAAATTTTGCACACTTTTTCTACATATATTTACTTGTACTTTAACGAAGGATTTTTATTTTCATCACATATCATTTTAAAAATAGAAAATTACCCAAATATACAAAAATTTTCACCGAAAATCAAATTTTTATTGTTAAAACACTGTCAAAAATTGAAATAACATTTTTTTTTCAAACCCTTTGTTCAAGTACACCATATGTGTCTACTAACAGAAAAATTGTTTTTTGGTTTCAAATAAGCATATCACGAGTTATTCTGTCTACGGTAAAAAAACATCGACTTCCATAAACCAGCTGCTAATGGCTTAATTTTCATTTTTTTTTTATGAATTTTTTTCTATAATTTGTTTAAATGATTAAATTTTATATGCCATAACTTATAATAAACCATATTTATTTATTTCGTGAAAAAATTTTCCGAAAAATAGTGCTTTTTACTTTTTAAAACCCATCTAGCCCCTTCAGGACCAATGCGTAGAAGAATATTAAACAGATGTGGCCATTTTTAAAATCTGGCGACGAACCTTTTTGAGCAGTCTTGTGAATGATGCTGAAGTGGTAAAGCCTAGAGATAAACCTTCTGAGACCGCAGATATAATAAAGAGCACTAGTATTTTTATTTATGAATTAGATCCCAAAACCCAACCGGTTATGGGCCCAGATGACGTGAATTAGTTTTTGTATTGAAATTGTGCGTGAAAAACATTTTTATAGTGTTCTGTATTATGTAATAATTAAGTGTGAAAAGTTGAAAAGAAACATTAAAGCCTTTGATAGTGAAAAATATAGTGTGTGGAAGTTTAGAATAAAAGCTGAATATTAAACAGATGTGGCCATTTTTAGATCTGGCGATGAACCTTTTTGGGCAGTCTTGTGTATGATGCTGAAGTGGTAAAGCATAGAGATAAACTTTCCGAGATCGCACATATAATTAAGAGCACGATTGTATTATTATTTATTAATTAGATCCTAAAACCCAACATCATATTATAATATTGAGAGTTTTTCAATTAATTTAATAATAAAATAGTTAATTAAAAAAACTTATTCATTTCAAGTTAGAGTTAAATTATTTAATATAGTTCTCACTCTCATTAGGTGATTTATTATTATTATTTAATTTATTTTAGAATGTCAATGCCCATCCATTATCTGCAGAAGAACGCGGTTGGATCGAAGACTCCTATGAATATGCGCTAGAAAAAATTGCCGAAGTACAAAAGGCTATTACAAATACATTCTATCAGGCACAAGTATCTGAAAAAGAACGCGGTTGGATCGAAGACGCCTATGAATATGCGCAAGAAAAATTTGCCGAAGTACCAAAGGCTATTACAGATACATTCAATCAGGCACAAGTATCTGCAGAAGAACACGGTTGGATCAAAAACGCCTATAAATATGCGCTAGAAAAAATTGCAGAAGCACCAAAGGCTATTACAGATACATTCAATCAGGTACAAGTATCTGCAGAAGAACACGGTTGGATCAAAAACGCCTATAAATATGCGCTAGAAAAAATTGCAGAAGCACCAAAGGCTATTACAGATACATTCAATCAGGTACAAGTATCTGCAGAAGAACACGGTTGGATCAAAAACGCCTATGAATATGCGCTACAAAAAATTGCCGAGGTACAAAAGGGTATTACAAATACATTCAATCAGGCACAAGTAAGTTAATAATTAAAAAAAACCAATATCTGCAAATGCATTTCCATATATGAAAGCACTAACTGTACTTTCAATAAACTATCTGAGTTTTAAATCGGAACAATATTTATTATTTTCATTAATAAAATTGATTGAAGTCGCTGTTGTCACTCGGTGAAACATTTCGAAATAACTAATCAAATAAAAATCTCGGTGGTATTTCACAAAATTGTTTATTGATACGACTAGTTTCGGCTGTTTTGCCATCATCAGGTATAACAAGAAAATACATTTTAAGTAACATATATACTAAATAATATGGTTGGGGTACAGCATGACATATATAAAGTAATAAGCCAAAAGGGTGGTACAAATACAGTTTCCTGGAATCTTAAAACTATAGATAATAATGAGGCGGGTATTGGACCGGGTAAGGGGATTAGGTAAATCCATTGCAGTTTATGTTTTGAATTGAATTGATAATGCCAATGTGTTCGTTCATAAAGGAATTTTGTTAAGAATTGCTCTTTGGATTTCAAATGCCTCTAGAAAATTCATTTTATTACCTTTGTCAACAATGTGGATTGCTTCTAAATTATCAATATTGCAAGTGTGATTGAATTATATTAGATAGTTTGATATTAAAATCGACCTGTCTGGCCTATGTATTAATAAAGTCGCAATCTGCACATTTGATTTTATATATTCCAGAGGCATCTAATTTATCATGAGATATGATTTTATTGTTGACCAGACTGTGCTTTAAATTATTGTGGTTATAAAAAGCTGGAGTTATGTTATGGGTTTTAGAAATGTTAGTGATTTTGAAGCTATTTGATCCTAAATAATTAAATTTCTTATAGATAGTATCATTTTTGTCACTGCTGTGACCAGCATAAAATTGTTTAATAACATTAGAACTATTTTTCTTTTTTAGAATTTGTGAAATAATTTTTTTGGCATAACCATTGTTTTTTGCTATTGTTTGAATTGTATCCAATTCTTTACTGAAATTTTCTATTGTCATGAGTATATTAATTAATCTATGTATGTAGGCATTAAATGAAGCTATTTTAAGGTTTATGGGGTGTTCGGGTGATATAATAATAATCAGTGTAAGTAGGTTTTCTAAAAATACTAAAGTCGATTGAGTTATTTTTTCATAAAATAATTAGATCGAGTAAATTTATACTTTGATTAGATTCTTTTTCAATAGTAAATTGAATAGACGGATTCAAAGAGTTCAAGCGAATTAATATTTCGGCTAAAGAGGACTCAACGGGGAACCCATGGATAAGCGCTCATTTTGAATGAAGTACTTATATCGGAATTGAAAATAATTTTGATTTTTATACATAATTTTAAAAGTTTAGTAATTTAGTTTTGTACTCTGGGATTGGTGTTGTTATTTTTTAAATCAGTTTTAATGATATCTTTAAGGTCGTTGATCGGAATTGAGGTAAAAACTTGAGGGATTTTAATAGTTTTGAATTTAATTACTAGTTCTAAAGTATTTTTAATGCCATATTTTGGTTTACAATCTAGAATTTCTGGAATAATTTGATTTAAAAATTTGCAATGTTTATAAATATTTAACAACAAAATACAACCGGTCGGATTGGGATAGAATTTTTATGTAATTTGGGTAAACCATGTAAAATGGGGGGAGTGAGGGTTCATCTCAAATAAGGGGACAGGAAATTAATGTGATACAGTTTTTAATGGAGGTTTTTAGATCTGCTTGTGGGATCTTTTGTTAAAAGAGATATATTACTTGATTAATTATTATTTCGTTCATATGTTCAAACTGTTAAAATCGCTTAATTAGAAAATAGAACTTTCTACTTCTCCAAAAATCTAAATTTAACTGTAATTGAATCTTGCCTATATTACGTTAAGCTTTAATAGTATTCAAAATAAAAATCTGTGATGTTAATATTATAATATTGAGAGTTTTTCAATTAATTTAATAATAAAATAGTTAATAATTAAAAAAACTTATCCATTTCAAGTTTGAGTTAAATTATTTAATATAGTTCTCACTCTCATTAGGTGATTTATTATTATTATTTTATTTATTTTAGAATATAAACGCCCATCCACTATCTGCAGAAGAACGCGGTAGGATCGAAGACGACTCTGAATATGCGCTAGAAAAAATTGCCGAAGTACCAAAGGTTATAACAGATACATTCAATCAGGCACAAGTAAGTTAATAATTAAAAAAAAACCAATAACTGCAATTGCATTTTCATAAAAAAGCAATAACTGTACTTTCAATAAACTATCCGTATTTTTCATCGGAACAATACTTATTATTTACGATAATTTGTTCAGACTATTAAAATCGCTTAATTAGAAAAAGTAACTTTCTACATTTCAAAAAATCTAAATTTAACTGTAATTGAATCCTGGGCATATTACGTTAAGCTTTAATAGTATTCAAAATAAAAATCTGTGATGTTCATATTATAATATTGAGAGTTTTTTAATTCATTTAACAATAAAATAGTTAATGATTAAAAAAACTTATTTATTTCAAGTTAGAGTTAAGACGATGTTCCAATTTTTTTTTAAATCGATTTTTTGTTCAATAATTTTATACAAAAACATTTCAAAGATATATAAAAAAAATTTTAAGGTAAATTTCGAAACCGTTTCCAAGATATTTACATTTCCATAAGTAGTAACCGGGTAATAAATACACTAAAATTAAACTTTAAACACGTTTTTCTCGAAACTACATTTTTAAAAACGGTGTGCACTCTAGCTCAAAAAATAATAAAGCTATTGGCTCAAATCTTTTTTTATTTTATTAATTAACTTATAATGCAGAACGCAAACCGACATTTTGACATAAATATACATTTGTTCCATTTTTATTCAATCCCAAAGGTTCAATTTTGTGTACAAAACATAGAACGTTTCTTAAACTCACTCTATTTTCTAGGTTTTTCTTAATTTTTACCTTTTTATTGGTTTACGGGGAAGGTAATTTTATTCTTAATAAAACCCCGTTAGATTTTTTGTTTTCGACGTCCTGGACTGGCGTTATCGTGCACACCGCAAAACGCCTCATCTCCGCGGCCTCTACTTTGTCACCTCCTATATAAGTAATTATGCATAAAAATAGAAAATAAAAAAAAATTTTGTGTACTGCATGAGTTACTTAATATTGTAAAATAAAATAAAATTTTCTATCTAATAAAATAAGAGAGAAAAAAATTATAAAAAATAGTCATTTATTTGACCAAAAAATTGGAACATCGCCTTAAATTAGTTAATATAGTTCTCACTCTTATTAGGTGATTTATTATTATTATTTAATTTATTTTAGAATATCAACGCCCATCCATTATCTGCAGAAGAACGTGGTTGTATCGAAGACCCCTATGAATACGCGCTAGAAAAAATTGCCGAAGTGCAAAAGACTATAACAGACGCATTCAATCAGTCACGCGATACACTCAACGAGTACGTGCGAATAATAAACAAACAAATAAACGATGCCATTGAAAAAGTTACGATGAAATTAGACATCATTATCACTGAGGCCAACAATAAAATAGAAGAACTTCGAAAACAGGCTGAAGAAGCTGGAGTCAACATTGCCGATTGCATCGACACGGATCAGCTATCGAAATTGCTCGACTCATTAATTGAAAATGAGAAAACCTGCGTTACTGGCGAAGTAGATAAAGTATATGCGATTATTACAGAGACAATGGAAATCATTGATAATACCACTGTCACTGCTGGTGCCTTACCAGCTAAAGTAGAAGCTTGTATGAAAAATTCTGGTACTCCTTTGTGTCTCGAAGATGTGGCTTCGCTGGCTTCGGGATTGCTGACGATTCCTGGTCAGGTTGCTAAGAAAGTGACTCAGGTCTCTGAATTTCTAACTGAACTTAAAGCAAGATTGGAATATTGTGCTAGTCTCCAAGTTATAAAAGCTAGAAAAGATAGTTTAGCAATTGTTGGAGATGTTTCCAAATGCTCAACTTGTAAAATTGCTCCCGAATTATGGCTTTAAAATGTAATATCTATGAATTTTTTTCTTATTTTTATTTAATAAATTATACTATACTATAACTGCGCAATTATTTAGTAGGTTTTTAAGTATATAAGAAAAAAATAGTCGGAATCGATTCAGGAAAGGTCAAAACGTATATTTCCGTTAAAATCTCGCGATCGAAATGTTTCATGATTACAATACTTACTTAAACTGCGTATAAGAAAGTAAAAATTGAATTGAAAAATGAGTGAATTTTTAAATTTTATCGATTTTTAAGCATACTAGAAATGATATTTAGAAAGAAAATATAATGACATATCAAATTTTTTTATAACAATAAGAGTTATTTCGTAGCCCATAGATACGTTTAATTGCGATAAACATATTCAGAATCATTGTAATACAAGTTTTAAACTATTCACAAATATTTTACAATTTTTAGCAGCTAGCCAATGGTTTTATTTAGTTTTCCATAGCAACGCTTGTACTACAATCAAAAATCGGGCACAAATCGTATAAAATGACTAGAGTAAACAAGCATTTTATACGATTTTTTTAAATCAAAGATTTTCTTGCCAGACATACAGATCTTAAGTTTTAAACTACATTTATAAATATATATATATATATATATATATATATATATATATATATATATATATATATATATATATATATATAGATATATATATATATATATATATATATATATATATATATATATATATAAGGCACCAGTAGTGACAGTGGTATTATCAATGATTTCCATTGACTCTGTAATAATCGCATATACTTTATCTACTTCGCCAGTAACGCAGGTTTTCTCATTTTCAATTAATGAGTTTATATTCTAAAATAAATATATATAAAATAATTATCTAGTATATATGACTTATAAGTATCATTTTGTAATAATTAAAGATTATTTTCTATTAATAAATGATACTATTTTGATTAATATACACGATTAGCACTGATAGCAAAAACAGTATTATGATAATACGCATGTTTCAGAAATCATTTTAAAACTGTTTTGTGAATTAGAATGACATGGTTCCACTTAATCTTTAGAAGCCGTACAGTTTTTTCGTACCTGGTAACTTAAATTTCAAAGTGTCACCTTAAAAAGAAACCTTATATTATCAATTTTTTTTTCTACTTAAGTGCATAATAATTTATTAACACTTGCACTGTCAAGATGTACATTTTAAGTTGTGATGGTGAAATAAAGTCGTATAGTGATGAACAAACGTTTGGTTGGTGGTGCAAAGATATTGAAATTGAAGGTCAGTTAGCCTGTTATTTTGAAAAGTTATATTTGTTCCATTGTAAGGAAAAATAGTGGAGTTTTGGGTTAAAAAAAAATTATCTTGAATTTTTTGTTCTTTTATTATCACCGATAAAAATATCAAAATATTATAAAGTTCATTCGACACAAAATCTTGTTTTTATCAAATTTATAATCAACTCAAGATTATTATATTCTGAGCAAGTTTATAAATTTATAAAATTTTGAATTGCATATCAAATTTATGGAATCTATAAAATATATCGGACTGAATTCTTCCTTTTAGCAATAAAGTATTCTTAAATATGTATTTATTATAGAATAACAAGTTTTTTAAAAGCATTTAGATTCTCCGTACGGAATTGTATATTTGCTCCGACTTGCAGCATAAATTTGGCTTGCTATACATTGTAACGTTAGCACCACCACATCGTAAATGAACTGTGTATTCTTAATAGAAAACTATCAAACACAACGCATAGAATTGCAACAAGTTCGAAGTGTGGATTGTCCAAATGTGTCTCACGAGATTTCTGCGAAGTGTAACGATTGCAGCAACCTATACGGTTTTACACCAATAACAGACAAGCTTACAGAGCTAGTAAATATAAATGACCTGACCTACCAGCAACTACTATTGGCTATTGTCAACCCAACGAAATGGAATGAAAAATATAAACAACAACAACAAGAAGAAAACAATAATTATTGTAAATATATATATATATATATATATATATATATATATATATATATATATATATATATATATATATATATATATATATATATACATATATATATATATATATATATATATATATATATATATATATATATATATATATATATATATATATATATATAACGTACACAAATACAAATAAAATACCTTGTCTCTCCAAATGTTGAATTTTGTTAATACTCATTAAATTCGTTAAAAATATTTTATAAAATATCTAATAGAATCATTTATTATTAACTTTTTATTCTTATACGTTGTTAATAAAGCAATTATTGTCAGTTTTGTTTTATGTAAAATTGTGTATTTTTTTATAGTTACAATTAAAAAGAGAGCTAAAAGACAAACTAATACCACTGGGCAAAATATTTTACCACAGGAATCAATTTTTAAAATGTCCTGTAAAGGAGCTCATAAAAACTTGAGGTTTTATAAAAATGAACCAATTTTTAAATTACAATCTCGGATAAATAATATCCTTAAAGTAGTAAAAGAAGATATACTAGAAATGCAGATAATTTTATCTAAAATTAAACTGAGTGACCAGGTAATTATTTAGACTTTAAATTTTTAAAATTGTTTTTTCAACTCTTAATAACCTGAATAAATTACAAGACCAATTAAAATTATGGATACAAAATTAAAACGCGTCCATTTTATATTTATTTTGGATTTTTATAGCATATTTGTCGTTTATTAATTACTTAAAGCAAAATCGCATACTACTACTGTAGTTTCCGTAGTTTTCCCAAAAACGTACAGAACCAATAGAAAACAAAATAAAATCTTTTAATTTCGTGATTTTTGTATGGCATCCTTACTCAAATACTTAGTGCAAAAGCGAATTTCACCACTATGGCTAGAACCAAATATATAATTATAGCCCTAAACTATAAACTTATAAGCTGTACGCAAATAATAATAAATTATTTAACAATAATTTTCAAAACAATAACCCAGATTAGATGATTTATAGCTAATATAAGACCCTAAGCTTGTTTAGTTAATATGTCAAACAGGCCCTGCATAAAATTAGTTAACAACAAATATTTTTTAGAATAAATAACGTAAGATTCATCGGATCAGTAGTACCATCTGTAAATAAAGCCTCAGATAACCTACATATCTGGTAGATAGTTTAATTATTTACATGCAGATTCTGTCTGATAGCTTAACTGTAGTTGGAAATACCGGGACTTAATGAAATAATTTTGTATGCTTTGCAGGAAGACGATATGCAAATAAATAATATAACTGTTGATACAATTCGATTGACTAAGGACATATGGACTGTAAAATATCTAGACAATTTACTGCTTTTATTAAATGAAGATATTATTCAAGGATCTATAGAAAAGTTAAACTTGTATACATCCGGAAATCAATCACCAAATGATTATAATTATATTGTGTAGTAATTATCCTGAAGTAATGCAATTTTATAATTTCATATTATGTTATGAAAAGTATTATATATTTTATTAATATCTTTTGCTGTTGTCTTTTTGTAAAATTTGAGGCAATAATTAAATTATGGTTCCGTAATGAACTAACTATAGTGTAATAAGGAAAGGTAGAAAAAAAATCTTTGTTACCCTATAATTTCAAAATATATCTGCAATGTCTTATATCCCTATATATTTACTTTCTTATACGTAATATTAGTAAGTATTGCAATCATAAAAAATTTCGATCTCGAGATTTTAACGGAAATAGACGTTTTGACCTTCCTTGATCGATTCCAACTATTTTCGGAATGACGTCCGTCTGTGTATGTGCGTGTGTGTTTGTATGTAAGCGCTCTACAGCCCAAACGGCTGGAGGGAAAATTCTGAAATTTTATACTTAAGATTTGTATGTGCCTGGAAAGAAATCCTCCTAATTTTGAAAACAATATTCCGACCGGAAGTTCATGTTTACTCTAGTCATTTTTTGCAGTTTCTGCAATTACTTAAAAATAGTTGCAGTTACAGAAAGATTGTTACAATAAAAATTATAGACATCAGCATTTTGTACAACTTTTATTTGAAACTTTTTTTCACAAACGATACCGGAAACAAGAAAATGGCTCTTGAAATTTTTTCTTATTATATTTATTTTTACATAAATAGTATCATCTGCGCCTGTCAATTGCTTATCAAAAAGAAACAAAACAGACTTAAATAATTTGAAGTTTGTCATTTTATATTTATTCTAAGAAATATATTTAGTGTAAAAGTGTTCCAAACGTAAGAACAAATATTATAAATTAGAAAAATAATGAAACTACGATGTGGTTTAACCCAAATGCGTATAAGAAAGTTCGGTGCATGACACTGCAGATGTATGTTTGGGTAGAAAAAATACTAAAATATATATTTTATGCATCCAAGAAAATATAATTATTCATTACTATACTATATTAAAATGTATTATAGCTGGACGATTTTTAGTTTAAAACTTAAAACCAAATAAAATATTTATATATTTTTTACAAATCTTTAGAATGCGTTTTCATTAAATTTATTCGTGAAAAAGAAGTAAATTTATTAGGATGTATTTCATCTTCATATCAAACATATTTGACACGATTTATTAAATAAAATATTCCATACCTACTCAACAATATAAGTAAGACAAGTAAGAATTTCAATAGCATTTTTTTTTTAATTAGCACATTTTTTAGAACCATTTTATATATTGCAGAAACCGTATAAAATGGCTAGAATAAACTTGTACTTCCGGTTTGAATTTTTTTCGACGATAGAAGTTGTTAATGCCAAGTATATACAAATCTTAAGTTTCCTAATTTTACCTTCAACCATTTACGTTGTACCGCATTTAATCCCTCATACAGAGAGAGAGAGAGAGAGACGTCCTTCCAAAAATAGACAAACCCGATTCAGGGTAGGCTAAAAGACAAACACACATGCACGTATGCGCACACACAGACTATCGTCATTCTAAAAATGGTCAGATTTGATTTATATATACGTATATTTCCATTAAAATCTCTATATCGTTTTTCTTTCATGATTGCAATACTTACTTATTACACCATGTATGTAAAAACTGATGATCCAAATTAACAAGGTTTATTGATTAAAATATTCTGAAATATACAAGATTTTGTTACCATAACAACACATAGCCATGTATCAATAAACAAAAATGACGAAGAAAGGCGGAGCAGTACAGTTGCAATTAGAAATAGCTTCGGAAGAGGAATGGGACAAATTAGTTGAACGTCCTGGACTCATCGGTATCAAATCTAATTAAAACGCATTATTTAATCATATCTAATACAAATATATTATTTACAGTATGCGACGTTTATTCCGATTGGTGTGGACCATGCAGCGGTATGTCAGGCAACTTGCGGAAGATAAAATTAGAAATCGGCGGTGATATTTTAACTCTTGCTATGGTTAATAATTAAGTAGCCCAATCATATTTTTATTAATTTAAATATATTTTAGGCCAAATCTGATGAAATCCAATGTTTAGAAAGATTCAGAACTAAAAGTGAACCAACATGGATGTTTATTTCGGTATTTATAAATTTCAACGATTTTGCACTTACTTCAACATTTATAAAACAAAATTTTTATTATTTCATGCATTAACGTTATCGGTTTGATAATTTATAATTTGATTGTTTTAAATAAATAAAAGAATTTCAGGGTGGAAAAATGATACGTTTAATGTTCGGTGCAAATGCTCCACGTTTAGTAAGCATAATAACAGAAGAAATCGGTAAAGAAAAGAAGGCAATCGCCGACAAAGTACCTCGACAAGGTATCCGCTTTGACCAACTGACGGACGAAGAACAAGAACGTGCGGATGAAGTAGCAGCGATCAAGGCAGAAGTTGACCGCATTGAAAGAGAAGCCAAGGAAAGAGCAACAAATGAACGAAGAGATGAAGTCGTGAAAAATTTGATAGAATACATGGGCGAGTACAACTTCATTTTGACTTGGCCGCATGTTACCCATGAAAGCTTCTTACAGCTCATAGACTTAATAAAAGAAACTGAACTTGTTGTGCCTGCAAAACCTATAAAGGTATTTAATTGCTAAAACCATCGAATTTTCGTGAATTATTATTACGCAAATAAAAAAACTACGGGTGAGTGGCGGCACTCACAATTAAAGATGTGTAAACATCAGTGTTTTTTTATTCAGGCGCGCGCAAAAATGTTTACACATCAAGTTAATTCACAATTAATTTGATGAAGTAATCTATATTATATAATAATTTAACGCAAACTCTCATTATGTATTTCGAATATCTACTACACTGGCAAATAGGTGCATGCTTTATGAAATAAAAATGTTGAATTTACCTATTTCTAGATACAATTAGTTGAGGAAAACATCGGCGAAATGTTGTACTTTTATCAATGGTATATATCAGACGACGCAAAAGAAGAATGGTTAAAAGATGAAGTAACTGTGTTACTTTTGCAAGGTATGATGTTAGAAGCAGGAGAAAACGTTATAGATATATTGAGAAGCAAAATTTATGGACAGCTTATGGAGCCGCCAGGGGATGAAGAATGTATAGCAGAAAAGCTAACCACAGTCATAGAAAAAGATGTGATAAGTGAAGAATCTGAAGAAGATGAAGGAGAAGAGGACATAGATTCAGTACTTGCTTTAGAAGAATCTGAAGGAGAACCTGAAAAACGAGATGCTCTAATCCCCGGAATTTTTATACCTGATTGTGAAGAAACCAAAGTGATTTGTATGCGGATTTTGTTCCCGCTTGTAACTATAAAGTACGATTTGCCAGAACCAGAACCGATTCCGCCCCATTTGATTATTGCATATGATGCGTTTAAGAGAAACGAAATATTGCAATTGGCAGCAGAATACCCAGTGGAAACCATGAATTTTGGATTCTTTACCAGTACTGATATAGACACAGCTACATTGATTTGCAAAACTGCGGAACAGTTTGAGAAAATTGCTGTTCCACCTCCGTAAGTATTTTGTTCAATCTGGCACTTAAGTACTAATTTTTGTGCGTATAGTGGTTCTTCATTGGAAAATATGCCTCATTATCCTATATTCTCGATTTAATGAACTTGTTAACAAATAGTATCCGGTATTACTAAATATCCATAAAATAACAAAAAAACAATAACCCTAGCTATATATATATATATATATATATATATATATATATATATATATATATATATATATATATATATATATATATATATATATATATATATATATATATATATATATATATATATATATATATATATATATATATATATATATATATATATATATATATATATATATATATATATATATATATATATATATATATATATATATATATATATATATATATATATATATATATATATATATATATATATATATATATATATATATATATATATATATATATATATATATATATATATATATATATATATATATATATATATATATATATATATATATATATATATATATATATATATATATATATATATATATATATATATATATATATATATATATATATATATTATATATATATATATATATATATATATATATATATATATATATATATATATATATATATATATATATATATATATATATATATATATATATATATATATATATATATATATATATATATATATATATATATATATATATATATATATATATATATATATATATATATATATATATATATATATATATATATATATATATATATATATATATATATATATATATATATATATATATATATATATATATATATATATATATATATATATATATATATATATATATATATATATATATATATATATATATATATATATATATATATATATATATATATATATATATATATATATATATATATATATATACATATTACATATCATGCAGGCACAGTAATAAATTCTGAAAAGAAAAAACTTATAAATTTTGTTTAGATTTCTATTCCAAATGTAATTTTTCTTACAGAAATGCCAAATTGATTGTTCAAGTATCAAAGAAAAAGAGCGAACCCTTATTATCATACTCAGTATTAGGTCCATCGTATGTAAGTGCAAATTGCGTCATCGGTGAGAAAGAGTGTGCCGTGCTATTCCCAGAAGGATATGATGAACCTGAACCGGAAGTAATCGAGGAAGAAGTACAGAAAAAGCCCAAGAAACGTGGTCGAGGTTCAAAAGCATCGGCTACGAGTGCTACTGCCTCCAAAACATCGCAAGAGAGCGAAGGCGCTCGGCTTTCACAAGGGTTAGATGAGATGGAAGAGGAAGGTGAAGGTGAAGAGGGTGAGGGGCTCGATGAATTGGAACCAATGCCTGATGATTTTGTTGATGCGGGTGGATTACAAGATTACATGGAGATTAATCAACCCGGCGCTCCCGGAGAAGCTCCTGCCCCCGTAGTTGCTCCGCCCCCCGTAGTTGCTCCTGTTCCGGTTGAGGCACCTGCAACTGCTGAGCAAGCCCCTGCGCCAGTTGAGGCCGCTCCAGTTGTGGCCCCTCCAGTTGAGGCCCCTCCAGCTGAGGCTCCTCCAGCTGAGGCCCCTCCAGCTGAGGACCCTGCAGCTGATAAGGCTACTTCACCGATGGAGGAAGGCGAAGAAGGATAAAATTAACGAAAATTTTAAATTATAGTTATAATTCCTTCTTCAAACACGATAATGATTAAAGAAAGAGCAGCAATAAAAAGCAGGATAAGCACAACTACTTTCTATGTTTTGGGTTATAATAAAAAAAACTAGAAATCTTTGGAGGAAAATCTATATAATTTATTATACGAAATACTTTTCACATCATTCTTAATTGTATCTGCATAGAAAAAAATTATGTAAAACGTACTTTAGGCCCGTTTTGCACTTCTACTTTCTTGTATTAAATTAAGATATTTGCTAAATATTCCAATATAAGAATTAATGGAATGTGTCTCAACTAGAACTTGTTTACCTATATTAATATTTCCATAATAGTGATATACTAAATTTGATATAAGCACGAACCTACTTCCAAATTTACCACAAGAAAGTATAAATATCAACAGGCCTTATACGCTGTAACATTCATTCGAAATGTAGTTTATACAATAAAATTTACAATATATCACAGTCAATAATCTATATGCTAATTAATATAATGGAAATATTTAAGACCATTTTTTGTAGAAAATTTATTAAATCGTAGCATGATGGTATATAAGTTTCGGGTATAATATTGGCATAATTTCTATTGTGTAGAGATAATCAATAAACAAAAATATGCATTAACACTATTTTGATATTGCTTTCGTTATAATTAATTCACTGCTTGTTTACCAAGCTTACACAAAATACTTGATATTCATTGTGCTTCGTAGTATGGAATGTGTCTTCTTCAGTGTCAATATACGTGGTCGTTTTAATATACCTTAGCAAACCGTCTGTGTGGTATGGTCTCGAGAATGCTCGCAATACGAAGTACTCTTCGAGTACCATTGTGTGTAGTCACTTGATTCACAAAAAGGTCTTACATCAGCGATCAAATAACATGTGAGTGTGTTTCTGAGTAGAAGTACTTATTTTGAGATACACTTGTAAGCAATGTACCACTTTACTAGTAAATCAATCTTTTTCTGCCGGTTCGTGTATTTTGCAAAATTTATAAATCTACATACCCAAATATATTATCAGCTAATTATAATTAATATGTATAATTCCATACAGCGTTATTTGTATATAAATATATTCTCTTAAAACATTAATAAATTTGCCGTAAATAGTTTTCAAGAAAATTTATATATGTAAAGCAATAATAATTTGAATTCATCAAATTTTTGCATATTTTTTAATTATTAATAATATTGAGAATCTGTGGTGCAATTTATTGAAAATAATTAAAAATAGCTTTATTTATAATAACATCTGTATACCATATTCCAGTTTCATGTAATAGTTATAGTATGATTACTCAATCATACAACAATTAGAGTGTAATAAACATGTATACAGGGTGTAACAGCGAAACGAGCTACCTCGAATAACTTCTATGTTATTAAAGATACAATAAAATAGTATAAGACAATCTTATGCAGGACCAAGGGGGACATCCAACTATGAAAGAAAATATTTTTTTATACCAGGGTTCTCAAGCAACAACACAAAGTTATATTTTTTCAAATGAAATGCTATATATTTTTTGGCCCATTCGATAGAGTTTTTTTTTCTGAATTCCACCATGTATTCGTTTTATACCCTTACATAATAAAAATATCCAGCAAATGCACGTAAAAGATGCGTGTGCTACCCTAACACCGGAAGAAATTAATAATGCTACTTCTGAATTAGTTTTGAAAAGATTTAAATTATGTTTAGAAATAGATGGAAATCAGATAGAACACTATTTAAAAAGGTAATAACAAATAATTTCATCTATTTAATTCATGTTTCGTTGTATTTAAGCTCAATTGTTTTTCATAGCCTGCTGAAAAATAACTATAAAAACAAAATTTATTTATTTTTCAGTCGCATTTTTCTCAATATTTAATTATGTAAGGGTATAAAGTGAATACATGGTGGAATTCAGAAAAAAATACTCTATCGAATGGGCCTAAAAAAATATATAGCATCTCATTTGAAATAATATAACTTTGTGTTGTTGTTTGAGAACCACTGGTTTAAAAAAATATTTTCTTTCATAGTTGGATGTCCCCCTTGGTCCTGCATAAAATTGTCTTATACTATTTTATTGTATCTTTAATAACATAAAAGTTATTCGAGGTAGCTCGTTTCGCTGTTACACCCTGTATAAATAAGTCAGAAAAGTTAAGTCAAGTGTTGACCAGCCGTCTATTTGATATTCCGTCAAGGATAAAATTTGGCACATTTTTTTATCCTTAACTGATTATCATATTAAGCGGTTTGGTAATGTTTCACGCATTTCTGCTAATATTTATACTAATCATTACTTAGTCACGACGAAGCAGCACCAATACAAAAGTAGATAGAAGATGAATTATGTCAATATTATACCTAAAATAACAATTAGATATGATAATTCGTACATTTTGAGTGTTGTTTGGAAATGTTTACACTTTTTATGGAATATAAACGAATTTTCATAACGGCCTTCTAGTGCATATCTGAGCTATGAGTTATTATAGTTTTTAAAAAATGGTCTTGCTATCATCAAACTCTACAAATTGTTTAAAATTGACGATTTTACTATAAAATATTAGCTTTCGTACAAGAATAAAATTGGTTACATACTACTTAAGATTACTGGTTTCACTGGTTTTCTTTATCAATTTCAAATTAATATAACAATATCTTTACTAATTATATAATAATAGGTTAAATAAGTTTATTTATTTTATAGTGAAATATAACATTGAATGGCGGCAAATCTAATGAGTATATTATATATATATATGCATATATAACTATATTTTAGAACGTAATGTAATATGTTAACGAGAAATAATTCTATATTAAACAAATTAATTTAGTAAATAAACAACAATTAGAATTAAGATTAGATTGAAAAGTGTTCCATTGCCATGCATAGATTTTGACATAGAATCAACGGTCTACCCAGCTGCCAAATGTTGAATTGACGGGGCGGTTTTAATTAATTGTTTCTACGCTTATATTTACTAAATAATATCTATGGAATATTATTTAAAATAAAAACTTTAGTTAAGTTTATGGCCATGAATTGACTTTCAGTAAAAATAAATCATACGATAAATAAATTGAATGTTCCTAGATATTTAAAATGCGGATGAAAATTTAAATGTTGTAACCGGGCACTGAAACAAAACCAAACTTATCAATACTAGAACAACTATTTCAAAGTTGAATTCATATTATTACAATCTGTAACAATCATATTATTACATGAGATGTGCGTGAGTACAGATGTTTTGTTTTCTAAATGAGCGGCGGAACTAGGCGCAACACGTTCAACAGTCTGCATAGCAACGGGTTGCAGCTGATGCAAATCAGGCTCGCGCGAATGTAGCAACCCCTTATTGTGTTCGGATTGTAATGAGGATGAACTCGCACTGGAAGTCTGCAACGCTTCGGTTGTGTCACGATATTTACAACTAGTTAACAAATGTCTCCGTAGATTGCGCGCCTGTCGCAGCATTGCGCCGCATAACGGACAGGAGCCTGGTTGGTCTGATGCACTTTTCACTTTTGGCATTGTTGTTGCTATCGTATTTGTGGAGGCGGACACTTGGGTTATATTATGGATAGGTAAATGCGCGGTGCTAACCATCAATTGATCTGGTGATGTTATTATACGACTTGAAGCGGATACGTTTGAGAATGTTAGGTCTGATTCGTTCCAAACTTCTGTAGCTGTAATCATATTTGTATATCTGAAGTGTATTTGGCCATGACCACAGTGAATGAATTGTTAAATTTAAATCATTTTTATATTTACATGTATCATTTGTTGTACTATTATTTTGGTCCACTTTCCTATGGGTATCTGAGAGAGTCATTACTTCACCATGTTCATTAACTGTAACACTTTGTTGATCAACGGGACTGTTTTCCGCAGTTTCTACAATATCCTGTCGAGGCCATTTCGATCGAGAACTAGTAGAAGTTTTTCGTTTCATTCGCTTTCTACGACGCAACGGTGAAAACGAATTTATCACATCTCTAGTCAATGCATCATGTGTACCCGTATTTGTTTGACTAATTTCGTCACTTTTCTAAAATGCGATCACATTTAAAGCAAACAAAATTATGTGATACAAATGAAAGGTTCAAAAGCCAAATAGTATAAGTATTAGAAATATATACGCATCATATATAGTCAGCGATTCTTTAGTTTAGCAAAATGACACGAGATGTGTCGGAAAGATTCCGAATCGAAAATTGAAAATATATAAACATAAGTATAGTCGGATTCACGGAACTTGAACATTTTTTTGGCATGAATCACCCACTTCGTTTATACAATACTTTTAAATGGAGCAGATTTAAATAAAATCAAGGAACAGTTCAATTCTATTTTTCTCTTCTTCAAATAACGCCAAACTACTCAAAATCATGCTTTTGGCCTATTTTAACAATGTGAAACAATAATGTGACATGAAAACAATAATATACGAAGTATGACGAAATATGATGGAATATAAACGTGGTTGCGTTTGTTGTTATTAATACAGCAGCTGCGTTAAATAAAAATGTACGTCTATAAGCTTTAAACGGCACTATCGCACATATTATAAAAGACATCTACATTATTTTTATGTCGTTACTTATATCTGACTAAGGAATGTTAAGAATGTTCAAGTCCCGTGAATCCTACTATATGTATATGTTATTATATATCGGTATATGTCGGTATATATCGGTATACGTCGGAATATGTCGGAATATATCACTATATGTCGGTATGTATGTAATAAAAAGCTCAAGAAGTTAAATATACTCCAATTAAAGAATTAAATTCAAGAAAATATATTCAAATTAGAAATTAAAATATTATACATATAAATCATGCCTATTCCTATGAATGGGGTGGTAAAAAACCCTTTACATTCTTTCACATCTTGACAAGCTTTCGTCATTTAACCTTACAAATTTCTTTCACTTGAAACACGCTCGTGTATTCCGCTTGCTTATAACTTATCTTTCACGTAATTAAGCAAGTATGCGTATTTCAATCGCAAGTGTAATGATAATATGAATATTGTCGGAAACAACATATATCCAGTTGTTTATTGCTAACACAAATACTACTTTGCTTCTGTGCCCCTCTAGTATTAGAATCAACTTACTGCAATATCAATGACAGCTTTAATTGTTTGCTGCAACGTGTTTTGATGCGAATCGTTATTGGAGGCGGGAGCTAAGCCTTGTATGTTTAAACAATGCGCTGCTTGCAACAGTGAGGGTAGTTGATTTGGATCAACGCTCACTTCGCCGCGATACACAAACTCCAGTATCGCTTCTAAATCAGAGGCAGTCACTCCTGCTAACATTACTACCGGATGCTTGCATGGTGTACTCTAAGAGGCACCACGTATCTATGAATGTTCATACAAACATCCTAAATATAACCAATCCATTTCTATCTGTTGTATGTACAAAGGTATCATGGTAACACGGTTGCCATTTACTCATACCGAACAACTATTTACAATATTTTTGTAATATCAATAATAAAAATTGTTTTAAAATTTATTTTACCTTATAAAACAACTACTTAGTTACGGCGAAGCTAATTAAGATAACAAATCAAACTAAAGTTAGATTTATCTGAAATTAAAGTAAACTAAAAATAATGTTGAATAAGAGTAGAAATTAAAATTTGATGAGCTAGCAACCCTGTTAAAACACTTTGTTTAACTTACAACCTATACAGAATAATGTATAAACACAATAAGAAATAAATAGAAATGAATTGAGTATTCTTAGTAAAGCAATGTGTTACCTTTAATAAATCGAGCAGGAATGGACTGGCAGCACATAGAACAATTTTGTGAGCTGGAAAACATCTACCGCCAGCTGCCAGTGTCACATCTACTAAATCGCCGTGACATCTTAGTAATTGTACGGCAGACACGAGCGAAGTCCCAAAATCGCCCCATGTCAAGCTATACAACTGATTTGTCGACATCTTCTGAGAATGTGTAACCTACATGAAATCGCATACATAATCAAGACAATTCTAAGCACATCATAACAATTACATCATCTGATTGTTCATAGCAAAGTGTACTTACTTAAATTGTTGAAATGATATAAGTTAACAAGTCTTTTTTCTAACTTTTCATTTGATTTGACAACTATTCAAAATCTTTACACTGAACAGAATGACAATTGTAAAACTTTAATTTTCCTTGACTAGGTGGCGTTAGCCATAACTTACAGTGTTGCCAGATCTATCACTTTTCATTGGTGATGCAACAAAAGAGCGAAAGTCCAAAACAGTAAATACTCAAATAGCCAATAACTCATAATCATAAAAAAATCTACACAATTAAGTACCACTTCTGATTTGTCAATTGTAAATTCTAAATTTGATAAAAAACTTAAATATCATTTTTTATAATATTTCCGTTAAATTTATGAGCTCTTTTTACTTTCTTATACGCAGTATAAGTAAGTATTGTAACCATGAAAAATTTCGATCTCGAGATTTTAACGGAAATATACGTTTTGACCTTCCCTGAATCGATTCCAACTATTTTTGGAATGACGTCCGTCTGTGTGTGTGTGTATGTGAGCGCTCTACAGCCCAAATGGCTAAAGGGAAAATTATGAAATTTTAAACTTAAGATTTGTATGTGTCTGGCAAGAAAACAATATTCCGACCGGAAGTGCATGTTTACTCTAGTCATATTTTGCAGTTTCTGCAATTACTCAAAAATGGTTACAGTTACAGAAAAATTTCATGAACAAAAATTAAAGGTATTTATATTTAGCACCACTTTTGTTTGAATTTTTTTCCAAAAGAAGTACTGGTTTCAAAATAAATTTCTGCTTATTATATAAATTTTTACATAAATCGTATCATCTGCGCCAGTCAATTGTTTAACAAAATAGACTTAAATAATTTGAAGTTTGACATTTAATATTTATTCTAAGAAATGTATTTAGTGTAAAAGCGATCTAAAGGTTAGAACAAATATTATAAATTAGAAAAATAATGAAACTACGATATGGTTTAACCCAAATGCGTATAAGAAAGTTCGGTGCATGACACTGCAGATGTTTTAAAATTAAATTTCGTAAAATAAAATAAAAAACCAATTCCGAATAGAAATACAAAAGTAGAGCGTACCTTGTTTTTGTACCTCCATGTTGATACATACCCAGTCAACATTTAATCCTTGATTTAGTCGAATGTAACATCTAGTCATAACAGAGACATAACAAGCCTCTACTACAAAATATAAACAGTACATGTAACTAAATGTTTACTGGGTATCTATTAATAAATACCATAATAAAATAAATGTTAAATATTTATTTCAAATAAAATTTATTACATTCATGCAATTTAAACTTTCATTAATATAAATTATATCTGTAAACATAACCAAATTAAGAATAAACCAGATTTCCATATAAATAAATTGTAAATAAAATATATAATATTGTAAATATTTGAACCAATAAAAAGTATTAAAAAATTCGTTAAAAATATCACAGAATTGTTAATAGAAAACCAAACTTAAGAGTTTAGAACATATTTAGCGATTTGTTTAAAAGTGCTATTCATTTGTTCAATTAGCGTTTCATTTAGATAAAGCGGTGCTGGTTTGTGCCTGCTTAACAAATGAAGCGCATAATATTGCCTCCAATCAGTCCAGTTATTTGTGGCGTACAATTCGTTTAATAAATTATGCACGCCAAATAAATCAGGTACTCTGTGCACTAATTGTGGCATCTTCTTCAAAATTTGTTCGGTGGGATACTGACCGGCGTTATAATACCAATTTCTAGGTATGTAACGCCGGTAACCATTTAGCCAAGCAATGAGAAATCGGGCATTTTTATGTGCTAATAATATCTACAAATAAAAAACAGTTACGATTATATTTGCAGTATATACACCATACGCTTAATGTTTATTAAAATTATGTTTGTTTGATACAAAATATAAATTTTCTCACTTAGCGAGTTTAAATTCAATTACCTGTGTACCGATATATTCGTTTTCTGGCCAACCAATGGCCATTTCGAAGTGTCGAAAACGATCGAGACATTTTAGAATCAAAACGTCGGTGTCTAAATAAATGCCCCCCCATTGTTGCAAAACTAGGATACGTGCGACATCAGTTGCGTGATAAATTGAGCTTATCGGTTGACCAAATACATGAGTTGGTTGTACCATATAATTAGTTGTTATTATAGGCGTTGTATTATTAATTTGGAGTATTTTATCCCAATTATCGCCATTGAAATTTAAATTATCGGAATGAATATATAGAACTGAGGGATTTTGATATTTTACACTAGATAGAATGCTTAGATATGTAGAAAAATCGAATGATCGTTTGCCAAATGTTATATAATGTATTATGTTTGGAATGATTTTTCTGTAATGACCGGTTACGTTATCGAAGTTATTGAATTCTTTCGGATATACAAAACTGCGGTGTGACCAATGTATTATTGTAGTTGTAAGGAGGAAAAAGAAAATTATAACGTATAGTAAAAATTTGTGACCGTATTTAAACATAATTTAATTCAAATTACTTAAAGACATAGTAATTAAGTAATTTACTATTCATGTTATTTTGACCATAAACTACGTGGCTCATTTTTCATTCTTGCTCCACCTCTATATAACCTCTATTTTAAGCACTATTACATTTTTATTAAACATTATGAGTTGAAGGTAAACTTGTTATTTTGCAGGTAATTAAATAAATCGTCATAAATATATTTGTAATATTAAAAATTACAATTTGCTTTTATTACGTATGGAAACTTTCGAGAGAAAGTTTCGAACGTTTACATTAGATTTATAACTTCAAAGATACATTTCTTGATCTAGATCTAAATAATAGGTACATTAAAGAAGGAAATCTGACTTTTTTGAACACTTTTTCATTTTTATACACAACTCTACACAAGCAAATAATCTAAAATTCCCATTTTTTTCATATTCCAAACTTAGTTCTCACGATGCAATAAAATTTATTGAAAAAAGATCCCAAATCCCACAGGGGAGCGCGCGCAACACACACGCACGCACATACATACAGAGAGAGAGAGAGAAACAGACAAGCGTCATTCCGAAAATAGTCTGTAGATAAAAGATTACATTACAAAACGAATATACTGTCTGATGTGCACGAAAAACCCTTTTTTTAATTAAATATTTGTCATTAAATAGTTAAGATTTAATAATATAATAAAAAGTATTGTTTAATTATTTATTTTCTATCTGATAAAAAATACAAAAAAAGAATTTGCTACTAGATTTTAATATAAATTCATTTTAAAAACATTACGCTTGAAGCGACTTGAAACTAAATCAGTGGTGGTATGTAAACATAAAGTAATTATTTAAAGCCGATTTACATTAAGCGTAACGTAACGTAACGTAAGCACGCAATGAGGTATATGACGTGCGTATATTTACAAACCGCCGATATTTGACAGACGTCAAATAAATGATTTATGTAATTTTTGAATTAAAAAATTTAACTAATTATGGCAACTGAAAGTGCTAAGAAAGACCTTCTTCCTCACCATATTCAACAAGAACTATGTACTACTCGCCCGTTATACAGACAAGGAAAAAAGCTTACTGCTGTTAAAGTATGATTTTAAATTATTTACATATTAAATTATTAAATAATTTCCTTACTATAGGTGTATACAATAAACAATGAATCTCAGCACATACTCCTATTTCAAGTGCCGAAAATTAATCTAGCAAATGAACTAAGAACATTGTGCGCGAAGTACGGTGATTTAAACAAATTCGAAATATTACAAAATTACAAAACTGAAATATTCACCGAATGTTATCATGCGCAATATCAAAGAATACAATCAGCAAGAATCGCAAAACGTCTCCTGGACAACAAATCATTTTTTGGCGAAGTGTTACACGTATGTTACGCACCTGAGTTTGAAAAAGTATCCGAAACGCGTGAAAAACTAAAACAAAGAGAAAAAGATGTCGTATCAAGACTAGAACCGGGCCCGTCTATATTAGATTATATCAATGTGAAACCGAATGAATTCAGTCAACAAAATCGTAAACGAAAAAACCCAGCTTTACCAATCACAGAGAAACGACTCAGACGCGAAGATAGTGATCTCATTTGGCAAGGCATCCCTGCCGAATTAGATCCACGAATTCAAACTTCTAGTAAACCGAACGATAATATTAAGAAACATTTTCAAATGATACGAAATGTTCCAAAGGGTCCTCAATATGGACCGAATATTTACCCTGATATTGCAAACTTTAAAATAAATACGCCACCACAAATACAGTATACCAAAAATGTACGAACTACTTTGTTGCCTACCACAGTTATAAAAAACTATCAACAGGACTATAACAAGAAAATTGTATTTAGAAATAAAAAAGATTAGCTAGAGTATAAATTTTACCACTGTCTATATTTTATATATGCTATGTACCATAAAATACATCACAATTCGATTGTAATTTAATTCATAATTATAGCATTCGTTCCCTTTGAAACTGTATTATTTATCATTTACGATTCAAATTTCATAATCACAAAACTCATGACGACACAAGTCTTATCAAATATTCTCCATCAAATAAATAAGAATATTTGTAAATGTCGCCACTCACCCGTATTTTTGTTTTCTTAATAGAAGCATGAATAGTTTAAGCTGCGTTTGATCAATGTGGCCAATGAAAGCATTGAGCTAATTACTTACTAATACAGTATCACCAATCGTATAGAGTAGAAAACAATAGATATCGCATCTTTCTTTCGTCAACGCACAATTTAAAACATCTGCACTGTCATTCACCGAACTTTCTTATACGCATTTGGGTTAAACCACATTGTAGTTTCATTATTTTTCTAATTTATAATATTTGTTTTAACCTTTAGATCGCTTTTACACTACATGTAGTTCTTAGAATAAATATTTAATGTCAAACTTCAAATTATTTAAGTCTATTTTGTTAAACAATTGACAGGCGCAGATGATACGATTTATGTAAAAATATATATAATAAACAGAAATTTATTTTGAAACCAGTACTCTTTTTGGAAAAAAAATTCAAACAAAAGTTGTGCTTTAATTTTTGTTCATGAAATTTTTCTGTAACTGTAACCATTTTTGAGTAATTGCAGAAACTGCAAAAAATGATAGAGTAAACAGGCACTTCCGCTTTGAATATTTTTTTCAAAAATAGGATGTGCTCACCCCAGGCATATGCAATTCTTAAGTTTAAAGTTTCATAATTTTAACTTCAACCGTTTAAGCTGTAGAGAACATACACACACACAGACAGACGTCATTCCAAAAATAGTCGGAATCTATTCAGAGAAGGTCAAAACGTACATTTCCGTTAAAATCTCGAGATCGAAATTTTTCATGATTACATTACTTATACTGCGTATAAGAAAGTAAAAATTCATATCTTTAAGTAATAAAATCGAAAGTTTACCACCAATAAAATGAAGAAATTGATAAGAAAATGAGTTGTATGTTGAGTATCTGTTATGAAATAATATTTTAGGATATTTAAATTGTGTAGACCGAATATTTATTCCTTCTTAACATATTTTACGTGTACAAACGATTTAGCAGAGTAAAAAAATATTTTTTATAATTCAAATTTGACTTAAAATTAAATTTAAAATAAAACATATAGTATAAAATACTGGTAGTTATATAATTGTTTTTACATAACTTCTCATCCAAAATAATGATAATTTAAATGATTAAAATTTAAAAAAATAGTAAGACTTCATTATTAAAATAAATCTGTAAAATATACAAATGAAAATACACATAAAACCGCTAATTAATGTTTTAAAATTTTATTTTAAATGAGATTATGTTTCAATTTAAGTGAATCGAAAAAAATAAATATACTAATTAACCGATAATTCGTTTGCTAGTATTACAAACTCATTAAAACGTATGTAATACTGTTCTTATTAATTTTCTAATTTAAGTTAATTAAGACATAAACCTGTTATAATAAAAATTAATTAATAATTAAAGAACTTACTACTAAACACAAATTAAATCCCAATTATCCATACAGAATGAGGTATTAACAATACTACTGATTGCTTACGTATTTACTGGCAGTATATTAACATCTGGATGTGTACAAATAAAATAGCAATTGTAAAAATATATTGTTGTATTGTTGTTCAAACAAAACATTTGGTATTAACCAGGCATTTCGTTCAAATTTGTTCTCACTAGTCAAAACTACAATTTAAAGAAGTTACATTACAAAAGTTCTTTAGTCTAAACTAAACAAGAATTACACCACTGTTTCTTGCGCAAGAAGTTGCAACAAGTATTACGTAGTGTAAAACAGCAAATGTTACTATTTACAATATGTAGTAATTGCTGCAACTTCATGCGCAAGAAAAATTACTGCAATTCTTGCATCAACTAAAAGAGACTATTTTCATTTGTATGCAAATTTACATAAGTTTCCATCAACCATTTTGATTTATTGTCAAATGTAGAAAATATACAAACTTTCTTTGCATTGTATTAAAGGCAACATAGTTCTTGAATTTGACACCAGGACGGCGTATCAATTATTTTACTAAAGTTAAATTAGTTCTGAATGTAATAACTAACGTAAAATATTTATTAAACAGTTCTAATATGATATAAACTTATGTTTGATTTCCCTGCTTGATTTATAGTTTTAACTAGTTAAAACTAATTTAGTCCGAATTTCATATTAATCTGTAACGCATCTATAACATATGTATCTATAGAATAACTCCAGTCAATTCTTTATTTATTAATGCATAATGAATAATCATTATTCAGTTGTAAAGAATGTGTAAAACAGTCGTTTTTTTTTTTTCTAAGTTTAGAATAGGCCTAATTGTAATTAAAATTGTTTAGAATAAATGCACTTTCTCAATTAATTCATAAAAAGATAAAAATAAATTAATATTCATTTGAAAAGAGAGCCTATTTAATATAAAATTGATTATTAGAATTGTACAATTAAATGTCAAATCAAGATTGAGTTCGAATTCATTTTAAATCATATAAACGTAGTGATTTTCGAATCGGCAGTAACAGCTGTATTTAATACTGCAACTAAAGGATGATTGACAATGGATATGAAAGAAATTTGAATTGGTTTAATGTAGAATAAACTTACAATTCATTTTGTACCTGAGGATTAAATGAATACAATTTAAAATAAACTCGACTCCATTTCTAGATATGACGCTATTAAAATATAAATATAACAAGTGGAAAATATAAAATTTAAAACCTGAATTGATCAATGGATGTGGTAGTGTTTATAATTGAAAGAAATGTATTCTTTCTCTCTTTTACTCGCGCTGTATCTATTTCTACGAATACAATAATATGAATCAGTCTGTGCGGGACTCGATACATTACATTCCCCCTCCCCTTGCCGCTGATCACCTCAAGGCTCGAAGATCGGAATGGTTTCGAGTTTATCCTGCTGTTCCTGAGTCTCTGTACCAGCAACGATCATTGTGTGACTGTATCCCATACAGACCGACAATACCTTTACGCCTTCCAGTTTCGTCACTTCTTTCGGTACAGATGTTGATTTTGTAAATTCTCCCAAACCCTAAACAGAAGATATGCCAATCATAAGTTTGCGACAATTTAAAAACGAGTTAGTGACGGCACTCATGATGGTATCGATAAATAAAAAATATACTTAAAAAAATAATTACCAATTCGCCATAAGTTGGTGAACAACCCCACGCAATGACGCTATCATCTGCAGAGAGCACGATACTGGTGAAACCAGTTGCGATTTGTTTGATATCCCACCCGGCGAGATCTTGCACTGGTTTCGGATACATATTTGCTTCACCTGTACGTTTTGTTTGGCCAAATAAGAACAAACCACCTACACGCAAAATTAATGTATCTAAATCATCTCATTTCATGTTCATTTATTGTCATAATCATAATATTGTATTCACACATATTTCAATCCAATTTAGAATTAATATCTCGTTAATTTACCTATATCAGTAACGGCCATACTGTAACTGCTACCGCAATGTACACTGCGAACACCACGACTTTGACTGTCGAAATACTTGATGAGACGCGGTACTAATTCATCTTTTGGTTCAGCGTGACCCAAACGCCCGAACCCGCCGAAACCCCAAGAGAAGCATCGTTTAGCCGAATCTATAGCCACCTATTTTAAATAATACAAACATAAATTCGAAAGTACACAACAAACACAAAATTATAATTTCTTGCACCATAGTATAGTTGTGTCCAATAGTTAAAAAAAGTATTTGAATACTTACAGTATGATTTGGTCCGCAAGAGAAATCAACAATTTCCGTGACGTCAACTGGTGAAACATGCCCGTCTTTAGTTTTTTCGATGTATAACACGATACGCTTTGGACTGGTTTCGAAATGATAATTTAACTTTGTACTTGTTTGAAAGAATTTCCCATCTGTGTTATGTCCTAGTTGACCATATTCTGGCAGACCAAACGAATGTAAACCTCCCTTACAGTCAAGTATGATGGAGAAATCACCACCGCATCCCACTTTGATGATAGGCGGGCCACGGTAGTTGATGCGAGTAGGCGTGGTCAAATTTGGCGCATTATTGCCAACCCCGCACTGTCCAGACTTGTTGTCACCGCAAGCATACACAGTACCCGTATCTAGAAAATAAAAACACCCTAATAGAATTCTTGCTAAATTCTAGTTGTAAAATAAATCATCCGCAAAATTGATAACATATTTAGATTATTAATAAAAATTATTCATTACATGCTTCTTTACTATAAATAAAAGTTATTAATTATGATATACATTGTTTTAAATAATGATTTGAAAATGATTGTAAATGATATATGTTTTATGTATGTGTATAATTATATCTACTAAAAATGTGAATTAAAATAATTATATGTAAAAGTTTAGGAATGGATTCGGGAAATACATAAATTTTATTATGTTTGCAAGTTTAGTTTCGCATAAAAGATCAGATTTAAACTTGAACAAGCAAATTTAAACTAATGAATCGACGAAATATAATAATAGAAAACGAGAATGCCTAAAAGAAAGTGTATATATTTACCAGTTAAGAAGAGTGTATGGTTGCGTCCACACGCTGCTCCGATTACATTCATTTCATCCATTGACGTTACAGCAACTGGATTATCCCGAGTATTTGTATCACCTGCTCCAAGTTGACCACATTGATTACGACCTGAAATCAAAAATAATAAATGTCGAAACATAATGATTTTGTAAAATGTTTTTAATTAAAAATAATTTACCAAAAGTCATAACTTTGCCGTCCTCTGTAACTAGAATACTATGAGCAGACACACATCCACTAACCGCCAAACGAATACGAATATTCGTAAGAAAACGGTGCGGCGTATACAGATTCGGATGTGTTCGTTGTTGTTTCTTCGTTTCTTTCTTACCAGTCATCTCCCAACTTACTTGTCCGAAGAGCAGCAATTGACCGGCTGGTTTAATCATTTGTTTCAACAATTCCTGAAACAAAAACAAACGCATAAAGAAAAAAACCAGAAAAAAAAAACAACAGCGTCCTAATTCTTACCTCGGGTAATTTACTTGGAGTATCCAAAACATCACCATGGCCAGCAATGAGTACTTCATCCGGTGGATTATGTTGTTGGTCCATTTCACTATGATCACTCAAATCTGATTCCATATCGCTATCTTCAACCTTTTTCTTCCCCTTTTTACCCACCGGCTTCTTAGACGGTGCTCGTTTTCTTTTCGAAGCCATTATTTATGTCTAAATAAAACGAAATTCGAGTAAAATTCACCTAATCTACACCCGGCTAACCTACTTTTCACAAACACATGTGAACTTTTACAACGTTTTATAGAAAAATACTGTTTGAAACATGACTAAAATATTCCGAGCATCTAAAATGTACCGTAACCACTTCCTTAAAGAATATAATTACAATAAGATAAAAATAAAACTACATTATAACTAGTAAATAAACAGTTTTATTGTAATATAGTTACTTAAAACGTGAATACATAATCAATTAGTGGAAAATAATTGCTAATATATTACCTATTTAACAAAATAAGTTTATTCTTTTGTCTGCAAAACAGATGCAGCCGGTTTTTTTGCTGCCAAAGCGTATCTGTGTGATGTGTGTGTATTTATTGGTGTTATTGTACTGTACTTTATAAATGAATATTCCTAAATAAAAAAAAATATATATATCAAAATTAAAATTTTTATTAATTATTATCGTTTATCATGACTGCAAAATCAGTTGAATTTTATTTTTAATATGTATATATTTTTTCAAATTAACGGTTTGTAAAAATTGGCGGAAGTATCCTAATAATTAGTCATAATTTTTATGACTAGTGTAAAGGCGCCAAATAGGTCTATTATTTAAAAATATCACTTTGCGTTTATTTTTTCTTTGTATAATAAACAAAATATTCGCAAAAAAATACTAGAGTAAACATGCACTTCTGGTTTGAATATTCTTTTTAAAAATGATTTTGTTATGAATATACAAATCTTAAATTTTAAGTTCATTAATTTCTCACACGAAACTTCCTTAAGGAAAGAAAGCTTTCAAGAAATATGGAAAGGACAAAATATATGTTTCAGGTCAAATAAGGATCGAGATAAAAATAATATTTCGGATTGGGAAAATATTTATTTCAAAATACAATATAAATATCTCTAAACTGCATCCTTTTGTAATTGTATATTAGTATTAATTAGTAAATAATTAATAAAAAATACATGTTTTCTCATTTGAATGGAATGAAAATAAATTAAGTAACTAGTACTAAAAATCGTCATTATTGTATATAAATTATTTTAAATATTACATATATATATTACAGTATAAGCTCATTCATACTCCACACAAGTAAAAACCTTACATTATCACAACAAATATGTAAGTTTATTATGAAATAATACTATTTGATCATTTTGCAACAATACAAGCTTTAAAACTGGCAAGCGAACCTCCAGCAACTTTAAAACTTAACAAACCAGTTAAAATCAAAATACCATAGGCTGGAATTAAACTAGCTGCATAAAGTTCATAATAATTCACCAACGTTAAGCAAGATACAAACATATGTGTGCCAACTACCCACGTAAGGTGAAGAATATTTTTGTTATCGAGCGCATTGAAGAAAATCACACTCCAAAACGTATGGAGAAGCATAAAGCACAGTGAAGTTGCAGCCGATGTAATGAAAAACATCTCTGAGCCTTGTTTGAGGCCCATCGTAGCCGGTCCGACCGCATCTGCGACTACATTCACCAACGAAAATGCGCCGCTAATGATACCAAACCCAAGTCCACTAACGTACGCGAGAATATGTTTGTTCTCGGTGATTTGAGCGTTATTGTCATCAGTGATTTTTTTCAATCCACCCTCAGCTTTACGTAGAATTTTATAAGTGATGTATCGAAATCCTTCTTGAAACAATACGGAAAATACTACACCAAATATAAGTTTATTTCGTAACGGCACTACGATAAACCATAGTAATGATGATAGGAGTAGTGCTAGTAGCCAGAAGAATGCTGCTGCGATTAGGATGATTATTCGAACCGGATCGCAGGCGATGGTGAATATAAACATTGCTAATGGTGGTCCGAACGCCAAAAAAGTGCACCCGAAAAATTCTGTGACAGTCATTTTGGTGATTTTATTCAATTAAGTTTTGATAGTAGTTAATGTTGTATTATAAATTGTTATTAAACTCTTGACAGATAAGAGAGCGATGATGACTAACCTCAAAAATAAATTATGCCACCTAGTTTACTATTTCATGACTAAAATGACAGTTACATAACACGTTTACATTAGCACCATTAATACAAGTTATTTTAAAAATTGAATATAAATCGATTTTTTTGTTCAAATTGTATTTATTGCTAAATTGTGATGAGAACATTAAGTTATACCATTTATTGCATTACAAATATTGTCATATTTGAAATAAACAATACTTATTACTTCGTATAAGAATGAAATAACTTAAAAGTGGCAAAAATAGTTCTAATAAAAATTAGAGATATTATTATTTTGTACAATTTTTGGTTCAATTTTTTTTTCAATAAAGTTACCGGTTTCATGAAAATTTGTTTAGTAGAACCGGTAAATGCGGCCGCCCACAACGCAATAAATTGAATATTTGATGATGATAGCATGTAGCATATTTAATGATGATAGCATGTAAACGTGGTAGATACTGATTGTGGCGCCTGCGCCTTTAGTTCCTAAACAGATTACTGCTACACACTACCCACACCACATTACTCATTTGACACTTATACAAATTTTGCAGGAAGTTCATTTTGAAGTAACTTTTTTATTGTTCTAACAAAAACTTTTTTTTCGTAAGTTCCGCATAAGTTCTGTGTTTAAAATGGTAAGTGTGATATTTTACCGCTCGTTACAATATATTTTTATGTAAGAACAATTAATTTTTAGTCAGGAAACGTCAAAGTTTGTGACATTAGCAATGAAGCTAAAGAGGCAATTAGGAAGTTTCGTTTTCGAAAAATCGAAACAAATGCAGCACTTATATGTATGTAGATATTTTATTATTTTTTGAATGTATTATTGATGATATCATGATTGTCAATCACGAATGAGTCATATAATTACTAAAATCCTGTATGGGTTTTTTGTCTATTTTTATTTTGAACTTTGATGTACTGTTAGATGCCAATAAAATTTATTCCACTAGCATTACTTTAGATTGAATGTCATTTGTTTAAAATTGAACAAAGGAATGAAACTGTGTGATTCTTAAAGATAATTGAGATATTAAGCATTAGATTACCATAGAAATTATAATAAGTGCAATAAATAAACATCACTCATCACTATCTACTCTAATTAAAATTTATTGTTTTATCATGCTAATTAGATTCTTAAGTTAAATAAATAAATTAAAATTTACCGATTCTTATTTATAAATTATATTTAGAACTTTATATAAATTGTTTCATTAAATACGATATCCTTATCTATGATGTATCATGAATCATAGATAAGGATGTTCAATTTCTAAAATGTAAATACCGTAATATCAAAATAAAAACCAATATACAATTGGAATATAGTATCTATAATTTTTTTTTTTCTCTGATTTTATTCAATGAGTTTTTTGTACTTTCACAATGCGTACTTTTACATATTTGTTATTTTTAATGGTAATACATTTCAACTTTTTTTTGGTTTGGTTTATGTATCGCAATGCACGCTTGGTATATTGTCATATTTAAGGGGTTAGTACTCCTTTGAGGCCAAAAAACAAGGCGTTATTTGCGAATTTTTTTTAAGAACAAATAACAACCGATTGGAAAACGGAAAACAAAGCAATCTTTATTGAAATTTCTACTTTAATTCACATTTTTTTTGCGCGACGCTGCAGCCCGAACTGCGCTTACTGGTGGGACATCTCCACGTGGTCCAGGTCAACCAACAACAAAAAATAATTTTTTTTCCGGTTCTTAGATAGATTTTCTGTCGAGGTACATAGGGATTTTGAGAAATGTTGAAAAATAAAAAATAGGGAGCACTTTGAAAAAAAAGTTGGGGTTTCGCTCCCGAAAATTGAGATAAAAGCGTGCACCAAAAAGCCATTTTTCAACCAATCGAAAAACGAATATGTACCTCGACAGATAATTTAGGGTAGCACTCAGAACAGGAACAATCAGTTTGCAAAAAGTGGTTTCGAGATAATCGCGTTTGAAGTTTTGGGACTGCATGCGGACCACCGGGACACAGGTCCACTAATTGGCCTGTAACTTTTTAACGAAGCTGTTGGCGGCCTTCGGGTAAAGTTTACAATAAAGTAGACACCCAAAGAAATTTTTTAAGCCCCATAAAAAAAAAACGATTTTTAGAAAGTTCAAAGGAGTATTAACCCCTTAAATCAAATATCTGACTGTACATTAAGCCCAATAATGCACAAATATTTAAACATAAATCTCCGCAAAAATTAACTACAGATAATAATGTTTCAGTAAAAGTCGATCGAGAAGCGCACACTATACGCATTGACGAGCAAATAGACGTAAGGATAATTTTACATATCTAATATATTCTAAATTCAATAACATAAATAATATGCAATAATATGAGTTTTACAACAAATAATTAAAAATTAATAAATTAAATATTTACTAAATTTATCTACCATTTTCAACAAAAGCAAATATATCTACAATTAAAACAGTTTTATATAAATATAATTGAATGTATAGAGCCGGTAAATTACGGAAAATAACAAAATTATCTATAGCCAAAGTTGAATTTTACATACATAAGTTACCTTATTACATCTATATAAATTTACGCAAAGCGATTTTGAAATAAATACAGCGATAATAAATAGTGAGGTCATTTTTAATCATCCAAGTTGGAATAATTCACTCAAAAAAAAAAAAATACAGCAATTTATTCAACTCAAATTGTCGATATAATTTGTAAAATAAAAAATAGCTTATTTCTACATACGAATCAAAAAAATATATGCTAATAACTGTTATGACTCATTTTGTTTCAAAACGTTTTACTTGATATTTAAGGAGATATCATTAGATGAACTTCAAGACCAACTTCCCGGCCATCAACCACGGTACATAATCTATAGTTTCCGGCACGCGCATCGAGATGGGAGAGTTTCGTATCCATTATGCTTTATCTATTTCACGCCGCGTGACAGTCAAATCGAGCTGCAAATTATGTACGCTGGTACCAAATTAGCGTTACAAAAAGAAGCGGAATTGACACGGGTCTTTGAAGTGCGGGAATTGGATGAATTAACTGAGGATTGGTTACTCGAAAAACTAGGGAATTAAATTTGCAATAAAAATACTTGTTATATTCGGGTTGATTATCTTATGATTAATTTTTTTTTATATAAGTTAAGTAAAATCATACAAAAATTGGTATCGCATCAAATTAGAACAAAAAACGGATAATTAGTACTTTTTTAAATTAAATTATCAGATAATCGACTCTGATGTATTTCATGTATTTTGGGTACCACCGTAAAAACGATAATTTATGTTCAAATATTTTATGAAGTGTAAGCAATATTATTTATTTTGCTGCGATATTTTTATTTGGTATACAAGTACAAATTCTACGAGATATTAACGTATATTTTCGTTTGTTTTTTAAGTAATTATGTCAAGAAAAATTAAATATATACAATAATAAATAAGTAATCGTGCCAGAATTTTGATATAAAGCTTTGCAAATTATACAACATTTATTTCTCAAACATATTGCCATTGAAGCTCAATTTAAAATCGTATTACATTATTTTAAATTTTCGGACTTTATTAATCACAATTACACAATAAAAATTGCACAATTACTTCTTGATATCTTGCCAAAACGAATCGCTTCAAATAAACATTTAAGTACAAAGCATTTTATTCAAAAATTTATGATAAGTATGTATACTGAATATTCTTGATTATAATATACATTTTTATATTGCTTTAAATACACAAATATATCGACTGTGTATACCGCCCAGCATTTTATATTTATTTGTAAAATTATTATAGATAATTATTTTGTTAGTTTTTAAGAAATAGTCCATTTTATTTAGATAATTAACATATTTATTGGTGAAATGTAACGCTAAAATCATTTACAAATACAGTGGCCATTTTAAAATATTTGTCAAACATATAGAAATGGCTATTCGTGAGTTTAAAGTACTCATTAAAATCACTTGGCCAATATTATATTTTGTATGTAATAAGTATATTTTGCTAATTTTATAAATATGTATCTCATCAAATGCATTTATATTGATACTTTTATAAAACACAAATTTATTTAGCTGTATTTTTTCACTATATATTTTATAATTATAGAATTTATAAAAGATTATATTTGTTTATACTGAATTATATGAAAAATAAATATCCGCATATTGGTAATATTGTTTTATTGATAACTACAATCATTTATGGATTAAATTATATAAAATAAAACACCAGCGTTATGAATGTGTTAAATATAGGTTTAATACAAAAAAAATCTAGCTCTAGTTAAAATGGCAACATTATATATTCGATTTGAGCTATATTTAATACACAATAGCTATTTTTTTGATATACATTTTCATGTCGAATTTAAACATATATACTTAATATAAATACTAGAAACAGGGATATTTCACATTTGCTTTTTTATAATTTAATTTAGCTGTTTGTATGAAATTCTTAATCATTGGAAATATCGGTCACGCACTATGCGCATACGCATGCATTAATAATAATATGAAACGAGACATCTAGAGAAATTAAAATATATGGTTTTTATTTATGATTTTACTTGAAAAGAACTATTTAAATTTGTTCAATAATATATTGATTTTACTGAAGTGGATGGATCGACCGAATGTTTATAATGCGTGGTTCAAGCTAAATAACACGCCACGCATGGATTTTTTTGGTACTAACGAGAGCAGGGCTGAAAAATCTGACCTTCCCTCATAAGAGGCTATAGTCAATTTATGTGTTTGTTTGGTATACAAAATTACAAACCACAGTATATAAAACACGTAAATTTGTTAAAACTTAACGTTTTATTGATAAATCAACTAGCGGTGCATTTATGCAACAAAAAGTACGATTTTTTGTTTTATTTGAGCAAAATTCCATTATTGGTTATTAAGAATATTACGTTATAATACACTTTTCATGCGATAATTCAGAAGTAATCAATAAATAAAAACAGCTATTATTTGTTTAACGCCTTCACGCGTTAGTTCTCAATTATTATCGCTAGGGTTGTGTTAATTTTATCGTGAAACACGACAAATGATGTTTAAATATATTCTTCGTTTGTTACAATATAAATATTAATACAACAAAAATGACACTGTCTCCAATGGACTAGTTATAATTTATAATAGCAAACGAATGCAATTGTTCATTTATCTGAGTTTTGATTAATTGAAATTTAGTATATGTTTGTAATAATATTTCTATTGACAAATAATTAAGGTAGAAAAATAAAAATGGTTACATTGGTTGTGGAGAACAAAAAATATTTTGTAGTAAACTTTATTAAAAGAAACCATGTACAGGAGTTAACCAGTCGCAGTCATAACAAAAAAAAAGTAAAGTTGATAAACATAATGTTTCTATAAGTTATTAAAAATATTAAAATGGAAATTAGGGTTCTCTTTTGATATAAAAATGGATGTTTTATTAAATGAGCCTTAAAATTACATTATTAATAATATTCTAAATATGACTAAGATTTAACAAAAAAGAACCGAAATCCCATTTAACAAATATATCGAAGAAAATAAATGAATAAAATGATCTGATAATGACAAATGAAATGTAACGCAAATAATAATAAAAGTCCACTATGTTTATATGTACACACTTACACCATTTTTTATCCTTGGGAACACGTCGAATTTTATTTTGCAACCTTTACGAAGATATTAGACAGTAAATCATTCTGCAAATAAACAATATAGAATTACCTATTTAAACGTTATTATTGTTATATAAGGGTGTACACATTGTGGGATTCCAGTTCTTTTTTCAAATAAACTATATAAAGTTATGTTAGTTGTTATTTTCAAATCATGATTATTTATTATTGTAATTTGCACCGTTTGTTGTGCAATATTTAATTTAAATTCGATAAAATATCAGTATCGCTTTGGTTAGCAATTTTATTAATTGTACATATTGTTTAATTGTCACATAATCATCAATGAGTATTTATAAAAAATACAATATACACTTGGCAGAATTAATATTCGAATTTTAAATCCTATTCCAAATTACGCGTAAGAAATAATACAAATTTATTATGTTAGGATGAAGAAGCGACAATATATCTACTACTGTTTTCTTCAAATTAAATTCGTATTTTGTACCAATGAAACAAAATTAAATTCAACTGATAGAATTCAAAATATTTATGTAAACATAATCGACCGTATTTGAAAACTCATTACCCTGACAAAAAAAATGAATGCCTATTTTATATGCTCCATTTCATGAATTCAGCTCTTAAATATAAAATATTAATTTTGCCTAAAGTACTTCATCGTCACTCTATTGATATCACAATTGCGGCAATATTTCGAAATGTATCAAGTATATAAAAAAAATGTTAGCAAATCGATATGCTTTTAGATAAAACGCCAGCATTATTATATAATCATAAGTTAATCGCGATTAAATCACGAGTAAGGAAGTAACAACGTTTTCTCGTTAAGCATTATACAAAGTCTAAGAGGATGAGTAATTATATATTTACTGAATTAAAACCAGAATTAAGTTTAAGTTTATTGATTACTTTTTTATGCACACATACTTACTCATTTAATGCCAACATTTAGCTGCGCAATAATACCAAATGTAAACAATTTAAATTCAATTTATTTTAGACTTACTCAATTAATATTTTTGGTATATGCAATTTAATTGTTATTAAAAGCTTTTGGTAAGTATGTAAAATCTACCGGCTAATGTAAGTATTCAGGAATTTATCACTGAACCATATTCATAAATCTTAAATAATTTCTCATCCTCTTAATTATAGAAAGCGAAAATAAATACCATAATCTTCCTTAAAAAATCTTGTACACCATTTTTTGATAAATAAAATTTTATTTTATAAAAGTTTACATAATTATTAATAATATGTAAGATACATGTTTTATTTAATACTAATTATTCATTAAGGCACGGTTATACCAACGCCAGATCGATTTATTCTTCAATTTAAATCGAATATATTATGTAATAAGATGATTTTGATTTAATTTAACCGAAAAATAACGCGCTAGTATAACCGGCCTTAATTAAATTATTTACAAGATTTTTTTTGGGTAAGAAAGGTTCAATTTACAAGTACTATAAAATGATGAAATAAAATGGAAAACAGTCTATAATTTCTGGACAGAATGCAATCATGTATGTTCATGAGCACGTTCTAATGCTATTACATACCCATATAAATAATAGAAGAACGATAGTAGATAAAAGGCTAATTTGATCCAACCTTCACGCTGACATCTATTGAGAATATCCGCGTTCATGATACTTGTTGGATCATACAAGCCAGGATAACTGAGCACCGGTCGTGTTCGATAACGATTTATGTGATAGGCAAGCAATGGCAAATTGATACATAGCGAAAACCATTCGCCCGACGCCGCAAATAGTACATTGAACAGCAAATGTAATAAATATTCAGGAACAACAAGCTAGAACCAAAATATCTCGAATCAACACTTATTGTCGCGCACATAGCAGATATTTTAAACAAAATCAATCATAAACAATTTAAATTTAAAAAAAAAAATCATTAAATTTCAGTACACATCTACACTCTTAAGAGCTGACTGCATAAAAATATAGAGCATCTATTTTTTAAATTAATTAATCGCTCATATTAAGTTAAAGACATTTTAGACTAAACAATAAAATGAACAAGAAATTGTGCAGCCCAAATTGCGCAATAGCAAATTGTTTGAAATATTTCAAACTATTTGCTGTTTGATACTACGCAATTTAAGTTGCACAATTTCTAGTACAATTTCTTGTTCAATTTATTGTATAGTCTAAAATAGACTTACAAGGGGTTAAATATTTGTTGGTAGTGCTTAAAATATGCACATATATTTAATCTGCAAGCTAAATAATATTTTAAAGTGTACTACTGTATTTTACTTTAGTGTGTTGGTATGATTGTTTATTGCTAACTTCACACGTTAGAGACAGAACAACATACAAATCTAGGAAACTATGGATGATAATCAGTTAAAATATTTGTAGTCATAAAATGAGCCACAAGTTTATATCAAATATTTATGAACAAAATGCAAGACAGTTGAAAATAAAATAGCAACTTTTATGTCCATGGATAATCGTGGTGTTTGTGTATAAAACTTATAGAATAATAGCTTATTTACCGGATTGAGGCTGTTGCACTGTTCAATAGGATTTTTATGATCTGTCTTGAGTTCGTCGAATGCAATTACGTGAAATAATGAGAAAAATATAAGAAACGCATCCACGATAAGCGCGATAATGTATGAAAACGCCGGAAAATTGAATGCCATCGTCATCTATTATTAAAACTGCTAGTTTTACAGTTTTTAACACAGCAAAAATGACCTGTCAAAGCAGATGTCACGCAACCTCACTTTTAACAATCTTAAACTAATACCAACATTATAAACAAAAAAATCCCTAAATTACTTTTATGTTAAATCGCTTAAAAATCAAAACGCAATGTTTATTAAAATATTACTTATATTTCATTGTAACTTTATTGTAAAATAGAGATAATAAATACATTTTAACGTAAAATAAAAATATTTCAAAATTGATATGTTAAAGAACCGAAATCTTAAAATTTTCTAAAAATTATAAAGTACAGATTATTACAAATCATTATAATTGGGTTACATTAACCTATTTTGTATATTTGTTTTGCAATTTTATGAATTATTATAGATATTCAATGTATATGTGGGCTATAAAAAAGTGGGCGTATGAAGTGCGATGTAGCAAGTTGGGGCGTGTCTAAGTAAATGTGATAAAATATGGGCGTGGCGATGCATATTAATGTAATCTACTGGGATTTTGAGCTTTGCTATAAGATGATTATGATCTAATGGGATTTTAATATTTATAGTATCACATATACAATATAGATGGCGTTGGTGTGGTGACAAGTGAAAAACATAATGGTGACGTCTGTGAACTTGATAAAATTCATGTAAAAAGATCCGAACGTATAATAAACTGTCACTTTAAACTGACCGTGATAATTGATAGTACTATATTCATACTTTTATGATATCTACTTACATTACAAAATCAATTTGTGTTGCACAGTTAAATACCTGACAAATAAGTGCATATTTTGTATATTTTTGTTGGCTTTTTATGCTTAGATTAGCAAAAATCGCAATATATTTTTCGCAAAATCATTTGTTTCCGTTGACAAAAGTGAGGAACATTTTACAGACATAACCAACAACATGTTCTAGTTGTGACACTGGTTGACATACTTTAAAAACCAGTGGAATTAAATATATATATAAATATATTGTATAATGTCTAATCGTAAATCCAATAGTGCTACATCAAGATTGAAACAGGATTATTTGCGTTTAAAACGCGATCCGGTACCGTACATCATCGCAGAGCCCATACCTTCGAATATCCTTGAATGGTTAATTAGCATTCAGTAAGTTTTTTTTTTGGTGTAATTTTATTTATTTATAATTGCAGGCATTATTGTGTGAGCGGTCCAGAGGCTACTCCATATGAAGGTGGATATTATCATGGGAAATTAGTTTTTCCTAGAGAGTTCCCATTTAAGCCTCCAGCAATCTATATGATTACGCCTAGTGGACGCTTTAAAACGAACACACGGTTATGTTTAAGTATATCAGATTTCCACCCAGATACTTGGAACCCTGCATGGAGTGTTTCCACTATTCTGACAGGTTTATTAAGTTTCATGGTATGTTCACATTGTGTATTAATATACGCTTGATTTGAGTCTGATTGACAAAAACAGTTGGTAGTATCAATTTTTGCTTGTAGGTTGGCACTAATTTAAGCTAGAACGTTATATAAGATGTATAAATTTATGCTAGCATACAAATATTGTTGATGCTTATTTTAATTTGTGTTATTTAATGACTCAGAATTTATTAGTTATTGTAGTACACGTAATCATTTAATTTAGTTTTGCTTTATATTATATAAGTTATGGTGTTGATAAAAATAATTTACCTTGAGTGTTATTGTATTTATTATTTATAGATTGAAAAAAGTCCAACACTAGGAAGTATAGAAACTTCAGATTATGAGAAAAAACAATTGGCACAGCAATCATTAGAATTTAACCTTCGTAGCAAAGAATTTTCTGAATTATTTCCTGATACCGTCACAAATATAAAGGTAAGCTATTATACATTATAATACAGTTGCAATATTTACAAACTCATTTATCATTATTAAATATCATGACTATCATTAAAGACCTAGCTGTAGTATACTTTCGTTACAAAAATGGCGGATGTCAAAATTTTGTTAAAGCAATATGGCTGGTTTTGTTTTAAGTCTTATAGCGCGTAATAAACGTCGCCATTTTGTTATGTCGTTTCAAAGATAGAGCAGATTCATGAAATATTGGAAAGATGTGAATAAATATTGTATTCTGCCATTTAATTTCATGGGAGTAGGCATAATTATGCATGCATATACAGTATCGGACAAAAGTGGAGCGACGCAACCTACTAGTTCAAATAATTACCTATTTTGCAAACGGGGTGTGATTTACAGGAAATATTTTCGATAAAAATTATTTATGTAATATATTTAAACATGTTTATAATACATATATACATACACAGTAAAAGATACATAAGGTTTTTTATATTTCTGTAGTAAAGGTGATATATCGTCGAGACAAAAGTAGAATGACTTTGAAAAAAAAAAACAGCTTTACAACAGATATATACACATTTTAAGGGATATTATCAATATTTAGTCCAATAACCTTTATTAAGTATGTCTTGGGGAAGATGTGGAGCTTCTGGGCATCGCATTTCATTTCAGCATTTTTATATGCATTACAATACGAATTTTAAGATCAATCGAAATATTGACGCCTCGCGGCATTTTAAAAAGCATTTACTGTTGAACAATACGCGTATAGTGAAATTAATTACTAATTTTACGATATAAAACAAGTTAAACCCTGCAGTTGTTCCATTTTTGTCGCGGCGATATATTACTTATGTTAGGTTTATTTTAAAAATCTGACGCATCTATTACTATGTATATATGTATTATAAACATGTTTAAATATATTATATATATATATAATTTTTATCAAAAATATTTTCTGTACATTTCACCCCGTTTGCAAAATAGGTAATTATTTGAACTAGTAGGCTGCGTCGCTCTACTTTTGTCCGATACTGTATATGTGTGTGTGTATATATGTGCGAATGTGTGTGTGTATATATGAATTTATGTATGTATGCATGTGTGTATGTATGCATTTACGTATATATGTATGTTTATCAGATCTTTTTAACAAATTCCATTTGATTTATAATTGTGTATGCATTACTTTTTAAATACACAAATTGTGTTAATGTTTACTAAATTTCAATTATTTTGGGAAAACACTGTTTTATAGCCTTTATTTTTATTCATCTATAGTTTTACGCGAACTTATAATCCAGTTGTTTAAAAGTTATTTAATAGAAAAGTTAACAAAACCCAGCTTAAAATCTAACTTTAGCATGTTTAGAAGAAATTTAGGTCACTTCTGTTAATTAAACAGTAATTATCGACCGTTTAACTATCAGAGAATGATTAATTGAGTAATAGGAAACTAATAATTTCTAAACCCCGTTTGATACAATTGAACCCAGGAGATAAATATAGCATGAGCAATTTTTTCGTATTATCGACAGTCTCATATGACATCATTAATGCGTTCTACCAGCGATTATAGTGACAAGGCTAGATTATCATGCATTTTAAACAAATAATCAACGGAAAGTTTCAAGAAGCATAATTGGATATTATCGCTGGTTTCGTTATTTTTCATTTTCGATCTAACTTGTACATTTTTTCGAATTTATTACTGACGAGTTAGGATTGGTTTTTTTTTCTAAATAGTAATTAGATATAAATGTTTTGTTTCTAGGGTGAAATAGCGAAACGCAGTGCAAATCAAGCAGCAATAACCGAGAATATCCAGGGTTTCATACGGCAACAAAGCTCAGATCAGAGTCCTTTGCAAGCAGTCGTCTCAAATCTGTGCGTTTTCTTTGGTTTTGCTATATTCGCATTTACTGTCAGATACGTTCTTAGAACGCTTGGCGCTGAATAAAACCAATTTATAAAACAGTACATATTATTTAAAACTGGTCAAAAAATTTATTTTAGTATTTTTTTGAGTCATTCCACTTTATTTTATTTTTTATTTCTCTTATACAGTATTTATGTCGATATTTTTCATCATTGGGTTATTTTATGTTTTTATTTCAAAACATATATTTCATTTGTAATAAACATCGTAAATTCAAAATGTAAATACAAACAAAACATTGTATAATTTAATACTACATATACAGGGTTCACTTCAAGTAAACTAGAACCTTATCGGTTATCTGTCGACCATTTTTCTTTCTATGAACTAACCGAAAATCTTTGGTAATATAATTCACGTTAATTATATAACTAAAGCTACAATTACACATTTTAAGACACTTGAAACAGCATTGAATTGATATAAACAAATTGTAATTGTAGACGGAAATTGCTTTGAAAATGCTGAACGAAATAACAATTTCTTCTTCCAAATTTATTTAATATACAAATATAAAATCCTATAAATCCGTGTAGCTTCCTTAACGAGAACATTTAAACTGTGATACCTCACGCTTATTCGTTTTTTCGCTTCTATCGGCATTTTCATTAAATATGTTCAATCAAAAAATCAATTCAGTCATATTTATACTTCTACTAAGATTGATGAAACAAAGTTTGAAATGATTTAAGTGACGAAAGGAATTAGTCTATTTTCAAACATCTTAAAATAAAATCACCTATGATTTTTATTCTAAAAATTGGCAGACACATAACTGATAAGACTCGATAAATGTATGAGACAGTCTAGATTCTCTTTAATGGCTATTCTATTGTATCATATTTCATGTTAAAATATTGTTCCGATTGCGGCCGACAAATATGTGTCATAGCACAAGTGATAGAAGACTTGTTTTTGCACGATTTTTCCTGACCAAATAAGTTCGTTGTATAAGGTTTACCTAAATTTTATTTTTACGCAATTGAAAATCTTAAAATGACTACAGTATTAGAGGATAATTTTCTTATATCAACTAATTCAATTGCAATTTTAGTTCGATCAAAACATTTTAAACGGATGATAAAATGAATTATTGGTTAAATATTGATAAATTATCCTGTTCTATGGTCGTTATTTGGTCAATTTTGAAAAAATAAAACAGTCAATTTAGATAAACTTCAATTGTGGTCATTTATTTGGTTTCTATATTTGAATTTGTCGAGTAAACTTTGTTAGAGAAGGGTTTAGTTAATTTTAATTTGTACATTAATGTCTATAAAATTGTGTTGTTTGAAAGATTATATTTGTTTTTAAGTTTGTTAATATTATTTTTAAAATATTGTAACTTGGAAAACTGCACTGTAATTAATTCTTTTAAACCCTAACATAATTAGCACAACAGAGATATATGTATTTAGATAGATGGATACTTATGTAATTCGTATTGATATGTCGAGATCATAAATGTTGCGTGGTCCAAACTAGCAGTTTGTGAACATTGTGAATATGTTATATGTACACACGAAATAAATATTTGTTTATATTGTATCATTTGTTGTTTATTTTATAATTTCCTGTTTATAATTAAAATATATCCATTGCTTCATAGAAATATTTATTTGAGAACGTTATTATAATTGTTGTAAACAATAATATTTACTTGGATTTTGAACTCATTACACTGTGCAAAAAAATAAAACCTAATTATAAATTAATTATGAGTTATCGGAGTGATTTGGTGTTGATCAAATTCCGTAATATTTTGATACTAATGTTCGATCCTGGCGCGAAATATAAGCGCTATCTTTACAAATTGCAATGTACTAAAAGAAGCCTACGTTCTGCTATTCCATGGGAGATAAACATCTGCAGTGTCATGCACCGAACTTTCTTATACGCTTTTGGGCTAAATCACATCCTATTTTCATTATTTTTCTAATTTATAATATTTTTCTAACCTTTGGAACACTGTTACACCAAATTTATTTCTTAGAATAAATACAAAATGTCAAACTTCAAATTAATTAAGTCGCTTTTGTTTTTTTTGATAAACAATTGACAGGCGCAAATGATACGATTTATGTAAAAATAAATATAATATGAAGAAATTGCAAGAGCCATTTTATTTTTTTCCGGTACCGTTTGGGAAAAAAAGTTTCAAACAAAAGTTGTACAAAATACTGATATCTATAATTTTCTTTGTAACAATTTTTCTGTAACTGCAACTATTTTTGAGTAATTGCAGAAACTGCAAAAAAATGACTAGAGTAAACTTGCACTTCCGGTCGGAATATTGATTTAAAAAATAGGAGGTTTTCGTGCCAGGCATATACAAATCTTAAGTTTAAAATTTCATAATTTTCCCTTTAGCCGTTTGGGCTGTAGAGCGCTTACACACACACACACATACACATGATTACAATACTTACTTATACTGCGTATAAGAAAGTAAAACATCTGCAGTGTCATGCACCGAACTTTCTTATACGCATATGGGTTAAACCACATCGTAGTTACATTATTTTTCTGATTTATATTATTTGTTCTAACCTTTAGATCGCTTTTACAGTAAATATATTTATTAGAATAAATATAAAATGTCAAACTTCAAATTATTTAAGTCTATTTTGTTAAACAATTGACAGGCGCAGATGATACGATTTATGTAACAATATATATAATAAGCAGAAATTTAATTTGAAACCAGTACTTTTTATCGAAAAAAGATTCAAACAAAAGTTGTGCTAAATACAAATATCATTAATTTTCGTTCACAAAAATTTTCTGTAACTGTAACCATTTTTGAGTAATTGCAGAAAGTGCAAAAAATTACTAGAGTAAACATGCACTTCCGGTCGGAATATTGTTTTCAAAAATAAGAGGTTTTCGTGCCAGGCACATACAAATCTTAAGTATAAAATTTCATAATTTTCCCTTTAGCCGTTTGGGCTGTAGAGCGCTCACATACACACACACACACACACACACACACACACACACACACAAACACACACACACAGACGGACGTCATTCCAAAAATAGTTGGAATCGATTCAGAGAAGGTCAAAACGTATATTTCCGTTAAAATCTCGAGTTCGAAATTTTTCATGATTACAATACTTACTTATACTGCGTATAAGAAAGTAAAAACAGATAAGCTGTATAGCTTATGCATTTGGTTATACGTGTGTGTATACTTGGCTATGGCTATGGATGGCGTTTTTGCACTTGCGCAGTGAAATAAATTAAACTGCGTTTGTTTGGTCTCGTATTTTAGCATTTTAAATTTTCTTTGCTTTGTGTTGCTAATAAATAAATGAATAAAAACAATAGCGAGCTTTGAGCATTGGTTTTGCGACGCTTGTTAATTATATTCAATGGTAGCAAAAGCCAAAAACGGTTATTTAAAAATGACCACATGTGCAAGAAAATAATTAGGAACCCTCTCAATTCTCAAAAGACACCGTCCTACTTAATTAGCAAGGTAGGTGAAGCACATGTGGAAGAAATTTTATCTTTATGAACATGGATGATAAGTGTCTGTTTCGTTTATGGTAGATGGGTTTTTCATTGCAAGTTAAATTGAATTTTAAAGGAAGTGGGCGTCCAGAGGCAGAGGGTGCGCCACCCATGGGATCGCTTACAAAAAGGGGACTCGACTCACATTTCGATTATTCTTTTATTTTTCATCATTTATCTAGATATTTCATCTTTTACGATGTAGTTTCATATTACAGTTTAATAATTGCCAGTAAATATAAAACATGTTTGATTCAATATAACTAAAATATTTGAAGCTATATATATGAATATTGGAGTTGTTCAAATGAATTCTGAATTGATATAAAAAACATCTGCAGTGTCTTGCACTGAACTTTCTTATACGCATGTTGGTTAGATCATTTTTTAAAGTATTTTTCTAATTTATAATATTTTACTAGCCTGTGGAACCCTTTTTCACTAAATTATCTCATAGAATAAATATTAAATGTCAAACTCCAAATATTTAAATTTTTTTTTTCGATACGATTTATGTATAAATATTTATAAGTACCAATTTTAATAGCAATTGTCTTGTTTCTGGTACCTTATTTGAAAAAAAGTTTCAAATAAAGGTTATTCAAAATAATATCTATAATTCTTATTTGAACAAAGTAATTGCAGAAACCGCAAAAAATGTAATTGTGAACTTCCGGTTTGAATATTGTTTTCAAAAATAGGAGGTTTTCTGCCCAGACAAATACAAATCTTAAGTTTGAAGTTTCATAATTTTACCTTCAACCGCGTAGGCTGTAGACTGCTCACACACACACACACACACACAGACACACACACACACAGACGGACGTCATTCCAAAAATAGTCGGAATCTATTCAGGGAAGGTCAAAACGTATATTTCAATAAAAATGGTATATATCTTAGCTATTTGCGTGTATAGGTACTCAAATTATTTAGAATTTGACATTTAATTTCTATTCTAAGAAATGTGTTTAGTGAAAAAGTGTTAAAATATTAAAAATATGATTATTTTTAAAATATTAACACTTTTTTCACATTTCTTAGAAATTAAATGTCAAATTCTTAGATATATATTATATTTTTCTGTTAAACATGCATAGTTTATGCGATTTATATAATAATATTTTCTACACCTATGCAACTATGGCAACATAAATAAATTTTCAATAGCGATTTTATAATTACCAAAATAAACATAATTTTAATTTCTATTGTAATTATTTTACTGTAAGTGTAGCCGTTTCGCTGATATTACAGAAATCGCGAAAACGACTAGAGTAAACGAGGATTTCTGGTTTTAATATTCTTTTCAAACACAAGAAGTTTTCTCGCCAGCTATATACAAATCTAAAATTTAAAGTTTCTTAATTTTATCTTTTACCGTAGAGGTTGTAGAGCGCTAACACACACACATACAGAAACACACACACACGCAAACAGACACACACACACACACACACACACACATACACACACACAGGCATTATTTAAAAAATAGACAGACTCAATTCAGGAAAAGTCAAAAGATATATTTCCGTTAAAATATCAAAACATCGATAATTATTAAATCGTAAAAGAAAGTAAAAAGTTGATCCATACCATAATTAAGAATTTGGTTGTCACTAAAAACTAGTTACCCCTATAAACTTTCCTAATTAAGTAATTCCTAGTTATGGCAACAATTTTTTCTAAGAGTATAGCTACGAAGAAAATAACATTTTTCGGGATAAGGCACTCGTATTTTAATATTAACTAAAAAACTAGTAGAAAATATAATTTTAATAGATACATAAGAATATAGATTAGCAAAGTGCATTTTTTAAAATTTTACAATAAAACTTTCATTGTTATAAATTTAAAAGAAATATTTGAGCTTGCGTTGTATTCGGTTTGGTTTACATTTTCGTTGACTGTTTGAATCTTATGTAATGGATATACATAATAACATCATATAAATAATACGCGTATTAAACGAAAATAAATGGGATTCATTCATTGGTAATTTAAACATTTTCTTCCTTGTCCACTGACTGAACCAACAAGCGCACAAAACGCAAACATATAAGATAAATCGTAACGAGCATTCATACAAACATACATATATCGTAGTACGTGTAGTAGTGAAGTGAAATGATCTTTTTTCCGGATGCGTAAACAGAGTACAATGTAAATATTTATGTGGCTAACTCATTCGTTTCAGAGGTTATATGTTTTATAGCCAGTGCAATACATGTATAACACACACACACATACAGAACATCACTAATACACAGATGGATAAGTAAACATGTATACAGCGCACAAAGAAACCGACTAATTGCTTTAGTTGCACTGTTTACGTTTCACTAATTCGATTTCTAATTGAAATTATCCGTCCGAGGATTATGTTACATTTGTGTTATATTATTGAGATGTATTAATCACATTACAACGAACGGTTTATACATAATCACGTTGGTTATTATAACGTTTATTTATTTTCATTATATTAAATATCCTGCTTTAAATTGCTTATTTTAATTAAATTTAGGATAAAGTGGAATAATGTAATACTATTTTTTACGTTAGTATGTATAATTCAGATTTAAAAAAATAAATAATTTAAATATGGGTTGTAATATGAATTTTGGAATCAAGCAGCCATATTGGTTTTGTGGCTGCCATTAGGATTGGGAAAACCGTGTTTGTCTACCTGGTAGGCGGGACCATCATAAAGCTTTACTTACCTGAGGTCTGGTTGGTGGTTTTCTACCATTCTTGATACATATTCAAGAAAATATAGAAAATGATAATTTTTAAGGTGTTATTATTGGTCTTGAGTCATAAGATCCTCACCAGTTATTTGCATATCAATATAACTATTTTTAAAATTTCTATTTAAAGTATTATTGCTTGTTTCGATATCTAATATAACTTTTAAAATATTTGAAGTATCTTGTAGTGAGCTTTTTTTATATGTAGTTAGATATTTAGATTATTTGATTTAGATAGAAAGTATATTAAAATATTTATTTTTAAATATTCAAGAACTTACGTCTTAAAACGTTAATTGCAAAATATTGGTGCATTTATTTGTCAGTTACTAACATATTTCACAAAGTAACTAGCATTGTGAAATTTGTCTTAGATGTAGTTACTAACTACAGCTAATATATTAAATTCATAAGATATTTATTTAAATACTAAATACTGCTACAAGATTAGTGCGAAATTTCCTAATGTATATTAGTTACCGATTTGTGCGAAAACATGAATATTTGTGTAATCTGGTTGAAACTTGTCTTTTTGAAATGAATAGGCAAAATTTATAGAGTGTGAATTTCCCCGGGGAATTTCCTGGTTTCTACGTGTGCCAACGATAGAAAAAGTTTGGAAATTTCGGTCCTTTCAATAAAATTATAATAGTGTTGAAATAAACATAACGCCCTTAAATTTACACCCCCTGTCTGTAATTCTCATGTATCGGATTAGTTAAATCTTACAATCTGGAGATAGGCAGGTTCGTTTTGGGATTTCCCGACAATCACAAGCCAAATTTATAAAACTATTTATTTTATATATTGGCTTATCGGTAAAACCGAAAAATATGGTTTTTAACTTACCGTACTCTTGGATTACTGCTGTAATATTAAATATCCGCAATGGCTTGCACTGAACTTTCTTATACAGTGAGCGCAAAAAGTATTCGTCCAGGTCAAGTTTTCATAATAACTACATTTAAAGAAAAACTATTGAAGATAGATCAAAAATAAAATATGTGGAGTTATATGGAGTCATATGTTTATTTAATTTACCAAAACTATTCATCAAAAATAATATTAATGTGGAAATTAAAATTACAAGCCAATATCACTATCCAAATTAACGCGCAAAAAGTATTCGTACATGTAACAAATTGTTATGTTTTCAATTTTACACAAATAACCTATTTTTTTGTTTATATCTATTGGCTCTAATAATAGTTAGGAGTCTTTTTGGTATTAAATTTACCAAATACCTTAAAAAATATGGAAATGCCATCCCATTCTTCATGGTGCTCAATTAATAAAAATAGTTTTTATTAGAACTTAGCTGTTTTCTTATTCATTTTCATCTTAAGTACATAAATGCGCATTTGTATTAATGTTTGATGATTCGGAAGGCATTTTCGATAGCTTGGTGTATTAAAAAGGATACACAATCTGGAGTACCAAGCTCTATGTTTTGGATCATTGTCTTGCATGAATATAATATTTTTTTGGCTCCCATTTTCTCCACGCTAAGAATGAAATATTCTTCTAAGATGATGATATAGATTATATGACCCATAATTCCATCAATTAAGTGTAGTTTTCCGATACCAGCAGCAATCATACATCCCAAAACAAGTACATGTCTGCCACCGTGTTTTACTAACCGAAGTAAGCTTTTTTTGCCAAATTCTGTTTGTGTTTTTTTCCCTAAGTGCCTCTACCATCCGAACCAAAATTATTATTTTTTTAGTCATCAGGATATATAACTTTATTCCAGAACTCGATTGTCATTTTATGAAGTCTTTAACACACGTCAATCGCTTCTTTCAATTAACTTCGTAACCTAAATATTTTCTTCGAGCAGATCGGCCATGATACCCAGTATATCGTAATACATTTCGGATAGTACACGGATCTAAAGATATTTCAGTGGTAATTTCCTGTTCTTCAGAAAATTTCGGTGCAATAATTTATGGAATTTCATTAATTTTCCTTACAATTTTCTGACGATCAAGGCAACTGACTGAGTCTTTATTTTTCAATGTTTTAGTTTCACGAAAGCTATTAATTCTATTTTACACTGATTAATGCGGTCTATGTATTATCTTCGAAATCTTCCTCAACGATATGCACTAATTATGTAATGAAATAATAAATTTTCTTTAAGCTTAACTAGTTTATTTGCTTTTACTTCTTAAATTGCACAGATAATTGGCAAATGCAATCGGTTTATGGAAAATTTCATATAATATGTTCGGGGGAGTTTCCATGTTATCGTTATTCGTGCCATTCGGCACAAGTCTATAAAATAACTTATGCTGAAACAAAAAAACTAACATGTTCGTTATTATTATTGTGTACTTTTCGTCTATTATATCCCACGGAATATATTGTTAGCTATAAGTTGCATTTTAAAGCACATAGTTGTATATTTTTAAAAAGGACGGTAAGATGAATTGCCTAACGCTATATGCTCGGTTGTTTGTTAAAAGCTTTAAAAAAGAACGTTGTCCTCACTCATCATGAGGCATTTTGTATTTCTCACACCTTTTCGTCAAATACCAATAAAACAGTAATTAAATAAACTAAACACGCCTAAGCGTCCATAACAGAAGATAGCATCTGGACACAAGATGCAAGAAGAGTTGTAAAATTAGGTGTTTAAATTTCACTGAGCAACACGTTGATGGTAGAGTGCATATTTTTATGGGTCTGGGAAACTCCAAGTATTACCAGGATGTTTTTAATTGAGGAAGATGCAAATATTCCAAATTGGATATATACCTCATGTTTATTTCTATCAGGTACTGCAATAAAATAGTCTACATCCGACCATCCGAGTGCCGTGGTGCGAAATTATTGCAAATTCCCAGTGGTTGAAGATGACGCCGTAGCACGTGGTTGCCAGACACTTACCTTTACACGTCTGTCTTGCCTACAGAGGTGATTTGGACTTATTGTAATATTGTTATATGGACACATGGTAAATACTCCCCTAAGGGTTAATCAGATAGGTTTATGATGTACTTCCCGTTGTTTAAATATACCTATAATAGTTTGCGTTTTGCATTAATGGAATGTGCAAGATGTAGATTTTAAAATTATTTGCATTTATATTGACTAACACCTACAATTCTTGTTGTTAAAACTAAAAGTTTATTAGAGGCAATTGTTAAACCCAAGTGTGCGTATTCATAGCGAAAATTACTTCTTTTCAGGTTTATTTTCTCGTAATAAGTGTAAGTAACTTATTACGTATTAAGTGTTTTATTATTAATACGAAATATAAAACTGTACGTTCCGAATATAACAGATCATAGAAAACTAGTATTAGTTGTACTAGAATCAATTATGAAATAATTTTAATGAATATTATAATTGAGATTGTTATTGATACAAAATGAAGTATAGTTTTTTAGGTATTTCTGCGATATTTTTGTTGAAATTATGCATGTGTTCACAAAAAAAAATGAATTTCATCAGCTATAGCATCATTTGTGTTTAGTAAAATAATAAACAATGTAGGAAAAACTAACCCACTTACAAGCTTGTTGTTATCTTTTATGATTTTTTTAATCGATTATAAACATATCATTATAGAGTAAAAAATGTATATATATATTTCGCAACGTTTTGTTTAAAATATAAATGATGAAATTGATTACGCATTTGTTTACTAAAGAATTATTAAAATACAGTTTGTTAATAATTCGAATCTAGTCATGGAAATATTGCTCGTTTCTCTAAATGTGTGAGTTTTAAAATCATCAATTAATTAACTGCATATTTTTATTTTATTACCAATTGTAATATTGGAAATAGCAATGGTAACAATGGTTGAAATATTAAAATTATTTTTATATTTTGCATTGTTTAGACATTGTGTCGAAAAGGCGACACGCGAATGAAATTCATGTTGCTTTAATCTTACTCATAAACTTTTCTGGTCGAAATAGAGTTTGTATTTCTATAGAATACCTGTTTTTGTTTTAAATCCAGTTATTGTTATATTATATTTTAGGAAATGTCGGTAACTTTATTGTTCAATTTTGTCTAAGCGGATTAAGAGTTAGTCGAAATTTAAAATTTCGACCTGGTACACGCAATGTGAACATAATTTAGTTTAAGTTATAGATATACATAATATACTTCGATCCACAATAGTTAATATATAGTTTGCGGTTTAATTTAAGCAATAATTTTACATAACAAATGTATAACAGTTTGGGAAAGATTAGAATATAATTTTATTCATAGACCTAATATATTAAAAGATATATACGGAAATTGTTGATTTCTTGTATTATAATTTAGTTGGTATCCATACCATATAAATTAATGTATGAAAACGTTAAAAGAATAAAAGAATGTAGGAGAGGAAATATATTTATAACGACATTTATGTCAATTTAAATTTTTAGATATCATAATTAATTATCAATTAGAAACCGTGACGTTGGATGGGACAAAAACTTGGACAGTTTGCTGACTGGTACCGCCCATTCTGATGTTTAGATGAATGGCGCTTGCTTGTGAGTGGTCGCCGCTTTGGGACTAGTGCCGCACCGTGCTTCCCGTACATTATTATTACGGTCATTATAAATACCGGCGTCTGTTTGAAAATGACGCCGTTACCATCTCCTTTGTTTTACTCTCCCACCAACCGAAATCTTTTTAGGATCTTCGGTCAAAATTGGTAAGAAGAAACTAACGACATGATTAACAAATATAGCCGCACGAATTACTTGCTAACAACGTTTTTAGTGAATATACGCTTTGCATCTTCTAGAAGTTGTTTTCCTGCTGTATTTTATTTCGATTATATATAGTTCATGTTTCCGTTTGTGGTTTTATTTTAATGTTAAAATATACATGATTTTTTCATATAATTTTATTTTGATGTAAGGTTACAATAAAGCAACATGATTTTTCAATATTAGTTTATTTTAAAAGCGAATAGTTATTTTTTATTAAGTATAAAAATCATTTAAAAAAAATTACTGATTGTTTATTTCGATTTTAAAATAAAATTATATTGAAAAATCATGTATAGTTTTACATTAATATAACATTAAAAAAAGTTGTTTTTAGATTTTGATTTATTGTAACTTTACATCAAAATTATAATTTTACATAATCTCCATGTGGCAAATATATGTATTAAATTGTATAATTTCATATTCATACAAATAAAATATCCATGCGTTCAGATATCTAGAGTTGAAAGACCTATGCGTTATTTATCGTGGTAAAATATATGTTTTATCTATATTATGTGAGATTTTAATTAACCAAATGATTCTTCTACAAGCATCACAATTTGGAATATAAAAAACACCGATTATTCGGGAATGGGCGTGTATATGTAAAAATTCTTTGATAAAATCCGAAATATTTAAAAAGCAGCTGGCAAAGTCGAAAATATTAAGATTTATCAGCAAAACGAAGTAGTTTTTTACGTGTTTCACACGTATTATATGTAGGAAAGCACGCATCGTTCTAAGAATGACAGATTCGCTTGGCGTTACCGTGCTATGCCGCACGGTAGGATACCACAGCCAATAAAAACATGATCTTTTTGAATGTATACGCCATCCTCTTGTAAGATGGAAAAAAAAATTGGAAAGTTAGGGTCAAAAGGGAGACTCCCGCTAAGGGGAGACGCTCTACTTGCAACCCCTCCGGGTACACAACACGGGGTTCTTCATATCGGCGATGCGATGGCAGAACGAATGTGCTGTTCCATTTTAAGTTGCACACAGACGTGTACTGGGTTTATTTTAAAAATTATTATCAATCCGTTAATCTCTGGGCCATAGTTCACGAATAATTTTAACCATATAACCAAAATATCTTTGTAATTTAATTTTTTTGAAAACGTAATAATAGATGATAAAACTTAGTAAATTCTGATAATTGCATGAGTTTTTGACGAATGAAGGAAAACCAATAGTTTTATATATACAGCGAAAAACAATTTGTTTATCAAAATACATTGGAAACGCTCAACTTTAGAAATTGTTTTCTTGATTACAGAGAAGATTGTCAAATATCAACAAATCGTTAATTAGCAATTAACAATTCGACAATAATAAAATACGTATATATTTTTTATTCTTGGGCAATTGTTAGACAATTAACCGTTTGATAATATTTAACGAACTTTTCTGTAACCGGACATACATTTCCTTTATTCAAAACCTATTTTGAGACAACAATATTGAAAGAAAATCTTAAAGGTGGTTTTATTTGTGAATTATAAAAGCAAATATAAAACTGCTTACTCTATAACTTTAAAGGGCACTTTAAGCCTTTTCTATCTTATTCGTAGTCAAGCGTTTAATTTGAAACCAAGCGTCATAAAAGACGATAATGAATTAAAAGAGGATGGAAATTTAGTATTACTTATATACTTATTTATATACATACTATGTATTCTATAAAAGTAAATAAAGATTGTTTAAAATAAATATAAACGTGCATCATTTCGTATTCGGTAGATATCTAGAGATCACTAACTATTTCTATGGAAATGAAAGGTGGTTAGAAGGTACTTTTAAATAATATACTCAATAGACATTTATGATTTATAATTATAGAATTTTTCCTAGTACAATACTGATAAATTTAGCCTACTACCACCACACGCAATAGTCTAGGGCCATGGAAGGGAAATGACGGAACCTTGATGATGCGACAACCGTGCTGGGGTTGAACATCTGTCCGAAGACGTCACTGTATTCCCCGTGAAGAATTATGGATATGCCACTTCTTATATGCTCTAGCTCTTGTGATATCTTTCACGCTATGCAACCTATCGCATCTCATACAAGAAATATAAACTGATATTGAACTACATTTTTTAATGTTTTATTCGCATTAGTTTTATTTTTAGTCATTAATTTTATAATAATAATAATATTCCTAGTTGTTAACTTACTAATCAATTATTCTTTCATACTAGAAAATAATTTCAACAAAGGGAGACTTTGTAAATATATACTAAATATTTCTTATTTGCAATGTAAATATTAATTCTTATGTTATCTATATTTCTTTAGGTAGACATTAATTGTGTATCTACCTTACATAAATAAATATCGCTAATTAAAGTAAAATAATTCTTTATGTAACCATTTTACCATTTATGGTAGATTTGTTTTTGATTAATTTGGTTTTGAAGATAACAACCTTATGTGTGTGCTGGCGTGAAGTAAAAAATGTTTGTAGATTTCGTCTCGATCTTCAATTAATTTGTAAAACTTTTCAACTAAATAGCGATCGTAGATATAAATAGTGCAGTATTTTTGGGTGGCATGACACATTCACGACTCAACTTTTTATCATTTCTTTTTCAAAGAGAAACGAAGTGAAAATACTGTGGCATTCACAGTTCAAATATTTCCAAATATCATATTTTGAACACCAAAACAAGCATACGAATTTTTACTGCTATGGCATTTTACTGACAAGAAATGTTATCAAATATATACGTATTTTTAAATTAAATACTTTTTCATTAGACATTAATATGTTTAATAATACTATGATGCTAAAATATTACTCTCTAACATTTAAAATTAATGAAGCATTACGTACTAATAATGTGCAAAGTATAATTTTGAAAGATATTAATTCTTAGAAAACCATTTCAGAAGAAATAACTTAAACTTTGATGTCAATATAAACACCGAGTCGAAACAATATCGCCAAGAAAATATTGGGATTCATTCAAAAACACGGCATACCTAAATAAATAACAAAGACACCGAATACAGCTCAAAATAAGTTAGAAAAAGAAGTGAACATTATACAGGAGACAGTATACCACCGGGATGAACCAAGATAAGACTATTTGCATATGTAAGACAGAGAAAATGTCAGAAATTTTAGAGTGGGGGATGGTGCATCCCATCGGAATGGGGGAAAAGATTTAAAATTGTCTCTGAGTGATTTGAAAGATTTCAGGATTAGTTTAGTTACGTTTACTCTAAGCAGTAGTGAGTTTCAATCAAGTTTGTTTAAGAGTGACAAGTCAGTGTTGCCATTTTGAGTATTTTGAGTTTGTGATCCAATGAAAATGTCGTATGAAGTCCGTAGTGAATCAAATTCACCAATTTACCGCCAAATGTCGCCAGATTCACCAAGCTATGATAGGTCGCCCGCTAGGTTGATGGATCTAACAAATTCCACAACCGACAAGTTTTTGCCGGCAACTTTAGAATCGATCAATCAACAGCAATATAATTACTTCGAAAAAACACCGCAACAATCACAACAGCAACGCTATTTGTCTCAAGATTTAAAGTATTACAATGACAGTTATCCGGGTTCACCTCAAAGTGGAGTTACTCAAATAATCTACGATGATGGACGTTGTACGAGTTACATTAGACAAATGGACGGGTACCAACAAAACTACATTAAAATCGAGTCAGCTGAAGATGCAAAAATTATCAAATCGGCTGGCCGCAAACGCAAATCAAATTTCAGTAATTCACTTGAATCCGACGATGAAAATTCATGCCAAAGCACCTCATCGAAACCGGGGAAGATACGTCGGCGATCCGCGCAGAGTTTCGAAGACATTCAAACGCAGCGCGTAATGGCGAACGTAAGAGAACGTCAGCGGACACAAAGTTTAAATGAAGCTTTTGCGAGTTTACGCAAGATTATTCCCACGTTACCGTCGGACAAACTGAGCAAGATTCAAACACTAAAACTGGCAGCCAGGTATATCGATTTTTTGTACCATATATTGTCTACATCGGGACAAGATTCTAGTGATGGCGATGTTCTGGTGAATGCGTCCACGTATATGGCGCATGAGAAACTGAGTTATGCATTCAGTGTCTGGAGGATGGAAGGCGACTGGAATGGCGGACATGTTTGATTATGTGTACATGTGTATGTATATGATTAATTGCGTTGAACGTTACGTGTAATTTGTGCTGCGAATGTTCTGTGCTTGTATTTGTACTATCAGATAAAACTTATAGTAATTACGGTTTGAATGCCATAATTTAAACTAGGCAATCTTCAAATTAAGTTACGAAATATTTATAAACTTCCTCCTCTTATTAGTGAGATGTGTTAATCCCTGTTCAGAACCCAATGTAGGACAAATACATTTTCTAAGAATATTGACTAATATCAAAATTTTATAAATTATAAATGGTATTAATTTTATGTTCAAAATATTCAATGTAGTTACTTTTGCGGTAATTACAAGTTTATTTTAAACGTAAATGCACATAATATCAGTGAGTGAATTTCATTATTAATAAAATTGATTCAATTACAAAGAAGCGCCATATGAAAATTAATTAAATATATATTTATGTACCTGTAAGTCTAAAACTAATCCAGTAATTCTATGAATGAACATTTCTATTTCTACACAACAATATTGCGTTTTTTTAAAATACACTGTACACTAAGAATTGTCTGGAATTATACAGAAAATATTTCTTTTGAATCAATACAAAATTATTTTATTTCATATTAGACTAATTTCAGAATTTTTTCATATAAAACATGATAATTTTCTCAAATTATATAAATTTTGCTCACGATTTCCAGACTATACTAAAACTACGGATTTAAATAATTAATTACTATAAGCAGTGTCTGCAGGAGGTATGAGATGTTTATGTGATCCAATGAATATTATAAATGTTTAGTTAACGACAAAAAATGACAATTTTTTTTGCCGATGGTTCTGAAAAAAAAAAATGTATATATGATACTATGAGAACTTTGCGTTATAGCGACAGCTGCGCATTGTAAAAGGCACATCAGGAGTATATAGTTCATCATCATCGCATCATCAGTGCCTTATGTTTCTTTTTCTTTCTTTTCTTGTTTTTTTTTCTTGTTGATATTGTTTCAAAGATACTACAGCATTTATTTGTTAGAATTATAATTTATTTTAATGGTGGATAAGTTAACCAATGTAAATATCAATGTTAGTTTGTAAGGTTTATGTAAATAAAATGCAAAAGTATTATTATTATATTTTTTATGAAACTATACTACAAAAAATAAAATGATTTATATATTATCTTATTGTTATTCTTTATTTATTTTCATCCAAAATTAACAAGATAGGTTTTTTGTTCATGTATATCTGAAATACTTTTAACGCTATAATTAAAAAGAATAAGTCACTTTAAATTAATGCATTCCGGGACATTCGTAAAAGTATAGAAATTTATTAATTTTAGGGTCAGTATTTTCATCTCTGAATTAAGCTCCGGATAAGCAATCTGGTAGATAGTTTCCTATTCTTATCGGTCAGATAGTTATCTTCAAACACCGGGCCTAAATGTAATATAAAAATAACTATTCTTATCTGTCGCATAAAGTATTCATAAGTATTTTTAAAAGAGAATAGATGTGAACAAGAAGTAATTTTTTGCGGGAATTCAGTTGACTCCCTCGATAATAAATGGCAGGAAAGATGCTGAAACGGGTGTTATTTTTTCATAAGTCATCGATCATGAGGTAGTGCAGCTGTCAGAAATATAGACACTTAAAACTAAGGTTTATTACATTCTTTTACGGGCGTTAGTTTTTGTCTTAAGCAAATATTTTTACTTGGTAAAAAGCGATTTATAAAAATTACCACCATAATGCTTAGGCTATTCTGATGTAGTTGCTTGGTACTAATTAAAATTATTAGTCAAATAAATATTATATTTTCTATTTAAAGCTAGTTTTCTATTTTATTTTCCCATCAATTTGTTTTTTTTCATAAATTATATAGTCCAATTTCGGCTGTATAATTCGTAATTATTATTTTGTGGACTAGATATTGCAAATCAATTAAAATTTGATATTTTTTTGATAAAAACACAGAATTTTGTATCGCACTCAATTAAATCTCTTCTAAAAATATTATTACTCATTGTATTATTTATCCTTCTACATCAATTTTTTTACGAGAGCTTAATGCCAAACTATGCATTTAAATTTGATGTATTATACAAATATTATATTTTTGTAAAATTGATAGCTACTATGGAAAAACTATAAAATATTATGACCAGAGAATAGTTTTATAATTTTCAATTATCAATTATTTCAATTACAATGCCAGTTCGCTTAAAATTAGCAGAAAAGATATGCAATACGAATTTAGAATCTCAAGCGTAATTATAATCGAGGCAGGAAAATTATAATACTCTAATAATATTTCGCTGATTTTCTATATTAGCTATCAATATCACAATAATAACATATTGATGGAAAGTATCAACGATGACAGTCTTATGAAGTCATTGGCAAAATCATAAAAATATGATTTAAAGAAAAATGAAAGCCACATCTAAAGAACATAATTACTATTGATTTTGAAAGTTAGTCTGTGATCACTCAGAAATCACAGTTGACGAAAAGCAAGCGCACTTTTACGACAGTGCTATTGAGCGATACATCCTGTGGCCAGCGCATTTCCGGAGGCCATTACTTACAACGGACAACTATTAGAACTACGCAAAATTCATTATATCCATCGGCATACGAATCCCAGCTACGGGAGGTCCATAAAATGAACACACCCTCTGCACAATAGACTGTCTATATAACTTTAATGTTGTTTCAAGTGTTTCAGAAGTACCTAGAGGTCCAAAAATATTTCTGCGACGAATTCGTACATAGACTCTCGTTATTCTTTTTCCAAACACAAAGAAATCTTCAAAGAACATTAAATTGTTTCGTAAATCTATCATTAGAACGAAATCCCATAATACCTTTATATCCTTTATGAAAAAGAAAATATCGAACTAATAACATTTTATTAATATTTTTACAATTTAGTACATTATTCAGCAAAGAAATACTTTACTTATAATAGTGAGGGAAGTAGCAAAATTAAAAGGTGTGACTGATTTATTCTATTTTGCTGTAAAAGTTATATTTTTTAAACCGATAAGAACCAGACAATAAATTCCAAATAAAATTATTAAATATGATGAAATAAGAAATGTTGTTATTGAAAATAAATCTTATTAAATGATAATTTTAGCTTTGCAAATTTATTTATGGATTTATATAAATTGAATATGACATAAAATAACTCTTGACATGCGTTAAACGAGGTCAAATGAAATGTGGCATAAATAATTTTCAGAAATATTAAATATTATTTCTTATTCATTCGCTTGGAATATTATTATGACAAGTGGTAGTCGACGTTTATTCATCATTTCAATATTTATCTTTTCGAAACGAATACCTACGATATTAAAAATATTTAACACTTTTCATATATTTTTCACGGCCATAATTATTTATTTTCAACAAAACAGGAAATAATAAATAGATCTTTATTAGACTATATTTGTCACGGGCATACACAATTTAATATCTGCGAAAGAATAACGCACAACAAGTGCATGATACATGTATTTTGAAGATATTCCAAAAATCTTTATTTTAAATTGCCACAAAGAAATTTTTTTTTTTTTAAATATTCACAAAGAGCTACCTAGTCGGGATTCGTTTTGTTTGCTTTGTATCTTTTTTGTCAACTGATTCTACTTTCGGGCGCATGGCACTAAACCGAAATCTCAAGAGACATTTTTCAGTAAACTCCCCAAATATAAATTATCATGCTACTTAATTTTAATTTTTTATATAAAATACAGATACTTAAGTTCAATTAAATATTTAAATATTTAAATGTTAGACTATCTCCTGTCCATATTTAGAATAGTTATCAAATAATTAATTTCTGCTGAAATTTTTTGACCGAATGATGTTAAAAATCTTCGTAAAATTACATTATTTTTAGATTTATCTAAATTCTTTTCAATTTACGACCGAAAGCAGTCAAAAATAATAATAATAAAAATAAATAAAGAACAACATTTGATAGTTTCAATTATATTACATTTCCGGAGGTGAACTAATACTAAATAATAAACATGATTAAGAATACGACTGTTTATTGTTAACTATGATGCTCTATGCAAGGATATTAATAAAAACATATGTGATTTTATATTTTAATTAAAAATATTCTATAAGCGTGACTGAAAAGAGTTAAAAGACAATTTTCCCATGAGACGAAGTCCATTTCATGTGCAGGAGACACACATCTAATATCCGTACAAAGGAAAAAAATCGGCCAAACTGTGAGAGCAGACATCGAACTGGAGATGAAACATAAATACAGTAGCCGCCACCGCACACACACTCCAACACATAATTTTGAGTCAGTGTAAAGAAGAAGTTGATGATGGACTGAAACACGTGCGTCTGTCAACGGTATAGAGTC